>QEPC01007054.1:474361-520318 GCA_003113815.1 Sphenodon punctatus
CTAGTTCCACCCACCCCTAGGTAGTTCCCACCCCCTTAGGTAGTTCCGTCCATCCCAAGGTAGTTTCCCCCCCATAGATAGTTCCCCCCAACCCCTAGGTATTTTGTTCACCACCTCTCTTTTAGTTCCCCCCACCCCTAGTTAGTTCCCACATCCACACAGTTGCCACCCCACACAGACAGACAGACAGACAGACAGACAGACAGACAGACACACAAAGCACCACAACCCATACTCTGTTGCCAGTTGTCCTTTCTTCTATTTCACAACTTAAGTAACTATGAGCAGTCATGGAAATAAGAAACAGACCATGAGTGGGTCTGCCAGACCATGAGTGCCAGCCTCTTCCTAGACAACTGACTCAGTCCGGCACGGAGACACCAGAGGTAGGGCCACCTGTGGCCTTGACCTCATGCATACCAGCCTCAAGCGTGCCCAAGCTTACGTGCTCTGGACATGCCTTGAAGGCCCCAAAGAGGCTGGGATGAGAGGAGAGTGCTTCCTGTTCCCTGGCACTGACCAGCAGTAAGAAGAAGGGGGCTCCTTCTTCTCTGCTAGTGCAGTGGGCTGTCTGCCAACTACCTCCACTGCTGCTGCTGCTCCTAGTGCACAGCTCTCCCTAGCACAGGCACTTCCCCTCATATACATGTCTGCTTCCATGCCCTCTTGCCCTGCCGACACACATTCTAGTGCGCCTGCTTCTCCACCCTCTCCCCTTGCCAACATGCATCCTAGCACGCCAGCTCAGGCCCCGCCCACCACATCCACACACTCTGAAGCACCAGCTGCCCCCACCCCTTCTGCAAGTGTTATGACCACTACCTTTGAGAGGTCAACCGCCAGTCATGCTGCTCCTGCCCTCCCAGGAACCAGCATGAAGAAGATCACATTCTGGTGTGGTCTCATTTTGAAATATGGGTGGAAGATACCTCAAAGGTAGTGTGTGTGCACTGCAATTCCAAGGTCAGTCATGGTGGCACTGATCCCATGAGATATGGCACCTCTGGCTTTCGAAGTCACTTGAGATGGTACCACAGGAACATACGTGATCCTATGGAGTGCTGTTCCAAGCGACGGCATGCTGATGTTCCAGTTGCAGTGTTTGTGGATGAGAGTTCAGAGGAGGAGGAACCCTCTTTTACTCCCAATGCAACTGCTACCGCTGGGCCGTCTGGTGATGGTTCTACTCCCACCATCCAGCCTCCATAGAGGAGGAGCACTAGCTGCTCCACCCAGTCCACACCTTCATGATCCCAGTCCTTGTTGCAGTCCACTGTAACTGAGCTCTGGGAAAGGAAGGTGCCATTTGCATCCAGCCACCCTCGGGCTGAGGCCATGACCAAGGCAATTGGGGAAGTGATTGCCCTGGATGAGAGGCCGTTCAACCTGGTTGAGGGTGTCAAATTAATGGCTGCTTCAGTTGCTGGAGCCATGTTACAGAGTCCCCTGCCACAAAACCTTCCGCTCGAAGGTTAACCCATCGCTGTATGAGAGGGTGCAGTCCCAGCTCCAGGCGGAGTTCTTCCATGTGGAGGGGTCATTGGTACATTTTACTATGGACCTATGGACTAGCAAGAGTGCAGTCCACGCATATTTGTCATTGACTGCACACTGGTGGCAGATATCACCAGTCCCTGTCACATAGTGGTGGGCAGAAGCAGCAGCACTGGGGAAGTGGTGTTGAGTGGAAAGCATCAGTGGGCATTGTTGCATACCCAGGTGCTTGACAGCCAGCACACGGCGGACAATATACTTGAAGCGGTGAATGGAATGCTGGATGGCTGGGTCCACTGCCAAGGTTCAAGCATCAAGGTCAGTTACTTTGTAACTGATAGTGCCAAAAACATGATTGCAGCCATTATTTGTGGTGGCTATAGTCACGTTAGCTGTGGCATGCACTTCCTGAACCTTGTGGTTCGAGTTGCCTTGAGTGGAACCAAGGCCTTTGAGGCACTCCTTGAAACTGCCCGGAAGATTGTCAGATTCTTCCATCGGTCAGTTTCAGTCAGGCGGGGTGCTGCGAGATAAGCAGGAGGAGTTGGCCTCCCTGCTTCACTGGCTGGTACAGGATATGGCCACAAGGTGGAACTCCACCTTTTTGATGATGGAGGTGCTGCATGCCCTTTGATTATTGCAGAGCATTGGAGAAACACCATTGACTGGGGAGGACTAGACAGTGGTGGAGCAGCTTATGCAGGTTCTGGAGCTGATTCACCAGGCCACTGGTCAGCTGAGTGTGGAGGTCACCACTCTGAGCCAGGTGGTGCTGCTCTTTATGATCCTGCTTCAACGTATGCGAGGCATGCTCTCTCACACTGACCTGCATGGTTCTGTGAGAGCGCTGGCAAAGAAATTGGTTGAGGAGCTGAATCAGCATTTCAGCCCCCTGAAAGTGAGTTGGCCACATTTCCTAGCTGTGCTACTCGGCCCACGGTTCAAGAAGAACATGACCTCTCATGTCAAATCCTTCGATAGCTACAGGGTCAAGCTCATTGATGAGGTGTGACAGCATTGCCTGGTGCAGGCACCCCCACTGCCAGGGGCAACTACTGTTTCTACAGGGGTTTCAAGTGGGAGTCGATCCACTTTGTGGTTTTCTGGACTGGCAGACATTGCGAAGAAGGATGCAGATGACGGTGGTGCTGCAGAGCAGTGGAATATGGCAGACACATTTGTGTCTCAATAGCTTGTTGAGTGCACCTGCCCTGCTGACACTGACCCCTTGGCCTACTGGTCCCAGAAAATGCATGTGTGGCCCCCACTTGCAAAGGTAGCATTGCGGTACACCGCATGTCCTCCAATGAGTGTATCGTCGGAACGGGTATTTAGTGTGGCTGGAGACATCGTCAGTCCACATCATTTCAAAATGGACCTGAAGTCTGTGGAACAGTTGGTCTTTCTCAAGAACAACCATCCCCTTCTTGGGTTCATGGAGGGCGATACCCTTGATGTGGGGCCTGATGATGTCTGATTTCCCAGCCCCTGGATATCATCCCCTGATACCTTCACTCCCCTGCACCTGTGTCCATCCTGACAAGATTCAGGCAATTCCATCAGCCTGCAAACCGGTCAGTGGTGGCATTGAGGAGCTTGCAGCAGCAGACCTTGGTTTATCATGGGGGAAATGATAGCGGTGGATGGGCAGCCCTTCTCCATGGTGGGAGACATGGGCTTTACGCGGCTGATTGGGTTCCTGGCCCCCCAGTAAAAACTGCTATCCCACACCACCCTCAGTCGTACTGTGGTGCCATCCATGTACCGGGCTCTAAAGGATCGGGTGAGGGAGCAGCTGGCCGGGGCTCGGGGGGCCACTTTCCACTTCACCGCGGACCTGTGGTCTACCAGGAATGCCCAGCACGCCTACCTGGCGGTAATGGCACACTGGTGGCAGGACCCAGAAGCAGCTTTCAGGAGTGGCAGGAGGGGTCCAGAAGGAGGGTATCGGTGGGCCCTGCTTCAGGCGGAAGTGATGGATGTACCCCACACAGCTGTAAACATTGAGGAAGCCCTGACCGCCATGTTGAGGGATTGGGTTGCGCCAGGTGCGGCCTTCGCCAAGGGATGCATAGTCATGGACAACACAGAAAACATCGTGAGGGCAGTCAACGATGGTGGGTTCACCAGCATCCCTGGTGGTCAGGGATGCTCTAGGATTGGGGGACAAGGGGATTGGGTCAGGCACCCTTATCTCCCTGATAGAGTGTGGGAGGAAGCTGGCTGCTTTTTTTAACTGCAGCATGAAGGGCAACAAGCTCCTCGGGCCATGCAGGCAGAGCAAGGGTCCCCAGTGCACCAGCTGGTGCAGGATGTTTCCACCAGGTGGAATTCCACTTTCCTGATGCCCGAGCGGCTTGTGGAGCAGAAAGCCGCTTTGCATCAGGTGCAATTGGAAACAGATGTCGGTGCACCTCCAGGGTACAACGGGGTGGAATGGGACATCCTCTCCCAAACGGTCTTTGTTTTGAGACCATTCCTGGATGTGACGGAGACCATCAGCTCCTCCACGGCCAGCATCAGCGAGGTGATCCCTCTGGTCCAGAGTCTGCACTGGAAGCTGGATGAGATTCTCCACCAGGGACAGGATGGTGTCCCTGAGGGCAGGAATCTGGTGTCTGAGGCGGTTGGCCTGGGGCGGCAGCTGTAGGCAGGACTGACGGGGCAGTTTTCTGAGCTGCTGAAGCGGGATGAATATGTGCTGTCAACTATGTTGGACCCCAGGGTCAAGGGCAGCGTGGCACAGCAGACAGCACTCTATGGGTTGTGGAAGGCTGATCTGGTGGAGAGGGTCCAGACAGCAGAGAATGTTCTGGAGAGCATGCGGCAGCAGCAGCAGCAGCAGCAACAGCATCAGCAGGGCTCACACTGGGCAGGGACATTGGCCATTGCGAAGGCCATCCTAGCGTGCTTCCCCCTCCACCATGGTCCATGGCAGAGAGAGAGCATGGTGGCACTCTGTCAGAGAATGGGGAAGTAAAGGGCTAATGTGGACCCAAACCCCTGAGAGGGAGACAGTGGGCAGACACCACACCACACTTGCTTCCTACTCTTGACTCACTCTCTCTTCAGTCCAGCACAAAGCACAACACACAGCCTCTTCACTCACCCACATGCTCCTTGCACTGACCCAGGCCCCTACACACCTCAGTCAGCAGGCGTTTTCAGAAGTCTCCCTCTACTAGCAGTTTGTGTTACTAATCCATTGCCATCCTCCTCCTATTTCACCCATTTCCACAAATTTACCTCCATAGTTTCATTTATTTAGATTAGATTAGAAATATTTACATGTTATTTTTATTTTTTACCCCTCCCTGTGCTCTTTCTTCCTCCCCTCCATTGAATCCTTCCCTCCTCTCTGTATATATTCTATCCCTGATTCCCTTCCCCTGTTTTTGGATTTATTTAGAGTAGCATTAGATTGATTTACCTTTTATTTCAGTTTTGTACCCCTCCCTGTGTTGTTTGTTGTGAGTTGTCTGTGCCCCCCTTTCCCCCACATCCCTGTGCATATATAGAGAGAGATATTAGATACTATAGATAGATACTTGTAGGAGTTAGCTTAGTTATAGAGATAGATCGAGATCGTGTGTAGTGATTCAGTGTTACTATTTTATAGTGTGTTTGTAGGACTAGGTCTTTGTAGGTATTAGATAATATTCAATTTAGTTCCATAGGTTTTATAATAGTTAATATCAGTTAGAGTGTGTGTGTGTGTGTGTGTGTGTGTGTGTGTGTGTGTGTGTGTGTGTAATATTAGATTACAAATTTGAATAAATAATTTATTAAAAATATAAAATCTTCCTATGCATTCTTTGGGTGGGAGAATTGGAGAAGGGAAGCAGGAGAGGACGGTCTGCTGTCCGTAAGGCAGGCAATGGGGCACATGGCAGAGGTGGCAGGGGCCGTGCCAGCAGAGTGGCAGACACCAGCAGCAGCCCGAGCCCATCACCACACCCCAAACTACACAGGCCTGATCTTGGCTGACAGGCTTCAGAGGCTCCCAGCAGTGGCACTAGGGGTGTAGTTTGGTGTCACCTCCTGCCAGCATCCTCCACTGCCATGCAGGGCACTGGAAGACCTGAAGTCCAGGAGACTGTGGCTGTTTCTTCTGCAGGAGCAGGTGCAGGTGTTTCTGGGTTGGATGTTGATAATGGGCCACCATTGTCCCCCATTATTGATGTTATCCCTAGCAGTCCAGGGCTGGTGGATCCCACCCTGGTTGCTAGAGGCAGGGCCTGATCCCCGGGCAATGGCAGCAGGGAGAGGATCAGAAGCAGCTGCAACGGCAGCAACTATAGGGGGTACAGAGAGAGTGTCAGAAGCATGGGCAGTTGATCAGCCTCACGGTCCTAGTACTCCCCTTCATGGGACATTACTCTGATTGGGGACAGCGAGGCAGACACTAGTCCTGTGGAGGTGTCTGGTGCTGAGGCGACGGCTGTCCCTCTCAGAGCAGTGTCACCACCATGTTCTGCCCCTCCCATCAGCGCTGTCAGTGATGCATCACCTGGTGTGAGCCAGAAGGCAGGTGGGGGAAAAAAAATCCTCCACCTGGATGCATTTTAAGTTGGTGTGGGCAGATGATCCCAGGGAGCTGCAGTGCAGTTTGTGCCAGAAGTGGTGAAGCATGGGCAGGTGCTCAACAACCTTGGCACAACTACCATGGAGAGGCACCTGAAGGGATGCTACAGTGCTGTGCTGCTAAGCAGACAGGCAGGGGCAGTGGATGTCATCAGTTTCCCAACTGCAGTGGCCAGTCATCCGCCTCCATCTGTGGGCAAGCATCCTCGAGCAGCTACCTCTAGCAGCAGAGCAATATTGTTGCTAGGGTGGAACAGCAGCAGCAGCAGTAGCAGCAGCGTCAGTACATCATGGAGGAACTGGAGTGGGGGCAGCTGTCAAGTCCATCAGCAGCTGCAGGACATGGATGGCGGTGTGGCTTTCAATTGAAAGTCACGTACATGTTGGGGGAAATAATAGCTCTGGATGGGCAGCCGTTCTTGGTGGTTGGGAACATGAGGTTTAGGCACCTGTTTGGCTTCCTGGCCCCTCAGTTTAAGCTGCCCTTCTGCACCATCCTGAGTAGGCAGGTGGTGCCAGCCTTATACCAGGCTTTAAAGGAGTGGGTGAGAGAGAAGCTGGCAGCGGCTGGGGGGGGCCACTGTCCACTTCACCACGTAACCTGTGGTCGATCAGGAACGCTCAGCATGCTGGGGGCAGGACCTGAAGGCAGAGTTTGGCAGTGGCAGGAGGAATCCCAAAGCAGGGTTAGGTGGACCCTGTTTTAAGCAGAAGTCATAGATGACCCCCACACCACTTGCAACATCGAGGAAGTCCTGACCACCATGGTGAGGGACTGAGTCACGCCAGGTGCGCCCTTCACCAAGGGGTGCATGGTGACCCACAACATGGCCAACATATTGAGGGCAGTCTGTGATGGGGGCTTCACCAGCATCCCTTCCGCTGCACACACCCTTCACCTGGTGGGCAGGGATACTCTGGGCTTGGGGGAAAAGGGGATTGGGGCAGGCACCCTAAACTCCCTGATCGAGCAGGGGAGGAAGCAGGCCGGTTTCATAAACTGGAGCTTGAAGGGCAGCAACCTCCTCTTTGCAAAGCAGGCAGAGTAAGGGTCCCCAGTGCACAAGCTGGTGCAGAATGCATACACCCGGTGGAATTCAACGTTCCTGATGCTCGAGCGACTTCTCGAGCAGAAAGCCGCCTTGCATTAGGTTCAACTGGTGATGGACAGTGGGACACCTCCAGGGTACAATAGGGCAGAATGGGAGATCCTGGCTCACACCGTCTTTGTGCTGAGACCATTCCTGGCTGTGACGGAGACCATCAGCTCCTCCACGGCCAGCATCAGCGAGGTGACCCCTCTGGTCCAGAGTCTTCTCAGGAGACTTGAGGAAATTCTCCAGGGATGGGATTGTGGCCCTCAGGACAAGAATATGATGGATGAGGTGGTTGCCCTGGTGCGGCAGCTGAAGGCAGGGCTGAAGGCATGATTCAATGAGCTCCTGAAGTGGGAGGAATACGTTTTGGCAATCATGCTGGACTCCAGGGTCAAGGGAAGCATGGCATGCCAGACAGCACTATATGGGCACTGGAAGGGTGACCTGGTGGAGAGGGTCCGGTAGGCAGAGTGGGCTCTTGACAGTGTGTGGCAGTGGCAGCAGCAGGATGCCCCTGGGGATGGTGGGAGTGGGAGCAGCCACCCCTTTCATCCAGAGGGGTATATCCCTTCCCCCAGCCCTAGCAGTAGCAGCACAAGCAGCAGGCTGAGCAGCAGCAGCACCCCTATTGCTTCTGGATAACATTGATGGACAGCCCTTCCTTCCTGGAACATAGGCCCCAGAACCCTGATGGTGGGTCCTGGGACTAGAGTGGCATCTTCTGGATGCAGTGGCATGACAACCCTCCCTGCCTGTAAAGTAGACCCCAGAACCCTGATGGTGGGTCCTGGGGCTGGAGTGGCTGTTACTTGATGTGCTGCAATGACAGCTCTCTGTGAGTGGAATGACAGCCCCAGAACCCTGATGGTGGGTCCTGGGACTAGAGTGGCAGCTTCTCAATGATGTGGATAGACAGCCCCCCGTGCCTGGAACGTAGGTCACAGAACCCTGATTGTGGGTCCTGGCACTGGAGTGGCTGGCTGCTTCTTGATACGGTAGGATGACAGTTCCCTGTGAGTGGAATGACAGCCCCAGAACCCTGATGGTGGATCCTGGGATTGGAGTGTCAGTTTCTGGATTCAGTGGTATGACAACCCTCCATGCCTGTAATGTAGACCCCAGAACTCTGATGTTGGGTCCCGGGGGCTGGAGTGACTGTTACTTGATGTGGTGGATCGACAGCTCTCTGTGAGCGGAATGATGGCCCCAGAACCCTGATGATGGGTTCTGGGACTAGAGTGGCAGCTTCTTGATGATGTGAATGGACAGCCCCCTGTGCCTGGAATGTAGGCCACAGAACCCTGATCGTGGGTCCTAGGGCTGGAGTGGTTGGCTGCTTCCAAAGTTGGAATTGCTCTCTGTGTCAAACAGGAGCAGGGCCGGCTCTTCCTGGGCCATGTTTTAAGCGAAAAAGGACCCTCCATGTGGATTGGTAGACTGACCGCCACAGAACCCTGATGGTGGGTCCAAGGACAGGAGTGGCAGCTTCTTGATGACATGGATGGACAGCCCTCACTGCCTGGAATGTAGACCCCAGAACCCTGAGTGTGGGTCCTGGGACAGGAGTGGCAGCTTCTAGATGAAGTGGAATGACAGCTCCCCATAGTGGAATGAAGGCCTCAGAACCCTGACAGTGGATCCTGGGTCTGGAGTGGCTGGCACCCCTTCTTGGCTGGCCATTGAAAGCTGGCTGGGATTGGTGGAGCAGTGGCAGAGGCCCGGCCAGTGCTTGAGTGGCTGGTGTCCCTGCTTGGCTGGCTGGCCTCTATGTGGGACATTTGCGGGCAATGAAGTGAAACAACAGCCCTTCCTGCCTAGAACGTGTGCCCCAGAACCCTGATAGTGGGTCCTTGGCCTGGAGTGGCTGGCACCCCTGCTTGGCCAGGCATTGAAGGGTGGCTGGCATTGGTGGAGCAGCGGCAGAGGCCCAGTTAGGGCTCGGTGGCTGGCACCCCTCCTTGGCCGGGAGTTGCAGGCTGGCTGGCATCGGTGGAGCAGCCACAGAGGCCCAGCCAAGGCTTGGTGGCTGGCACCCCCACTTGCCCAGGTATTTCAGGCTTAGGTCGTACTCAACTGAACTCAAAAAGCTCTACTGCAAAGTGGTCAAGCCTTGCCCAGTGGTGAATTTTGTGTTAACACAGCCCCCACCCACCGGCTCACTCATCTGAGCTATGGCCATCTACAAGATTGAGGAGCAAATGGCTGACATGCAGTACCACCAGCAGCAGATGACATTGGATTGCCAGGGCACAGTAACTGTGGCTGGCACTCCTGCTCGCCCAGGCATTGCAGGCTGGCTGGCATTGGTGGAGCAGCAGCAGAAGCTAGGCCAGGGCTCAGTGACTGGCACCCCTGCTTCACCAGGCATTGCAGTCTTGCATCCTACTCTCAGGATCTGAACAAACTACTCTGCCAATTGGTCAAGGGTACACGGGTACTGTGCTGAATCTTGTGGCCACCCAGTAGCAGACATTGGATTGCTGGGCACAGTACCTGTGACACAGCAGAGGCAGAAGCATCAGACACTGGGTTGCCAGGGGACAGAACCCATGGCACAGACAGTAGAGGCGGCATTGGAAGCAGCAGCGGACATTGGATTCCCTGGGCACAGACCGTGTGGCACAGACAGCAGAGGCAGCATTGGAAGCAGCAGCAGACACTGGGTTGCCAGGGCATAGAACCTGTGGCACAGACAGCAGAGGCGGCATTGGCAGCAGCAGAGGACATTGGATTCCCTGGGCACAGATCCTGTGGCACAGACAGCAGAGGCGACATTTGCAGCAGCAGATGACATTGGGTTTCTGGGCCACAAAACCTGTGGCATAAACAACAGAGGCAGCATTTGCAGCAGCAGCAGACATTGGATTACCCCAGCACAGAACCCACTGCAGAGACAGCAGTGGCGGCATTGGCAGCAGCAGCAGACGTTGGATTGCCCCAGCACAGACCCCGTGGCACAGACAGCAGAGGCGACATTGGCAGCAGCAGCAGATATTGGATTACCCAGACACAGAACCCATGGCACAGACAGCAGAAGCAGCAGGGGCAGAAGCGGCAGACATTGGGTTGCCGGGGCACAGAGCCCACTGCAAAGACAGCAGAGGCGGCATTGGAAGAAGCAGAAGATATTGGATTGTCCGGGCACTGAACCTATAGCACAGACAGCAGAGGCAGCATTGGCAGCAGCAGAGTACATTTGATTGACTGGGAACAGAACCTGTGGTACAGAAAGCAGTGGCAGCATTGGCAGAAGCAGCAGACATTGGATTGCCACAGCACAGTACCTGTGGCACAGCAGAGAAAGCAGCAGCTGACATTGTGTTGTTGGGTCACAGAACCCATGGCAGACAGCAGAGGCAGCATTGGCAGCAGCAGCGGACATTGGATTGACTGGGCACAGAACCCGTGGCACAGACAGCAGAGGCAGCGTTAGTAGCAGCAGCATACACTGGATTGACCGGGCGCAGAACCAGTGGCACAGACAACAGAGGCGGCAGCAGCGGACATTGATTCCTGGGCACAGAACCCGTGGCACCGACAGCATAGGTGGCAGCAGCAGGGTTTGCCTGTGCACGGCACCCATGGAGCCAGGATGGTAGGATTTGCCAGTGAAGAGCTCCCATACAGCAGCAGACAGCAGCATCAGGATTGCATGTGCACCTTTGGATTTGCCAGGGCAGAGCACCCATGGACCAGCAGACAGCAGCAGCGGGATTACCAGGCCAGTAGGGCACATCACCCAGGGTTGCCAGGGCAGGTAGATAGTCACCTTGGCATGAGCAATAGGCAGGCTGGGACAGGGATTCAGCTTTGCCCACAGGGAGGGCAGACAGGCAGCGTAACATGAGCAGAAGGCAGACTGAGACAGGCTTTGATCTAAGCTACCTGGGCGAGGGGGCAGACAGGCAGCATGGCATGAGCAGAAGTCAGACTGAGGCAGAGTTAGATCTAGGCCACATGGGTGGGCAGGCCAGCGGGCAGACAGGCAGTGTGGCATGAGCAGAAGGCAGAGTAAGGCAGGGTTTGATTATGGCAACCTGGATGGGCAATAGGGAAGGCATGTTGGGACCTTGGCATGGTATTCAGATAGGCTTGTGAAGACTGTGCAGCATGCAAGATCATCTAGCTAGAGGCCAGCTGGCAGTCTTACAGCTTCCAAATGCCACCCTGTGTCATGAGGTAAGTCAGATAGGCCAGCCGAAGACGTCTAGTCAGAGAGAGAGAGAGGCAGGGCAGGCTCTGGGCATTGGGAGGGAGGGACAGCACCTCAGGACAGCAGCAGCAGCCCACATTGAGGAGGAGCCCTGTCCCAAGACTGCTTCTGGTATGGGATGTCGTGTGCCACTGCACCATCAATCCGTTTCAGGGGGCAGCTCGAGGAATCCCAGCAATGGAAGGTTCACCTTTAGGAACAGCAACTGCTTCACCAACTTGGCCCCCAGTCTCAAGTGGTGCAGCGAGCAAATGTCCCCCACCATGGAGAACATCCGCTTGCTGGGGACACTCATTGGTAGGCACGACAAGAGACCCTGGGCCACTTTGGACAGGACTGGCCACACGTTAGTCTTGCCAGCCCATTAGGTCAAGGGATTGCTACTGAGTTCCATACATGCCTCCTCCTCCAGGTAGCTCTCCACTACTGCTGTGGCGCTGTTGTACTCCCTCACATAATTGGCCTTTGGTACCACCTTCACCACTACCCTGAGCCACGCTGCCTGCCCTGCTGTGCATGAGCCCATGCTCGCCAGAGCGCCCTGCACATATGAGCTGCTGCTGGCAATAGGGGTGCTGCTGCTGCTCAGGGGCAATCTACTGCTGCTGTTACGCACTCTTCAGAATCCGCTCTACCTGCCAGACCCTCTCCACCAGGTCACCCTTCCAGTGCCCATAGATTCTCTGGTGTTCCACATTGTCCTTGATCCTGGGGTCCAGCATAGTTGCCAGAACATAGTCTGTCCACTTCAGAAGCTCATCAAAGCGCGCCTTCAGCCCTGCCTTCAGCTGCCGCACCAGGTCATCTGCCTCATGCAACATCTTCCTGCCCTGAGGGCCACAATCCCACCCCCGGAGTATCTCCTCCTGCCTCCTGAGGAGACTCTGGACCAGAGGGGTCACTTGGCTGATGGTGACCGTGGATGAGCTGATGGTCTCCGTCACAGCCAGAAATGGTCTCAGTATGAAGATGGTGTGAGCTAGGATCTCCCTCTCCACCCCATTGTATCCTGGAGGTGCCCTACTGTCCATCACCAGTTGAACCTAATGCAAGGTGGCTTTCTGCTCGAGAAGCCACTCAAGCATCAGGAATGTTGAATTCCACCGGGTGGACACATTCTGCACCAGCTGGTGCACTGGGGAGCCTTGCTCGGCCTACTTTGTCCAGAGGAGGTTGCTACCCTTCACAGTCTGGTCAAAAAAAACCCAGCCAGCTTCCTCCCCTTCTCGATCAGGGAGCTAAGGGTGCCTGCCCCAATCCCCTCCTCCCCCAAGCCCAGAGCGTCCCTGACCACCAGGTGAAGGGTGTGTGTGGCACAAGGGATGCTGGTGAAGCCCCCCTCGTGGACTTCCCTTAGTATGTTGACTGCATTGTCCATCACCACGCACCCCTTCGTGAAGGGCGCGCCTGGCGTGATCTACTCCCTCACCATGGTGGTCAGAATTGCCTCAATGTTGTGAGCAGTGTGGGCACCGTCCATTACTTCTGCTTGAAGCAGGGCCCACCTATACCCTGCATCCAGACCCCTCCTGCCACTTCCAAATGCTGCCTTCGGGTCCTGCCACCAGTGTGCCGTGACTGCCAGGTAGGTGTGCTGAGCTTTGCTGCTCGACCACAGGTCTGTTGTGAAGTGGACGGTGGCACCCCCAGCCCTTGCCAGCTGTTCCCTCAACCGCTCCTTTGAAGCCCAGTACAGGACTGGCACCACCTGCCAACTCAGGGTGGTGCACGAGGGCAGCTTAAACTTGGGGGCCAGTAACCCAATCAGGCGCCTGAACCCCATGTCCCTGACCACTGAGAAGGGCTGCTCATCCAGGGTAATAATTCCCCCAACATGCGCGTAGCTTTCATTTGAAAACCATGCCACCCTCCATGTCTTGCAGCTCCAGACAGACGTGACAGCTACCCCCACCCCAGCTCCTCCATGGTGCATTGATGCAGCTACTGCTGCTGCTACTAGCAGTGATACCGCTCCTGCTGCTAGAGGCAGCTGTTAGAGCAGGATGCATGCCCGCTGATGGAGGTGGATAATTGGCCGCTGCAGTTGGGAAACAGCTGGCATCCACTGCCCCTGCCTGCCCAGTTAGCAGCACAGCATTGTGGCATCCCTTTAGATGCCTCACCATGGCAGTTGTGCCAAGGTTGGTGAGCACCTGCCCACGCTTCACCACCTTCTGGCACAAAGTGCACTGCACCTCCCTGGGATCATCCACCCACACCAACTTTAAATGCACCCCGACCAAGGATTTTTTGCCCCCTCCTGCCTTCTGGCCTGTACTGGGTGATGCACCGCTGACAGCGCTGCTGGGAGGGGCAGAACATGGTGGCAACACAGCTATCGGAGGGACAGTCATCACCTCAACACCAGACATCTACTCCGAAGGACTAGTGTCTGCCTTGCTGTCCCCAATCACAGTGATGTCCCATGAAGGGGAGTACTGGGACCATGAGGCTGATGGACCAACACACCATGTGCCCCCTATAGCTGCTGCTGCTGCTCCTGCTGCTCCTGCTCCTTTGCCTGCTGCCATTGCCTGGGGATTGGGCCATGCTTCTAGCAGCCGGGCGTTAGGTTTTGGTGGAAGCGGGGCTGCGGCCGCCGGCGGGGAATCCCTGCGCGCAAGCGGCAACAGAAAGAGGGAGGAATTACAGTGCCAACAGAAGGGGCGGAGCCCCAGCTGATGCTCAGGGCCTTGCCCCAACGTAGGGCATCAGGAAGCAAGGAGGTGGAGCCAGCAGAAGCGCCACAATGCTCTGAGCATCTGTGGCAGCAACAGGGGCAGCCCGGTTAGGATAAAAGGAGGACAGAGACTCTCAAGCAACGCCAGTGATCAGCTTTGCTGTGAGACTGGCCCCCAGCGCTTGGTGCACCATTAAGATTGAGTTTTGGAAGAAAAGCGTGGTGAGTGTAGAGAGAGTGAGGCGAGAGTGAACTGGGTGAGTGGAGACTGGGTGTGTTTTGGTGAAAGGTGTGACTGAAGGAGTGTTTGTGAATCACTGTGTTACCCTTAGTATCTGGGCCCCTTCCATTTCCCTCCTTGTGTGATTCCCCTTCTGACTCCCCCCCCCATTCCCTGTGGGCCTTCTTCCCTCGTTTCCCCCCACTGTGTGACACCACTTTTACCCCTCTTCTCTCCCAGAGCACTGGGAGTGTGGGGTGTCAAGGTAGTGGATATTGGTGCTAGAGTGGCAACAGGTGTGGAGGTGGCTGAGTGGGGGCATTGCTCAGGGCCTCGTTGTCTCCCCCCCTATGATGATCTGTGCCTTGTTCCTCTTGTGAGGGATTTGGGGCCACATAAGAACCTGAGGGGTGTTTTCCTCACATTATTGAGCTTGCCCCTTGCAAAAGGGGGTTTGAGTGTGGGTTTTGAGGGCGTTGCTGACTTCCAGGGCCAACTTCCTTATTCCCCTACCCTAACCCTTACAGTATCACTGGCACAGATGGATCTGGAAGGACAGCTAGACCAAATGGCCAAGGCCATATAGTCCTTGACAATGGAAGTAAAGGACATTTGAGAGCAACAGGCACAGGGGGCTGTAGGTGGGGTCAGGGCAGCTATGGCAATGGGCACCTTAGTGTCAGACACCCCTAAAGCCTATAGAGAACCAGGGTTGGGGGTAGATAACTTAAACACCCCCCTATAATGAAGTTCAGTGGGGATAGGAAGCAATTTCAAGGGTTCTTGGCTCTTTGTAAGTTAGCCTTCCACTCACAGCCCCTAACTTACCCCACAGATGAGACCAAGGTAGCCTTCATCATTGGACACCTGGAGGGCCTGGCACTTGACTGGGCCACCCCGCTATTAATTAAGGAGAGCCCCCTATTGAAAGACTATCAGAGGTTCCTTCAAGAGTTTCAGTTTTTATTTGACTACCCCCATCAAGTGAAAGATGTGGAGGCTGCCATTACAACATTGAAACTAGGCAAGGGACCCCTATTGGAATACGTGACCCGGTTTCAGCATTTGGCTGCAGAACTAGACTGGCCTGACAAGGTACTAAAGGTATTATATTGAAAGGGGCTTAATGATGAATTAAAAGATCAGTTAGCTATGACTGAAATGCCAGACACTTGGGCTAAACTTGTGAATTTAACTTGCCAAATAGATGATCGGCTTACAGAACGTCGACGGGAGCACCACCCAGAAGGAGTTAGAGCATGGCCCATACATGTTCCAGGTAACAACCAAGGGTGCACTGAGGGACGCAAGCCAGACGACCTTGAACCCATGCAACTTGGCGCATCCAGGGGGCCCCTTACAACACAGGAGAAAGAACAACGTAGGGTGGGGCACCTTTGCTTCTATTGCGGGGGAGTGGGGCATTTTTCGCGCACCTGTCCACAATTGCCCCCTGAGCGATGGGCAGCGGGAAACGAGGAGGGCCAGGGCAGGCAGGGGCCCCACCAGTGAAAATGGACCACTCCCCCTTCTGGGAACCTCCCATAACCAACCAACAAAGGATCATTTTTGTGTACCCCTTATGCTTAGGCTGTCCTCACAACGTTCCCTAGTAATATGGGCTCTTATTGATTATGGGGCATCCGGGAATTTTATTGATGAAACATTAGTGTCTCGATACCAGATTCCTCTCCAGGCAAAAGAGGAACTTACAGCCGTATACTCCATAGATGGGTCACCCCTCTGATCCGGTCCCATATGCTATTGTACCAAACCAATCTTCTTCCTATATGAGCCGGCAATGAATGGAAGACAGCTTTCCGTACCAGGTATGGACTTTTTGAATATTCGGTGATGCCTTATGGCTTGGCCAACATACCAGCCACATTTCAGTGCCTGATAAACTATATTTTCCTAGATATTCTGGACTTATATGTTGTGGCTTACCTAGACGACATCCTCATTTATTCTCGCACTATGGACGAACATGTTCATCATGTGCGTACAGTTTTGACTCGATTAATTGAAAATCGCCTGTATTGTAAAATAGACAAATGTATGTTCCATCAACAAGAGGTTCCCTTTTTGGGGTTCCTGGTCTCCCCACAAGGGATTTGTATGGACATGTCCACTGCCAAAGGTCTGGACCATTGTTGCCTGGCCTCCTCCTGTAGCAGTGAAACCCTTACAACGATACTTGGGCAGTGCTAATTATTATCGGCAATATAGCCCCAATTATGCCCATCTCACTGTTCCCCTTACAAAATTATAAAAAAGGGGGTACCTTACTCTTGGACGCCTGAGCAACAATGTGCATTTGATAAAATAAAATGTACCTTTATGAAAGCCCCCATCCTGCAACATCCTGATTTTGAATGCCCCTTTGTTGTAGAGATGAACCGTTCTAACGTAGCTGTGGGGGCAATCCTGTCCCAGCATGCCAAGGACAAGGATATCTTGTTGCCATGTGCCTTTTCTTCTAGGCAACTTACAACCGCAGAGAGAAACTACACAGTACTCGACAGAGAGCTCTTAGCCATCAAGGACGCCTTCAACACCTGGCTACATTATCTGGAAGGAGTCACGCATAAGGTCCAAGTCCTTAAAGACCACAAAAATCTTATATACCTGCAAACTGCTCGAATCATGAATGTTCGTCACACCCGCTGGGCACTCTTTTTTGCGCACTTCTCGTTCAAAGTCATATATCGTGCTGGCAAGCATAATACCATTGCTGATGCACTATCCCGATGTCAGGAAGTAACTATGGAGTCCGCCCATATGGGAGAGGCTGTAATGTCCAAAAGGGCCTTCATTGCAGCAGGGATGACACTCCCTCAACTTCAAGAACTCACGCGAGCAGACCCAACCCTCCTAGATGCACCGCCCTCGATGATGGCGACTGGACTAAATGCTCACTGAATTCTAGCCCCCCAAGCAGCACGACAAGAAATCCTTAGAGCTCATCATGATGCGCCCCTTGCAGGACATCCGGGCCAGCGACAAACCTTGCAATTAGTACAACGGCACTTCTGGTGGCCAACAATGAACAGAGATGTTCGAGCATATGTACAAGGATGCAAGGTATGTAGCCACACTAAAACACCACGTATGGCTTCCCACAGGACTTTTGCAGTTAAGTCCCTTGCCACAAGGACCCTGGCAACGGATACATATGGATTTTATTGTAGAATTGTCCCCCCCACAAGGCCATACTGCTATCCTGGTAGTAGTAGACCAATTTATGAAAACGGTGCATTTCATTCCATGTAAGGGCTTGCCTACAGCCCAACAAACAGTCCAATTGGTGTTACAACATATTATCAAACTACATGGTCTTCCACATACCATAGTCTCCGATAGGGGATCACAGTTCATCACCCACTTTTGGTGTGCATTGTTCATCACCGTACAAGTACAATTGACCCCCACCACAGCATACCACCCCCAGGCCAATGGGCAAGCCGAGCGCACTAACCAATCCCTGGAGCAGTATCTTTGGTGTTATGTTGATTATCTCCAGGATGACTGGCTGGACTATTTAGCCCTCACTGAGTTTGCATATAATAATGTGCCCCATGCCTCTATTAGATCCTCACCATTCTATGTTATGTACGGGTATCACCCCCGACTAATTTGCCCTGATCTTCCTACAGTGACTGTTCCGGCGGCTGGGGCACTAGTGCAGGAACTACAGCGCTGCCATGCTCACGCCCGCACCATGCTCCAAGCGGCTCGACAGCAGTATAAGCGGGTGGTGGATAGCCACAGATGGCCTGCACCTTCCTTCACCGTGGGGGAACTAGTGTGGGTCGACTGATGTAACTATCCATCTCTTCGTCCATCGGGGAAACTCAATTCCCAGTACCTGGGACCTTTTCCTATTCATCATCAGTAGAATCCTGTCATGTTTCACATATCCCTGCTTCCCCATGTCCGCTGCCATCCCGTCTTCCATGTCTCCCTTTTGAAGCCCTACCACCCGCCCCTTTTTCCTGATCCTATGACCCCTCCCATAGTGGAGGCGATGGGTGGTTCCCCTGAATATGAAGTAGCTGCCATCTTAGATTCTAAACGCTCTTGGGGTTCTTTATTTTATCTAGTAGACTGGAAGGGTTACGATGCCTCTGAACGATCTTGGGAGCCAGCTTTGGCGGTTCATGCTCCCCGCCTTGTTTGGGACTTCCATGCTTGCCACCCCCTGAAGCCAAGTTCCCATCCCTTGGGTGGGGGTGGGGGGTCTTGGGGGGGTACTGTTAGGTTCTGGTGGCAGCGGGGCCGCGGCCGGGGAATCCCTGCACGCAAGCGGCAACAGAAAGAGGGAGGAATTACAGCGCCGGCAGAAGGGGCGGAGCCCCAGCCAATTCTCAGGGCCTTGCCCCCACGTAGGGCATCAGGGAGAAAGGGGGTGGAGCCAGCAGAAGCACCGCGATGCTCTGAGCATCTGTGGCAGCAACGGGGACAGTCCGGGAGGACAGAGACTCTCAAGCAACGCCGGTGATCAGTGTTTCTGTGAGACTGGCCCCCAGTGCTTGGTGCAGCATTAAGACTGAGTTTGGGAAGAAAAACGTGGCGAGTGCAGAGAGAGTGAGGCGAGAGTGAACTGGGTGAGTGGAGACTGAGTGTGTTTTGGTGAAAGGTGTGACTGAAGGAGTGTTTGAGAATCTCTGTGTTACCCTTAATATCTGGACACCCTCCATTTCCCTCCTTGTGTGATTCCCCTTATGACTTCCCCCGCCCGCATTCCCCATGGGCCTTCTTCCCTCGTTTCCCCCCATTGTGTGACACCACTATTACCCCTCTTCTCTCCCGGAGCACTGGGAGTGTGGGGTGTCAAGGTAGTGGATATTGGTGCTAGAGTGGCAACAGGTGTGGAGGTGGCTGCGTGGGGGCATTGCTTATGACTTCCCCCGCCCGCATTCCCCATGGGCCTTCTTCCCTCGTTTCCCCCCATTGTGTGACACCACTATTACCCCTCTTCTCTCCCGGAGCACTGGGAGTGTGGGGTGTCAAGGTAGTGGATATTGGTGCTAGAGTGGCAACAGGTGTGGAGGTGGCTGCGTGGGGGCATTGCTCAGGGCCTTGTTGTCTCCCTCCTATGATGATCTGTGCCTCGTTCCTCTTGTGAGGGATTTTGGGCCACATAAGAACCTGAGGGGTGTTTTCCTCACATTATTGAGCTTGCCCCTTGCAAAAGGGGGTTTGAGTGTGGGTCTTGAGGGCGTTGTTGACTTCCAGGACAAACTTCCTTATTCCCCTACCCTAACCCTTACACCAGGGTGGGATCCACCAGCCCTGGACTGCTGGGGATCACCTCAACAATGGGGGTCACGGGCATTGGTGGCCATGGAGGAACATCCAACCCCAAAGCACCTGCACCTGCTCCTACAGCTGCAGCAGAGACAGCCGCAGCCTTCTGGAGTGCAGGCCTTCCAGTACCCTGCATGACAGTGGAGGATGCTGTCAGGTGGCACTGCCTAAACACTCCCCAGCTAATGCCACTGCTGGGAGCTTCTGAAGCTCGACTTCCAAAATCAGGCCTGTGAAGTTTTGGGCCTGGTGATGGGCTCAGGCTGTTGCTGATGCCTGCCACTCCACTGGTACAGCCCCTGCCACCTCTGCCACATGCCCCATTGCCTTCCTTACAGGCAACAGACCAGCCTCTCCTGCTTCCTATCTCCATTTCTCCCACCCAAAGAATGCACATGAAGATTATTTTTATTTTTTTCTAATTTATTCAAATTTGGAATCTAATATTATTTATATCTACACTAACTCTAACTGCTATTAACTATTCTAAAACCTATGGAACTAAATGGAATATTATCTAATATCTACAAAGGCCTAGTCCTACAAACACACTATAACATGTTAAAACTGAATCACTACACACTATCTCTATCTATCTCTATAACTAAGCTAACTCCTACAACTATCTATCTATAGTAACTGATACTACATATACATATACATATACATATACATATACATATACATATACACACACACAGACAGAGGGATGGGGGGGGACACAGACAGCTCACAACAAAGAACACAGGGAGGGGTACAAAACTGAAATGAAACCTAAATCAATGTAATCCTACTCTAAATAAATCCAAAAACAGGGGAAGGGTATCAGGGATGGATTATCTACAGGGAGGAGGGAAGGATTCAATGGAGGGTAGGGGGAAAGAACACAGGGAGGGGTAAAAAAATAAAATTGACACCTAAATCTATCTAATCAAACCTAAATAAATAGCCGTGGGGGTAAATTGGTCTCTTTAGGGCAAAAGTTATTAACCAGGCCCTTTATGCATTTCCAATTTGGGGCATTCTATATCTTATTAAACTAGAAGTAATACAGAATGGGTTTCTGCATTCTGTTTTGGGTCCCTAGGGGTACCCCACAGGTGATTTTGTGATGAGAAGCTTTTTTCTCCACTAGTCGATCCACCACCCTATCCTCACTTTTGATGTTCTGGTTTAAAGTCATGTTGTCTCCTTGCCAAATAAACTCCCTTTTAGGGCTGGCCATAACTAATGACCTCCACAACCCATGGATTGCAGCCATGGAATTGGAGGTTCAAAAGTTGGGACTTTCTCCAGCCTTACTTAAATCCTTGAGTGTAGAGGGCGCTATGGCCCTTATTAAAATAAAGATTGTGGATCAAGAAATGCAGTCTGAGAACACCTTTCTATCGGAGCAGAAGGTCGCTCCAGTTTATTTCCCAGATGACCCCCTTAGGGGCAAAGCCAATGATCTGTTTACATGGTTGGATTCGAATAAACGCCAGAAATTATCAAGATTTAGGTGCAATGTTTACCCATCTGCACATCTGGAAGGCTGTCTCCAATGATCTCAAGGGATATGCATATTATGTGACCTCCACGAGGTTTGATGCTGCAATTCATGTCTTCTTTTGATGTCCAGCCCTCACCGAGCCTAGGTCTAAATACCTACGGATTACCCCTGCTGACATCTCGGGGTGACAGTATGAAGCTTTGTTACATTGACTCCTTAACCCATTAGACTCGAGGGTTTCAAGATCTGTAGCAAATTTTTGTGTCGCCTTTATACGAATTAGACAATCCTATCTTTCTAAGTATGCCTAATTGTTTGAAATTTTTGGCCCTAGTTGGGGTCTTTATTATTAAACTACCCGTGCTAATATATTTCACAACTATGTTGTTTTGTGGATGGTTGGTTTATGTTTGTATAAGAAAGTTACCTATATTTTAAGGTAGGGTTTTTAGTTATAGAGTTTTGGGTTGGCCAGGTCAACCCTGTGTATTTTTTTGATAAGTGATTATTGTTTTGATTGATATATGTACTTTGCACGATCTCATTCTATTTTATTGCCTTGGCTGTTTTGTTGCATTTTTGGGGTTTGTTTTATATTTGTTACATTTGTTATGGCCTATGGCCAACAATAAAAAATTATATTGTTAAAAAAAAAACACCCCCAAATAAATGAAACTATGGAGGTAAACGTGTGGGGATGGGTGAAATAGGAGGAGGATGGCAATGGATTGGGATGAACACAAACTGCTGGGAGAGGGAGATTTCTGAAAACACCTGCTGACAGGATCAGTGGCTAGCTCAGAAGGAATTGGAAGGGGGGAGGGCAATGACTTTTGTTACTTGCTGTGCCCGTCTTACCACAAGGCCCATTGGCTCTGTGCAGCCTAACCCGTGGCCAATCGCAGATTGCGAAGCCAGTGGGCTGAGGAAAAGAGGGATGGTGATTGGGCAGGCTGGCTGCTAGTCCAAATCTCTCCACCCCTGGCACCAGGAATTCTGCTCCTCAACTGCTCCCCTCCCCGCCCCTCTCCCTGGGCCTTCCAGCCCTGTTTTTTCCCACCCAAACGTGACCAAACTCACCCAAACATGGCCGAACTGTTCGGCCGCTTCCATGTTCAGTTAGGTCATTCTGTTCGGCTGTCCAAACGGGCCGAGTTCGTGCCGAACACCGAACGGCCAATCCACATTCGCACATCCCTAATGTTTTTCTTCCTAACGTGTTGGCAACCGTTGCACCCATGTCCTCGCCCGTTTCTCCTTTAAGGGCTCCCGGCCAGGCATTCAGCGACTCCCGCTAGGTGTGTCTGCTTGCGGACTCCTGTGGGGCCTCTCTAGGCATGTCTCGCTGATTTTGGTGGAACCTTCCCATGGGTGGGATGTTTACATGGATGCCTCGGTGTTGAACACCCATCTCCACCCACGGAGCATGGAGCCTCCTTCCCAGATGCTCCGTGGGTGGAGATGGGTTGTTGCGGGAGCGCACACACCCATCCACCCGGTGCCATTCACATGGGTGTTAAACTGGGTAAGTAAAGCCATTTTTACATGGATGCCACCCACCCATCCTCACCTATCTTCACCCATAGGATGGGTGGGTGGTGTCCATGTAAAAACGGTCTTACTTACCCATTTTAGCAGAACTTCAGGACACGATGTATTAATGGAGAAGACTAACTTGCTCCTGGTTGGGAAAATAAACATAATCAAAATGCAACTGTTACCCAAATTGTTATACACAATGCAAGCACATTACTGTTAGGCCGTTTTTACAGGGACGCCACCCCCTCTCAGTATCCGGTGGGTGTGTGACAGGGGGCAGTCCGTGTACACAGCTGGTGGTGGGTGTGTGTGCACCAGGTGTTCACCCATGTAAACACCATGAGCAATTGGTGTATGTGAGTGCCTGCTCCTGGCGCACACCCACCTCCACCAATTGCACGCCCACTTCCACTCACCTCCACCCAAGCCCTCCAATAAAACGTACGAGACTGTGTGAGTGCAGGTGACAGGAGATGGGTGTAGGTGGGTGGGTGTCCATGTAAGGCCCTTTTTACATAAAATGGGTGTTATATTTTATTATACATCTTGCAGGGCACCACTGCAGCCAATCACCATGGGCCCTGTGCACACATGAGGCCTCCACCCAGTTCCTCTGGGTGGAGATGGGTGTTGGCCTGTGGGTGGGGAGCATTTCCCTGGGTGGAGATGGGTGGGAGTGTCTGTGTAAATGCCACTTTCGGTGGGTGTTGTTGAGTGTTTGCTCCCGGCCAACACCCATCTCCACCTACACCTACCCACGGAGCAACGGACACTCTAATGTTCCAAAGTAATATTGTACTGAAACTTTTGAATGTGACCCATTGCTCCATTTATCAGGCCTTGTTCAATATGCAAGTTATGTCTCAACATTACTCTGCAATTACGCATACATCTAAGATTGTTTCTAAACCTGCAGTTACATCATGGTTTAAACTTGAGAGTTTTTTCTTTGCTTCTTCTAGAACTTTTGGTGTCAAATGCATGCTATCTACAGTATCAAGTTCAGGGATGGTAATTATATCTGAGTTTTGGTTCAAAACCATGAATTTGTTGAAACTGTCAAAAGCTTTGATGGTTGGCATAAAACATACTGCATATATTTTCTTTGTAGTTAATGCCTGAAGAATTTTTGCAGCAGTTTTAAAAGTAGTTTTTTAATTTTTAATGACATGTTTATGTAATAAAATTTGATCTGGAGTAGATAGCTGTCCAATTCATAAGTTGTTTAGCAAAGTTTTGTACTGTTCATCTCCGGATTGTCTCATATTAATTTGTAATTCGTTATATGAGAAAAATTTCCAAAGGTTGGTGTGTCCAATACTTTCAATGGTATTTCACGTATCCATTGTAGTTAGTGTTTGAAAAACTGGTTTGCCCTTTACAGGAGTAAGTTGTAGTAAATCACCAAGAAAAATGATGTTTTACCTCCAAAAAGGTGATTGTTCTGCTTGTTAAAAATTTCCTGGAGTCGTAAATGAATGAAGGCAAGCATTAAATTAGACACCATGCTAACCTCATCAATAATGACTAATTGTACTGTTTTAAAAATATGATGAAGAAGTTTTCTAATGTCTTCACTTAGTTTTCTATATTCCAATTTTTTTCCATGTTCAACAGGAAGCATAAGTAGATGATGTAATGTAACTCCACCGACATTGCATGCTGGTAATCCAGTCGGCACAGCAATACAACATGAATTTGGGTGCTTGGTTTCATTTTGAATAAAAGTCGAAATGGTTTGTATTAGAAAACTTTTACCAGTTCGAGCGGGGCCACTAATGTACATCAGAACAGGTTTGTGATAAGTACAAGTACATTGTTTTATTTCATGTAAGATAGCATGTTTAATTGAATTTGTGACATTATCATGTATTCCTTTTTGATCAATATTTTATTATTTATGATATGTTCAAGGTTATCTCTGTTTTGAAATTTCAATTCCATTGCTGCAGTAATATCTTCCATGGCATAATGGGCAATTGGCCTTTCTATTGGAATACCAAGAAGGGGATCTGCTTCTGAATCAGGGGGATTAGAATTTTGCAAATTGGACCGTTTTTACACAGACACTCTAACACCCTTAAAATGGGCATTACATTTTATTATACATGTTGCAGGGCACCACTGCAGCCAATCACCATGGGCCCTGTGCACAGATGATGCCTCCACCCAGTTCCTCTGGATGGAGAATGGTGTTGACCTGTGGGTGGGGAGCATTTCCCTGGGTGGAGATGGGAGGGGGTGTCTGTGTAAACGCCACTTTCGGTGGGTGTTGTTGAGTGTTTGATCCTGGTCAACAACCATCTCCACCCAGCCAACACCCATCTCCACCCACAGCCTCCCACGGCAACAAGCGTTGGCCAGGGACTGGAGGCTCCAGGCGGAGGTGCGCCTCGAATGGAGGCGGGAGCACCGGGAGCACAGCAGGCAGGTGGAGGAGTTCAGGTGCCTGGAACAGACCATAGACTGGATGGTCAGGGAGCACTCAGTAAAGATGGGCCGGTCCCATGACATAGGCACCTCGCTGCTCTTACACATGGGTACTATGAGTGTCTATGTCATGGCAGCCACCCCGCCGGGAAACCTGCCTGCCCCGGCCCTGATACCGGGCCCCTCAGTGCCACAACCACCACCACCACTGCCCCAGCCGCCGGCGTGCTCGCTGGGGCCGCACTTCCGCCTACCAATCCCTGGAGGCCTCCTGAGGGAGCAGCCATCCAGGGGGGCCCCTCCGGTCCCGGTCCTGCCTGCCCTCCCACCACAGCCCGACCCTCAAGACACCGAGGCCTCCCAGGACACCGTTGGGGACACTGACAGCATGGGGAAGGGAGCTCCCAGAGCTCCATGGTGCCCATCGGGTGGCTGCATGGGAGGCCCCGGAGACGGGGTAAGGGGGGAATGGGGGAAGGGGAAGGGTGGCCTGAGGGGAGGGAGACACATTGGGAGGTGAGGAGAGGGCGATGTGGTGGGAGCATGTGTAGAAGGGTGAAACAATAAATGCACAGGAACCACAGTCACCTCTGTGTGTCTGTTCATGGGCCCAGGGTTGGGGGCACAGAGGAGGGTAGGGGTTCAGCTAGGGTGCTTATGGGGGCCCCGGAGTGGTGAGGGGAGTGTGCGTGGCATCAGCCCTCAGCCTCCTGGCTGATCCGCCTCGCCAGGGTGGCACAGATGCGCTTCGCGTATTGGTACTCCTGCGGGTTCTCTGAATTCACATAGAGAGGCACGGGGCCAGGATGGCACCGGGGCATGGGATAGTCGAGGGAAGTCCCCTCGGTCTCATACATGTTGTGCAGCACACAGCAGGCTCCAATCATGAGGGAGGAGGTATCCATCGTGTAGTCTAGGTGGCCCCCTGGGCTCCTCCAGGACTGCTTGAGGTCCCCGAAGGCCCTCTCGACCACGGTCCTGCTTGCACACAGGTGAGTATTGAAGAGCATCTCCACAGGGTTCCTGGAGACTGGGTATGCCTTCTTCAGCCAGCAGGTAAGTGGGTAGGCTGGGTCTATCTGGGTCATCCCCATGTCCGCGAAGTCTCTGCGGTACATCCGGGCATAGAAGGGAGAGATGGTCATGATGCAGGCTTCATGGCTGCGACCCAAGTGGCCCGTGTAAATGTCTATGAACCAACCCCGGTGGTCCATGACCGTCTACAGCTGCAGGGAGTGGTAACCATGCCGGTTGACATATTCCGAGGCCTCCCCAGCGGATGGGCACAGGATCTCTATTTGGGTGCCATCCATGGTGCCCATGCAGTTGGGGAATCCCTCAGCCACAAAGGCAGCCATCACAGCCTCCTGATCCACCAGCTGGATTGCTCGGTCCAGGAGTATGCCTTCCACCACCTCACAGACGTCCCACAGGATCCCGGCAATGGTGTTCACCCCAACGCTGAAGTGCTGCGAGATGGAGCGGCAGGAGTCCAGTGTTGCAAGGGCCCAGACCCCGATGGTGACCTGCTGAACCATGGGTATGGGGCCCCACATGGGGGTGGCCTGCCGTTCCAGTCAAGGCGTTAACAGCTCTGCCAGTCACAGGAGGACGTACATGTCCATCCGAAAGTGCGATCTCCAGGTGGCCTTGTCCCATTGGACCCTGATCCACCACCCCTTTGCCCACTCCGTGACCCATATCTGCTGGTCAATGGACATTGCAAGAAGGGCAGCGTGCCCCATTGTCTCCCGCCACCACTGGAGCTGGCCGGCCACCTCGCAGAGTGCCGCAGCCTGGCCCCGGGCATGGAGGAGGGCCTGTTGGGCCACCCCAGACACCTGCTGGGCCCTGAGGTGGGCCAAGGAGTGCCTGTGCCTGTGGTGGGCTCTCCAGGCCCTGGCAGCGCTCCTGGCCATGCACACGTGCAGCCAGGTGGCCAGGTGCACCTCTGCAGTCTGGATGCGCAGGAGGTCCATGTGCGAGCGGTATCACTCCACTCACATGACTAGGTGCATCCCGCAGGCACCCAACCGACCCAGGTCCATGGTGACTGGTGCCCCGGTTGGGTTGGGGATGCACCTGTTGTAGGTTGGGACCAGTGTTGCCCCACCCTCCGGTCGCCCCCTGTCAACTGGGATCAGGACCACAGTTCGCCCTGCCCACCCCCCTGACTGGCAGGCCCGGCTCCTGCAGGGTGAGTGGGCCGGGGAGGCTGCGGGTGGCCCCATGTTCACACATGCCTCCCCGGTAGGGGGCATGGCGCTTGGTTCTGCCCTTGGCCAGGCGTGTGCAGGCAGCAGCTGCAATCCTGCTGTCATCACCTCCCACCTCTCTGTGTCGGATGCCTGCTGTCCTGGGTGCCCTGATTAGTGTGTAGACTGCCCTGTCTGTGTGCTCTTTTCCATCAGCTAGGCTGGGTCTACACCCAATGCCTCGCTCTGTATTCGTACAATGTTGCGGCCAGTGGCCTTATCACTTGGCCTTGGAGATCCCCAGCTTCCTCTCCCATCCCTCTGGGGGTTGTGGGCCCCCCCCTTTCATTGTGTTTAGTATCAGTTGCTTGCAGGACCATGGCTGGCCGTGCTTCCCCCAGGCTCGCAGGCCCCAGCACCCCAGGCGCCACGCGTAGCTGGACTTTCCACGAGACCATGGCCCTGTGTGACCTGTGGCATCCTCGGCTGTGCAATTTCTCCTGAGCTGCCCATACAGCCTCATAGGTGCCTACGAGAGTATGAGCTCTGGGCTGCGGTACTATGGCTATGTGACGAGCACCCGCCATTGCCGGCTGCATGCGGAGGCGCTGGACCTGTGTCCCTTTCCCGATGGGCGCATCCCAGAGATCAGGTGCTTGCATGTGGGGTGGTCGACTGAGGAGACTGTGTCCACCATCTCTGTGTGCAACCTGGCTGGCTACATGGCCTGTCTGGCGGAGGGGGGCCCTGCCTTGGCTGTGTCTTTCTTTGGCTGTGTTCATGGGGCCCGAGGTTACCAGCAGTTCTGTGGGCTGATTTATCACTGCCTGTTGGAGCTGGGTCACCTTCCGTGGCCCCCACCTATGGACTATGCCTTGTAGGAGCCCTCTGAAGCAGAGGTGGCAGCCCTGGCCAGTGTGTGGTCCTGATCCGATGTACAGGTGAGGTTCTCTGCCCAGGATCCCTTTGAGGCTTACTACCTGGTTGCCCACCACATGTCTGAGCTGGACTTCTGCCGGGGCATGCTTCAGTGGCCGCACTTCGTACACCTGGTGGGCCAACCGACCCCAGGCCCCTTCGTGGCCCCCTGAAACTGGCTGTGAGCCCCCCCCCGGTGCCTTCCAGACCCTGGATACTGGCCCTGGTGTGCTCTCCTGCCTCTGCCCTGGCACCGTGGGTCGATGCCCCTTCCCTCCCTGATGTTCCTGGCTCGCTGCTGTGCTGGCTGTTTCTTGGGGTTCTGCTGCCCTTGTCTGTGACTCTGAGTTCCGTCTGCACCCCCCGTCCGCCTCTGCAACAGGTGTTCCCCTCCATGACTGCCTTCTCCTGCGGCTGTGTCCTGAACTGTGTGCCGGCCCCCGGCAGCCCGGGTGCCGCTTTCCTTCATGCTCCGGCCTCACTCCCTCCTGTCCCGACCCCCCCCCGGGTACCTGGGTGACTATGGGGTTCCAAGGCCCCCGGACTGGGCTTCCAGGTGCCCTCCCGGGGTGTGTGTGTATTGCCAGACTGGTTGCCTTGCTCCTCATCACCGTCTTGCCTTCTCGCCATCCATTATACCCTAGTCATCGCATGGGCTCCCTGGCAGCCTCCTGGACCATACCCAGGCTGCTCCCCGGTCCATGTGGCCTCCCCCTGTGACTGTGCTGTGCCCTTGGGGTTACCCCCGTTTCAGGACTGCCTGTGTTGTTGTGGGGGTGCCCGTGCGGGCTGTGCTGTTGTAGGGGTTCTGTTTTCCGTTCCCTTTGTCCTGCCCTGGCCCCTGTGCTGCCCCCCCTGCTCCCTGTCCCCACCGCCTTTCTCTCCCTCCTGTGCCCGTTGTGATGTGTGTGTTGCCTGTCCCGCCATGCCCCCCCCTTCCCTTCCTTTCCTATGCAGGGGTGTGTTAGTCCGAGCATGTGTTTGTGCTGTGTGTTCCACTGTGACCTCGTTCATTTTCCCTGTGCCTGTTGTGTGCGCTGTCCCGGAAGCTCTTCTCCTTCTTCCCCATCCCTTTCCATTTCCCTTGTGTGGGCATTCCCTGTGGATGCTTTTGGCTTCGTTTGCCCTCTTTTGGCCATGTCTGACTTCCGCCCCTCCCCGGTGCCTTCTGGGTGTTTTGACCACGGCCGGGGATCGGCGTAACGTCTGTTGCACTGCCCCGGCCCATGATCTGCCAGCCCGATTCCCTGCCATGGTCCCAGTCCCGTCACATCTGTTCTGGGCCTTCTTTGACCGCGGGGGTTGTTGGGCAGCTCGCCACCACTGGGAATCCACTGTGGTGATTCGGGACTGCGTAACATCTGAAATCACCCTGGGTTGTAGTCATTTATATATGTCTCTTTCAATTTTCTCGGGAGATTATATACTCTTTTCATTGATTTAGATTTTAATCTGCATCTAATTGCTGAGAAAAGTTCATTAATTTCTACTGTTTGACAAACTTTTCGAGGAAACCCAAAATCACAACGAACATAAAATCTACCATTTTGTTTTAATGTTCATCTACAATACTTTTTTACATTTATGTCATTGAAACGATTGGACTATGTCATGTAACATTGTTTGGAAGAGAGCAAGTAACATACATTTGTATAAAAGTAGAGATTTTTCATTTGTATTATTTCTGAATATTGGAGCATTTTCTATCCGCAAGAGCATGTGGATGTGGGGAGTGCCACTTGATTGGTATTCGACTCACCAGAAGTAGTCTATGACTCTGCCAATTGGAGGATTTTTCGTATTCTTTTAAAATACTTTGAAATCTGTGGTGGAAATGTCTGTAAACACTTACAGAATCTAATGCACACAATTCTCCTGGTGAAAGATTATATATATTGGATTTACTGTGATCAAGAGATTGCAACATTTCAATTAGCTCATCCCAAGACTATTCTGCACAACTTAAAGTAAAGAACCAAGTTGGTGGGCCGAGGTTTCTCAACATACATTTTAATTCATCTTGCCGTCGATACGAATATTCTTTGGTTCCTCTCATTGTAGCCAAGATATTTTCTAAATTTGCTTGGATAACTGAATCTCTATTTTCAATCATATCTAACCTTTTTCTCGCAGTAAGATCACCGAATCGATCAGTTAGTTTCAAAGTGTGTGCAATACTTGCAGAAAGAGCACTAAGTTCACTTTCCCCAAAAAGATGGAAAAGATATTGTATACTAAGTCAGAATCTTGAGTCTTGTGATTGTAGTCATGAGTTGCATTCCATCACCAGATGGAAAAAGATCTGGAAAGCACTTTGCTTTTAGCGTTTTTTCCGATATGCTAACTGGGACTTCGTGTATTGTTTTCATTTGATATAAATCAATATTATCAGCTATTGGCTCATTTCCATAAAGTGGGTGAATAGTATAATGATCATAAATATTGGCTGTTAGTGGAACCACTTTCTCCAAACTTGGCTGTTTTACATTATCAGTGGAAGGATGAGGAAGGGTGATATTAAAATCTGTGTCAACTAATGAATAGAGAGGGTTATTTGATTTTAAAAATCAAAGAGCTCTTCTTATTTTTTCTATATCTACTACGTGTTACCAAATTTGTTTGTCTTTTGTTGCAACACCATTCAGTAATATTATAAGACTGTCATTAAATTGGTATTTTCAGCAATTGTTGCTAAATTTTCCTGTAGGGGTAATGGAAGGTGTACAACTTTTCCTCTTACACCGTGTACCAATTGTTTATTTGGCAAAGATCCACTAGTAGTATTGAGTCTAATAATAGTTTGAAATGGTTTTACAAACTGAATCATAATTGTCTCATAAATATTAAGTTCTTTGAGTTCATTTGGAACTACTTTTGGATCCATACTATTTAAAATGCATCATGGAGGCATTAAGGAATGTTTTAGAAAAGACCAACAATATTTGCAAATTACAGCAGTAGTGTTACAGAAGTATTCATTCTTTAAAATGTGGTCGGCAACAAGTTGAGAAAATAGGTTATTTTGATCAGTGTGTTTATCAATATCAACATTTCTAACTTGTGCGTAAAATAGTTTTTCACAGAATATACATACTTTGTCGAAACGAGTATTCTTTGCTTTTTCAAATTGATGAATTTCTTTTTCAAATTTTGTAAATATTTGATTTTCATTATCTATTTTGTTTGTGGGTGTAACATGTTTTGTAGCTGATGCTGAAAAGTTACTATCGGATAAAAGTATTGGTTTAATGTCATTTTCTATTAAATGTTTAATTGTGTCAACATTTTCTTCTGCAACAATTTTTTTAAATTTTGTTTGAAGAATAAGAAGTGCTCGCACAGAATAGAGTGATGTTAGAAAATTTCTTGTACCATTGTTATGTGTACAAATCATTGCTATATGTCTCAGTAGACTTTCACATTGCTCATTTTGGTAACTGCAATTAATGTCCATTTTTGTTTTTGAATCGTTCAACTCTGCATGTATCAAGAGAAAGAATAAGTCTCTTTTTGGAGAGAATAGTTGCTCTATAATTTTTTTTGACAAAATTAGCAATATTTTGTAAGGACAACATAATTCTGTAAAAGACCATGACTGACTTTGTTTGTTTTTTATGGATCATTATCTTGTGGATTTTTCTGTTTGTTATTTCTTCATTTGTTGATTGTGCTAACATTTAAATGAAGCTGATTTTCTAGCAGTTACATTGTTACTTGCTACTACTATAGTATCAAGTGGAAGTGTACACTGTTTGGCTGTCTCAGCAAAATATGGCTCAGAATATTTACTATGTTGCTATGCACCACAAAAATTGAGCAATATTTCGATTGAAATAGCTGAATGGTTACAAAGAAGTATAGAAATTTTCTCTACTAGTTTATTAAAATGTCAAACATTTTAAAATGTCACCCACTGCCGGTTGCTCAGTGGGTGGGTGTGGGTGGAGATGGGTGTTGGCCGGGAGCAAACACTCACCACACCCACCAAACGTGATGTTTACACAGACACCCCCACCCATCTCCACCCAGGGAAATGCTCCCCATCCACCGGCCAGCACCCATCTCCACCGAGAGAAACTGGATGGAGGCATCCTGTCTGCACAGTACCCATGGTGATTGGCTGCAGTGGTGCCCTGCAAGATGTATAACAAAACGTTAGAGCATCTGTGTAAAAAGGGCCATTGTTAGTGACATCTATACTATTAATCACAAAGCTCTTTTCAGAGCTACCAATACTTTAAAGAGAAAAGTCTATGACACAGGATGATTTCAGATGTTACACCGTCCCGATTCGTCACAGTGAATCCCCGGTGGGGGTGAATGAAATAACCACCCCCCGTGGTCAAAAAATGGCCCAAATAGATGTGCTGGCTGATCCTGGCGGGGAATCGTGGTGGGGGAGGGGCCGCACGGCGCAACATGCGGCCGTATGGCCCCGCCACCCCACAGTCCCCCGCCATCCGCCCTCTGGGGAGACAGGCAGGCGCCGTGGCCAATGCGGCCACAGCACCCAGCCATTTTGACCACGGCCCGGAATCCCGCCGGGAATTCCAGGCCATGATCGCTGGGCAGACGTTACTTTTTATTGCTTCCCGCCAGGGATCTCTTTGACCACGCTTTCAGGGATTGTCTGACGGGGAGCATGGTTTAAATTGTTTAAATTGACCCCATGTGGGAATCAGCCATGGTGAACATCTGGCGGCCGCCAAACAGACGTTCAGGGCGCTTTGGCCCCGCAGCAAAATTGACCGTGGTTCACTGTGGTTGACTGTGATCTTGTAACGTCTGAAAATACCCACAGTGTTGTTCAAGAGTGATTTGTTATACAATGGTGAAGGCAATCATTATTAAAAATGTACTCCAAAGTAATTATTTTATATGAAAGGAAAGTAGAGTAAGTTTTTACAGCAGCCAATGTCAGTGAATTATTTTTTTGTATGTAAGAATGACACTAAATGTGTATGTCACTTGCTGCGTATTAGATAAAAAAACTAAAGTTTTACAAACTTAGTTAAGGCAGATTCATACCAAGCAAACTTTAACAAACATAGAAATTGTGTGTTAAGGCTCCCGCCTTAACTTCCACACCATGTAATCAGTAAAAATGTTGTATGGCTTTGCATACTGTGCTCGCTTACAACTTAGGCTCCATGCACCCACACTTTGCTTTAGTCTTTCAGCTCCAATCCTCTTCCTTTGCAGGTTCGGGGCAACACTAAAGCTAGCACGGTACGCTCCTTCCTGTCTAGTATTACATCAGTACTCTACTCCTGGAAGAGGAAAAAATACAGATAGATAAAAATGCTCCCTCAGAGTGAATGAACAAAAGACACATACATTTAGGTGAAGTGCCTTTGAATGGAGTATTCTCATTACAAATGGCTCTCAGCCACTTGTTTGACCAAAAATACGCATGTCTGCAGGAATGAGATACAAATGGCTCCAAATTGTAGTCAATGAGGTTTTCTTTTTTATCCATGGAGATTTTAACTGTAAACATATGTTGGATTAATCTAATGTAGAGAAGAATTCAAGAAAGGACACAGAAGTTGGAGGTGGTTAAGCATAAGGCACGGACGTTTATAAGTACGTGTGTTTTTAAGAAAGAATGTATCAAAAACCTTTGTTCTTTTCATGAACAAATGGTTAGCTCTAAGAAGAGCTTTTTCCCCCACCTCCATTTTTTTTCAGTTTATTTATCTGAAAAAGTCTTTTCCCACTCCTCAACTGTGACTAAAATATCCTCATCAGAGATGTATGAGGTGGAGAGATTGAAAAGTTGCCATTTAGGCTTTTCGGCTTTGTCTTCCTCCATCTTAGGCTTCTTCTCAAATGAACTCTGTACTAGGGATGTGTGAACACAGTTCGGGCGTTCGGTGTTCGGCCTGAACTCGGCCCATTCGGATGGCTGAACAGAACGGCCAAACCGAACTTGGAAGCGGCCGAACACTTTGGCCGCGTTCGGGTGGGTTCAGCAGCGTTCAGGAGGGGGAAATGTGACTGGAAGGCCCAGGGAGGTGGGGGCATAGCTGAGGAGCAGACTTCCTGGTGCCAGAGGTGGAGAGGCTTGGTGTAGGAGCAAGCCTGCCCCAAAACCATCCCTCTCTTCCTCAGTCAACTGGCTTCGCAGTCTGTGATTGACATGGGTCTAGGCTGCATGGAGTCAATGGGGCTTGTGGTAAGTCGGGTGCAGCAAGTAACAAATATCATTGCCATCCCTCCTTCCAATTCCTTCTGAACTAGCCACTGATCCTGTCAGCAGGCGTTTTCAGAAGTCTCCCTCTCCCAGCAGTTTGTGTTCCTAATCCATTGCCACCTTCCTCCTATTTCACCCATTCCCACACATTTACCTCCATAGTTTCATTTATTTAGATTAGATTAGATATATTAAGGTGTTATTTTTATTTTTTACCCATCCCTGTGTTCTTTCTCCCTACCAGTCATCGAATCCTTCCCTCCTCCCTGTAGACATTCCATCCCCGATTCCCTTCCCCTGTTTTTGGATTTATTTAGAGTAGGATTACATTGATTTAGGTTTCATTTCAGTTTTGTACCCCTCCCTGTGTGGTTTGTTGTGAGCTGTCTGTGCCCCTCCCCGCCATCGCTGTGGATAGATAGATAGATAGATAGATAGATAGATAGATAGATAGATAGATAGATAGATAGATGACTTAGCATAGTTACACAGATAGATAGAGTGTGATTTCAGACATTACATTGTCTGAAATCACCACAGTCAACTGCAGTTAACTGCGGAGGGGGTTGAAAGCAACTGAACGTCTGTTTTCTCACATCCAGATGTTCACCTCAGTCAACCACCCCCCACGGTGACCCTAACCACGCTTTGTTCTCCGGCATCACGGCGGTGAATGAAGCGTGGTTAGGAGGAATCCAGAACGTGATGAAGGAAAAGTAATGTCTGTTACCTTACCTTCACCGAGTTCCAGAGTCCTGGCAGCAAGCGGCGGCAGTGGCCAGATAGGCCATTGCTGCTGCCTGTTTCGGGGAGGGCAGGTGGCCGGGGAGTGCAGGGGGCAGGCCCATGGCCCCACCCCCTCCGGGTGTGTGTGTTCCGCTTTAGACATTACAGGCGGGCGCTTTCACCACGGGCCATGAGGTCGTTCAGACCACGGCCGGGGGCAATGGGACGCACATCTGTTGGTGCGCTCCTTCACCCCTGGCCGTGGTCCGAACCACCCCACGGCCCATGGTGAAAGCACCCTCCTGTAATGTTTGAAATCACCCAGAGATAGTGTGTAATTATTCAGTTTTAATATTTTATATTGTGTTTGTAGGACTAGGCCTTTGTAGATATAATATTCCATTTAGTTACATAGATTTCAGAATAGTTAATAGCAGTTAGAGTGTGTGTGTGTGTGTGTGTGTGTGTGTGTGTGTGTGTGTATATATATATATATATATATATATATATATATATATATATATATAAATAATATTAGATTAAAATTTGAATAAATAAATAATTAAAATATATATATAAAATTTCAAAGTGCATTCTTTGGCTTGGGTTAAAAGACATGGAGAAGGGAAGCAGGAGAGGCTGGTCTACTGTCCGTAAGGTGGGCAATGGTGCATGTGGCAGAGGTGGCAGGGGCTGTGCCAGCATAGTCGCAGCAGTCAGAGCCCATCAGCATGCCCCAAACTCCACAGGACTGATTTCAGCTGTCAGGCTTCAGAGGCTCCCAGCAGTGGCACTAGCCAGGGTGTGGTTTGGTGGCACCTCATGCCAGCATCCTCCACTGCTACATAGGACACTGGAAGGCCTGCAGTACAGAAGACTGCAGCTGTCTCAGCTGCGGCTGAAGGTGCAAGTTCTTCGGATGGTCCTCCAGGGACACCAATGTCCCCAAACCCCCTTGTTGAGGTGATCCCCAACAGTCAAGTGCTGGTGGGTCTCACCCCAGCTGCTAGAGGCAGGGCCCAATCCCCGGGCAATGGCATCAGGTGCGGTAGGAGCAACAGCAGCTATAGGGGGGACAGGGAGAGTGGCAGAAGCATGGTGGGCAGTCCATTAGCCTCAGGGTCCCTGTGTTCTCCTTCGTGGGACATCACTGTGATTGGGGACAGTGAGGCAGACACTAGTTCCATGGAGATGTCTGGAACTGAGGTGATGGCTGTCCCTCTGAGATCTGTGTCACCACCATGTTCTGCCCTTCCCAGCAGCACTGGCAGAGTTGTGGGCCAGAAGGCAGGAGGGGGCAAAAATCCTCTGTATGGGTGCATTTTAAGTTGGTGCGGGAGGATGATCCCAGAGAGGTGCAGTGCACTTTGTGCCAGAAGGTGGTGAGGCAAGGGCAGGTGCTCACCAACCTTGGCACAACTGCCATGGCAAGGCTCCTAAAGGGATGCCACAGTGCTGTGCTGCTAAGCAGGCAGTCAGGGGAAGTAGATGCCAGCAGGTTCCTGACTACAGAGGCCAGTCATCCGCCTCCATCAGCGGGCAAGTGTTCTGCTCAAACAGCTGCCGCCTCTAGCAGTAGGAGTGGTATTGCTGCTAGGGAGCAGCAGCAGCAGCAGCAGCAGCAACATCAGCAGCAGAATCAGAAGCATCAGCATCAGCAGTAGCAGCAGCAGCAGCAGCAGCAGCAGAGTCAGTCCACCATGGACGAGCTGGGGTGGGGGCAACTGGAAAGTCAAGTGGCAGCTGCAGGATGTGGAGGGCGGTGTGGTTTTCAATTGAAAGCCACGCCCATGTTGGGGAAAATGAGCGCCCTGTATGGGCAGACCTTCTCAGTGGTCGAGGACATGGGGTTCAGGTGCCTGACTGGGTTCCTGGCCCCCCAGTTTAAGCTGCTCTTGCGCACCACCCTGAGTTGGCAGGTGGTGCCAGCCTTGTACTGGGCTTTAAAGGAGTGGGTGAGAAAGCATCTGGCAGGGGCTGGGGGTGCCACCGTCCACTTCACCACAGGTCTGTGGTCGACCAAGAACACTCTGCATGCCTACTTGGAAGTCACGGCGCACTTGTGGCAGGAGCTGGAGGCAGCATTTGGGAGTGGCGGGAGGTGTCCCAAAGCAGAGTATAGGTGGGCCCTACTTCAAGGAGAAGTAATGGACGGTCCCCACACTGCTCGCAACATCAAGGCAGCCCTGCCCACCATGGTGAGGGAGTGGGTCACGCCTGGTGTGCCCTTCACGAATCCGTGCATGGTCACCAATTACGTGGCCAACATATTGAGGGCAGTCTGTGAGGGGGGCTTCATAATGTTCCCTTGTGCCCTGCACACACCCTTCAACTGGTGGTCAGGGATGCTCTGGACATGGGGGAGAATAGGATTGGGGCCGGCACCCTTAGCTCCATGATCAAGCACAGGAGGAAGCTGTCTGGTTTCTTTAACTGGAGCATGAAGGGCAGCGGCCTCCTCCAGGCAAAGCAGGCAGAGCAAGGCTCCCCAGTGCACCAGCTGGAGCAGGATGTGTCCACCAGGTGGAATTCAACCTTCCTGATGCTCTAGCAGCTTCTAGAGCATAAAGCTGGCTTGCATCATGTGCAACTGGTGATGGACAGAGGTGCACCTCCAGGGTACAATGCGGTTAAATGGGAGATCCTGGTAAACATGGTCTTTGTGCTGAGACCGTTCCTGGGTGTGACAGAGACCATCAGCTCATCCAAGGCCACCATCATCCAGGTGACTCCTCTTGTTGAGAGTCTCATCAGGAGACTTGAGGAAATTCTCCAGAGGGTGGGATTGTGGCCCTCGGTGCAGGAAGCTGGCCAGTGAAGTGGTTGCCCTGCTGTAGTCGCTGAAGGCAGGACTGAAGGTGCATTTTGATGAGCTCCTGCAGCAGGCGGAATATGTCTTGGCAACCATCCTGGACCCCAGGGTCAAGGGCAGCGTGGCACACCAGACATTCCTGTATGGCCACTGGAAGGGTGAGCTGGTGTAAAGGGTCCAGCAGGCAGAGCGGGCTCTGGAGAGTGCACGCAGCAGCAGCAGCAGCAGCAGCAGGACACCCCTGGGGATGGTGGGAGTGGGAGTAGCCCCCCCTTTTAGCTGGCGCAGTCTATCCCTGCCCCAGCCCTAGCAGTAGAAGCACCAGCAGCAGGCTGAGCAGCAGCAGCACCCTTATTGCTTCTGGATGATGCGGATGGACAGCCCTCCCTTCCTGGAACACAGGACCCAGAACCCTGATGGTGGGTCCTGGGGCTGGAGTGGCTGACTCTTTCTTGTTGTGGTGGAATGACAGCTGCCTGTGAGAGGAATGATGGCCCCAGGACCCACCATCAGGGTTCTGGGGCCTACGTTCCAAGCAGGGAGGTTTGCCGTTCTACTTCACCAAGAAGCTGTCACTCCAGACCCAGGACCCACCATCAAGGTTCTGGGGCTGTCATTCCGCTCACAGGGAGCTGTCATACCACCACATCAAGAAACATCCAGCCACTCCTGTCCCAGAACCCAGCATTAGGGTTCTGGGGCCGTCATTCCACTGACCCATGTGGAGGGTCTTTATTCACTTACAGCATGGCCCAGGGAGAGCCGGCTCTGCTCCTGCTGAACACAGGCATAGATTCTGGCATCAAGAAACAACCAGCCACTCCATCCCCAGGAGTGACTGATTTTTTAAACATTTTGTGAATGAATAGAAAATGAAAACAAATAAAGATATACAAAGTTCCCCAAGGCTTTATACAGGGAAGAGGTCTGGGGCGGTCAGAGAAATTTGAATTTGGAGGGTTTTCAGAACTTTATGAGAACTCTGCTGGGTGTGCCAAAGGCTACCCTGATTTAACTGATGCGAACGGAGCTGGCACTTCTTCCAGTTACAACTAAAGCCCAAGGGAGCTTTAGTTACTGTAGTTTGTACAGTAGTTTATTAGATACTGGTTTAGATTAATGGACATGGGTGAGGATACACTTCCCAAACTGAGCTGGCTGGAAACAATGGGTGTTTCCCTGGAGAGAGGATTTGACTACTTTGCTCAGCCAACTGGGGTATAGATACCTGCTATTGTGTCAATCTATCTCTTTGTAAAAGCTGATGTTTTAGAAAGACTGGAGGATATAGCTGGCCAGGAGCAGCTTGCTTTGGCAGCCTCTAACAAGATTGCTCCTTTCTATTCTAGGCTGAAAGAGCTATGGGGGTAGGGAAGAATATCTATTCAGTCTGCGGAACTTTAAAGTCAGGAAGGCATACACACTTTGCCGACTTCAAATGATGCCCTCGAAAGTACTTGAGGGCCGTTATCAGCAGATGCCATGGCCCTTACATATATGCCCTTGTGGACTAGATCAAATATATGACCTACAACACATAATATTAGCTTGCTGGTTAACAGAAACTGTGAGGTCAAGCCAACTGAGCAGGATATTGGGGGGAAAAGAAGTTCTGGACTGCTAAATTTGTCCTCCAATTTCTTCTGGCAGGAAGAAAGGCAGAGCAAGCCCGGGTCATAGTTAACATATTATATTCTATGCTGCAGGCCAGAAGAAGCTCTGGCAGCTTCAAATGATCAGGGAAGAAGCAGCCGGCTGAAGAACTCCCGATTAATGGCTGCACTAAAGGAAATTTGAATATGACCACAACCATTGACTATGACTTCTGATTATGACCTTAGTTGACCTGGACTGAGATGAAGCCCCCCAAAATAGCTTAAGCAAGGGGGAATGGAACAGGACCAATGACTTGATATTTGGATTGCTGTACTGAGCTTTATAGCAGAGTAAAAGAACAATTTTGGATAGATGGACGGGTTAAGGCCAGTAACAGCAGAGAGATGGTTACCCTTGGGGTAAGGGGCCCCTTTAACCGCCTAGGGCTAAACAGGGCTGAGATTTGGCATTCTCCTTTTGGTGATTGCAGGTATGTATACAGTGACTGTTGTTTCTTGTGGGAGGGCATACCCCTACAGTAAGAAACATGCTGCATATTGTACGAACTGAATGTACCATGTCCCTATTTTTACTGCACCTACGTGCTTTATGGCATGGGATGTTTTGTGCATTGAATTGGTTTTATTTTATGTTTTATATTAAGTTGTAAAATATTCATTTGATTATTTTTAATGGTAGTTAATTATTTTATATTTGATGTTAATTTTTCTTAGCATTTTTTAGCATTTTATGATGTGATGCTTCCCTTTATTTGTCGCAATGATTCTTTATTTGGGGTCACGTCATAATAATAAATTTGATTGATTGATTGTTATACAAAGTTATATTTATTTATTTTTAATACAAACACAGAAATAACACATATATAACAAACATAAATAAATGTAGGTAAATCAAGAGAAATTGTATTTTTATTTTTGTTTTTTTGTTGTTTTTATTCTTCTGAACAATCTTCCCTGTTCCAATGGGTTTCTAAGGGAACTCAATAATTGATTATGTCTCCTTTCTACTTTTAAGTCTGTTAAACTATTTTCTGTTCTTTGCTGTCTGACTTCTTAATCTTGGAGATTCGTTTCAATCTGTTTTATAGTTTCTTGAATAACTTGCATCTTTTGCATTAGTTGATGTTCTGTTTAAAAAAAAAAATCACCATGAGGACAATAGCAGATTAAACTAACTTGGATTTTAATTATACAATATTACATCTACAAACTACTACTATGAAAATGATAATATCAGTACAACACCTGTATAAAGGAAAACTATGTTAAGTTTAAATATTTTGAATAACTGTCCTTATGTTCTTGCATGATGTTGTTTTCTGTTAAAAAAAATAAAATATATACTATTTTTATCCGATTAAGCAATTTCTATTATACCAAATATTACATGTAAATTCGTATACTTATGTCCTTCAAACATCACACGCATTTGTGTCAATACTTCTTTTTGTTGGAGTTGGGTTATTGATGTGCGCATAAATTTGTTCTTCTTCTTCTGAATTTAAATCTAAGCAATAGATACATTTATTACTTACATATGTCTGTTATATATACTTTATAAACAATAGAACTCAAACTGTCATATGACTATACACCTGGATAGAGATAGTGGTGGATTTTTCTCTTCGTCGTCTGATTAATTGAATTCTAAATAATATAGCAGTTATTGTTTGCTTATGTAAAACATTAAAGTGTTGACACGACATATACAACACCACTCTTGAATTGTTATAGATTGAATTACGATGCATCAAGTTAGTATTACTTACTATGTGTTTCTGTTTCGTATTCTGTCTCTTTTCTATGTCTTTCTTCTTCTGCACTTTTGGGACACTCTTCTAATGGTGGACTATCTTCTCTATCTTCATTTTCTTCTTTTTGTGTTGTTGAATATTAATCAATTGGTTTTGTTATCAGAGCACAAATTGTATACTTTCACACAATGTCTATGTTTACTTTAATTTGAATTACCCCTCATCTCACTCCTTTTCACTCTGTATGAAAAGTATGCAAGTTTTGGTAGAACTTAAAAGTCTGCAACTTTTCAAAGATAAAGACTTTTCACTTCGTATAAAAAGAAGCAGACTTTTCACTCCCTACATTTAACTCTCTTCATAATAAGTGAAGAGTGTATGCCTTTTTATAGGTGTGAAAAATCTCCACCTTTTCTGTAGTTGCACACTTTTCACTTGGTCTGAAAAGTCTACAACTTTTCATAGGGATGGAGTGAGCCCATTAGGTTTATTAACATGAAACTGATTACACCTTCCTTCCTGTCTTTGTAAGGTAATTAGGTAATTGACATGAAACTTGCTAAAGCGTAAAGTTGGACTGATAAAGTTTGGTGGTTTTTAAAAGCAAAGTAAACTAACCTTTCTTATGGAGTTTTGTGGCGGTCACCGACGCATGCGTGAGCCACCACAATCAATTTACAATCCAAGACTCTTGCACAAGCACTCTTTGTTGATCTGAGACTTGAAGACTGTGGAGTCTGGGAACTTAGATGTCTGGGATGAGATATTCCTAGTAGTGAGAAGCTTCTAGGAAGCTTCTCCAAAGCTTAAAGATAAATTTACCATGTGTGATCGTAGTCTCTATACCCTCTTCTGTCTCTTTTCCTCTCTCATCTATTTTGTGCTGTTCTTCAGTTTGTTGTCTTTCTTCTTCCCTCGGCTTTGGGAACTTAGAAAATATTTGGAATTATCTATACCAAAGTACTTGACTAGACAATTAAATGGCAAATATTTTATAAACTCTAGAGGTTCCAGAGACACGAATGTATTCTTACGATGTCTATGACGGTCCTTGTAACTTGATTTTCTTGCCTTTTTCCAAAGTCTTTTCATTTGTAAATGAAACTCCAGTACTTTTATGTTATCCGGTGGCTGTGGCCCAGCTTTATAAAACATGGCCTTCAGCCACTTCCATTTACTACGGCAGTGTTCTTTTCCTCTGTGAAATCCAGCATTTGCCATTTTTTTCAGCAATGTCATCCCAGTAACTATTTGCTAGAGCAGACAAGCTGCCAATTAAATTTTTTAGCCCAATACTACTACGGCATAAGCGAAGGAAATAGTGTACCTCCTCATACCGCCAATGTGGAACCATTTTGGTGTGGGCAGTTAATACGCATGTCCTTTTCATAACACTACCCTCTTTTCACCTAAAGACCTCTGCTGGTTGGTTCAAAACCTGGCATGTTAAGCCACAAATAAGTATTTCTTTTTTTTCCCCCTCTAGTGGTTTGTGATGTTTTGAAAATCGGGAAGCACACCCAATCGCATCCCGAATCCAAGTAGCAACCAAGTGTGCTTTACTAATGAAAGATGCAACTAATGGAATTTAAAAGCTTATTGACTACAAAATCGAGACATTTGTAGCTCAGTTCACCAAACATGCGTACTCTTTCTAACAAGTGGGTTGCTACTATTTGTAAAATAAGGTATATGTATCTTTTGCACACGCATGCAGCTTTCAGAAACTTCGTAACATGGCAGTCACCTCCACTTGACTGTGCATGGGCTGTCCTGCAGAACTGGCTTTTTATTCTTTAATAAATTGGTTTTGCATATACCAATCATTATGACACTACACCGGCACTTCCTCTTGATCTGAAGCTGCAAGTCTGTGAAATCTGGCGGTTCAACTCGTCTCCTAGTAAGAGATCTCGAACTCCAAGGCTGTGACATGTGGAGGTGGAAATCCCCTCAGAGGGAGGAGACACTTATGGTTGAAAATAAGGTGCACGTATCTTTTGGACACGCATGCAACTTTCAGAAATTTCATAATATAACGGTCACTTCTGCTCAACTGCGCATGCGCCATCCTTCAGAACTGGCTTTTTATTCTTTAATAATTTGATTTTGCGTACAGCCAATTAACGTTTAAACAGTCATTACTATTGATTTTCTAACTCGATCTTATTCAAATTTTACATTTGTGATGGTCTTCACAAAAATAACACGTAATTACATTTTCAGAAATGTAGCTCAACTGGTTTACTCATAATTGGTGTATTAGTAGTCCCCTGTTTAAAATGGAGAGTGGTTGTTCATTTAACTTCCTTACAGCTACCAATGAAAGGAAAATTATTGGTCTGTATCACAGTGCTTCAGCACTGAGAACTATTCATATTTGGTATAAAGCAAAGCAGGACCCTAGTTGGAGAGAGATTGAGAGACAAATTTTAGGGATACCAGATATAAAGGAGATACTAGACCAGAACATCATATTAAATAAGCAAATAAAAGGGGGAAAAGAACACCCCTTTGTGGGAATGGCAATTAAAATCTGACAAAGATTCCAAAGGAAGTTAAAAATTGTGCAAGGGAAAACCCTGTATACCCCTATTCTCTGCAACAGAATACAGCGGTCCCAAGAGGAACTAAAGGGTCTTAAAAATGGCAGTCGAAAGGTATACAAAGAATGATGCACTTATTCATGAATGACCAAATAAAAAGGGTGGACACCATCGAAACAGTCTGTCAGGTCCTACCCCCTAAAGTGGGGGGGGGGATTCCGACGAGACAGGGGACAACAGGGGAGAAAGTATTGGGGGAAGACTTCCCCAAGAGTCCAGGGCAGGAAGAAACCAGGGAGGGTCTCTGGCATTGGTGGGGGGGACCTGACAGGGGCCAGTGGCAGCAAAGAGGAGCAGTGAGGCACAGCGGGGCAAGTCCCACCCCCGGTGAACGCAGGCAGCGTCCATCAGAGGGAAAGCCCAGCGCTGGGGGGATTCCAGGATGTCACCTTTCCAGGAACCTTGGGGCACATGCACCCGACTGTGGCAGCGCCATGGGACGCCACTCCAGCTGCAGCCCCACCCAGGCACTCAGAGCACCTGCGCCGGCGTGCAGCAGATCCTTAAAAGAGGGGTTCAAACAGTCCCTCATTGCTGGTGATCAGAGCTTAGCCTGAGAGACTGGCCCATTGCTGAATCCATTGTTGCGCCTTGGAAATCTCATAGAAGAGCACGTGCGTGCGTGCATGCATTCGTGAGTGAGTGAGTGAGTGTATGGAGTGGGTGATTGGTCATGTAAGTTTGATTGGGCATATCTGGAATCCCTCCTTCTCTTTCCTGGGTCCTGTCCTGAGTGTGAGCCTCAACCCCACCCCACCCCACTCCTTGAACCCCTTTCCTGGGTCCTGGCCTTCCTTCCCTCACTCATCCTCACACAGTCTCTTTCCCTTCCCCTGACCCTTGTTGTGCACTTGGGGCAGTGCTGAGGAAATTTCCCAATGCCCTATGCCTTGTTAGGAACAGAAGTCCCCGATAGAGAGAGATTGGCCACTTGTGGAGGAGACAGAATGCAGGCAGGGCTTGACACAGACCATTGGTCTGATGAAGTATGGCACTTGTTATGTTCCTATCTTTTTATGTTCTTTAGATCTGCTTCAAAAGATTAAGGAGGCAGAGAGAGGGGACCACATCTGGGCTAATCGCCCATACTGAAAAGCTCCATGGCTTGATGGTGATGCAGCATGAGGACTCTGGCATGGCCATGGACCCTGAGCAACAGTGCCAGAAGAAGGAGGCGGAAGGCAACCCAGAAGCAGCGGCATGTAAGCCCTTCCCCCTCCTCCAGCCCCGATGTGGAGTCCCCCATGCCCCGGGAGTCTGCGGAGGACAAGGCCTTTTGGGCGGAGGTGGACAGGCCCACCCAGGACTTTGTGGCTGCCCTAAAGGTGCAAGGAACCACCATGGAGAACCGACTGGTGGAATGGTTCCAGGCGGTCAAGGTGTGGGAACAGAAGGTGGAGGCATACATGGAGTACGTCTCCAAGTACGTCTCCACCGAGAGGGCCGACCTGGAGCTCTTCCGCCAGTCAGTCTCCAACTGGTGGGCAGCCATGGCAGGAGCCATAGAATACACTGTGGAATGTGAATATGAAATACCAGCAGGTGCGCCCCCTGCCCCTAGGTCCCCTGCACCACTTATGCCTTTCCCCCAAATTCCAGGGGGCAGGCCCAAAGACTGAGTATTTAGTGCATAAGTTTCCTTTCTATTTTAAAATGTTTTGTTTTTGTTTTATAATTTTGTTGTTGTTTTGTTAAGTAAAGTTATATTTCTTGTTATTGTTACGAGCTGACCTGTCCAATCTTTTATCCCTCTGTGTTTAAGTTCTGCCTGGCAGGTGGCAGAATTGCATACAGCTTGTAGATCTCTACCAGCAGCACCTGCCACCCCATGTAGCGTAGTTATTAACACAAAGATATTCCAGCAGCAGGGTCTCAACTTGAAGACAGCCCCTCAGGATGTGCAGGGCTTATGTTTGTGTGGGTGGGTGTGACCGAGAGAAAGAGAGACAGACTCCTTGGCAGCGGGCAGCAGGCAGCAGGCTGGTGATCGGTGGGGTTTTATTTCCAGCAGCTTCAGCAGACATCCACGGGTGGGTGCGGAGGAGTAGGCTGTAGCCTGTTGGGGGGGGGGG
>QEPC01007054.1:520418-553264 GCA_003113815.1 Sphenodon punctatus
ACCCCCCCAAACTAACAAAATGCAGAGTGGCAGCGGGAACCCCCCCCCAACCAGCTACTTACCGGCTGGAGCGGCGATCCCTGAGTGGCGGAGGCAGCAGCACCGGCGGCAGAGGCAGAGGCAGCAGAGATCCAGGCGGCGGCAGAGGCTGCAGCGGGAATCCCAGCAGCAGCAGCTGGAGCTGAGCGGCTGGAGTCGGCGGTGGTGATCCTAGAGCACGGTCTCACGACGATTCAAGTAGGTCCCATGTGCTGATGGGACCAGCTTTATAAAGCCCCTGATTGGCTTTTGGCCTCAATAAAGCTGGTCCTTGATTGGATCACCACCAAGGAAGGGAAATCCCATGGGGATTTCCCCAGTTTCTGCGAGAATCCTGCCAAGGGCAGGATTCTGCACAAATCCCACAAATCGCGGGAGCGCAGAAGACTCAGGGCCATGGATATAAATATATCAAGGACAACAATCTCAAGTCCGACTGGGCCATGTGCACAGCCACATTCCAGGAGGAGCTGGACAAGTTCCTCTGCATGGACAGGGACATTGTGGCCTCCCGCACACATGGCAGCAACTTCGCCAGGGGCAGGCGCAGGGCCAACACGCTACCCCCCGATAGACCCCACAGACCAAGGGGGGGAAGGTGTCTCTGGTGAGGCCAGCCAGGAAGCAGGAGGGGATGGCCCCATCTCACAGGGGGAGGAGGTGCCCCAGGGACCAGAGCGCCGGACCACCACACTTCTCACGTGCCCACAATACCCACAGGCCTACCGGCCACAGGGACAGGGGTGTGCGCAGAGCAAGCAGAGACCCGTGATGGCCCCCAGGAAGTGGAGGAACAGGATCCAGGTATGAGCACCCCAGCAATACTGGGGGTGGGGGGTGGAATGGCCCGGACAGAGCAGCAGTGGCCGGGGCCGGGGGCCGGCAAACACTAATGTGGAGGTTACAGAGGAGGAGGAAGAGGGGGACCCAGAAGAAACCACATCACCAGGTGGGTCACCCTCTATGGCAGGGCACACTGACAAGGGGGCAGGGGGGCAGAGGGACAAGGGGGGCACCTGGGGGTGAGCAACCACAAACAGCAGGGTCCAACAGGGGCATGGTGGTGGGTGCAGGCGGGAGTGGTGGATGGGACCACAGCAGCTCCCACAGAAAGCCACACAGTCGGGGGCCCCTCCCATGGCAATCAGCTTCCAGGGGTCATGCAACAACAGGGCAGGGCTGGGGGACCCCACAGGGGAGGGATCTGCTGCACTATGAGGGCTACCCCACCAGGAACCTCGGGTCAGGTGGTAGTGGCCAGCGGACCACACAGGCTGGATGCATTAATGATGTGTTCAAACTATTGTTCACAGACCAGGTGCCCGCTTGTGCGAAGGGAGCAGCTGCCAGCAGTGTGGAGTGGAACCGAGAGATGCGGGTCAGGAACAGGGGAGGACCTTGGAAGGGAGATGCTGGAGAAGTCACAACAGTTATCTGATGTGCACTCCTGGGAGCTCGCATTCACCCGGGAGCTCATCAGAGGGGAGGGGGAAAGGGACTGGGAGGTCCTGGCTGCCATGATGGTCTGGTCCCGCACCGAGCACCTCTGGGACAGGTGCCAGGCTGCCACCCTCCAACATGAGCAGCGACGCGCCTGTGACAGGCTGGAGTGTCAAGCTGCATGGCTCATGGACCTCATGGAGGAGGCCATGGAGGGCTTGCGGCATGACCCCTAGTGTGACAGGCCCCACCATGCCATGGAAGGAGGGTTGGCAACCAACCCACACCATGGCAGTTTCCCACTGGTGCCGGTGCCCCCCCCTACACCTCAGCCACCCATGGTTCCCCCAGCAGCAACCCTATCCAGGCCTGGTCCATGGGGTCCCCCTCCCCCACATAGGGCAACTGGACCCGCTTGCGGGGCCGCCCTTCCAGCCCCCTCCAACACCCTGTGGTCACGGCCCCGCTGCCAACCCAACCCCTCAACTGGGAAGCGACACCCCCACCCCAGGACCATGCACCCCAGGACAACCACCCACCCCACCCCCTACGGTAAGGCCTCAGCACCCCAGGCACCTGGGGATTAGGGGGTGCAGCTACTGTTGTCATGCTGCTGGTGATCCTACACCTGGGGGCTATGGTCCTGCAGCTGGAGCGGGTGGCATGGGGGGGCACTGGAAATCCGGGCACCTGCGTGAGGCAGGACCCTGGTAGGGAGCAAATTGTAGAATCCACTCCGATCACACACACTACACGATCTGGGGAGCAACAGCCATTGCCAGAGGCACGAGTACCTGCTCTGTGATGCTGTACTGGAAGGGGCATGTGCCATACTACTGAGGGTGGCCCGGCCAGGGGCTCACACCAATGGGGATCTCCCTATGGCACATGTGATGCTCGGGTGGGGGGGCTCCCTGGATGACCATGAGGCACCCAGTGGCCCAGGTCCTGACATGGGACAGAGATGAATGCACACAAGGATACCTTACCCCATTCTTGTTTCCCCACGCAGGGACCACCAGCAGGTACCAGTGTGGAGCGGCCAGTGGATGACAGGGAGGCCGGGCCATCCAGCCGGTGAATGCTGGGGTCGGCTGCAGCCAGGGCACGCTGTCCCGCGAGCCCTGGTGGTGTGGCCAAGAGGGGGAGAGGGCACCCCAGAGTCAGATGTTAACCCCTACCCTCCTTCCATTGTTCAATTCCCCCTCCAATAAATGTTTTGTACCTCTACCTTGCAGTCGCTTCATCTGTCCTGGGACATGTGGCTGGGGTGGTGGTGGTGCAGTGTGCAGGGGGGTACCGGCATGTTGGGGGCTCTGTACAGTCCCTGCTCAGCCGACAGGTCAGGGGCCAGCCCACTGAAGCCTCATGCAATAGAGGTGACTGGAACAGGTGTACACTGAACCTGCACAGGCGAGCTGGTGAGTGTTGGCCGGTAGGGCTTTCCGGGGGCCGCTCACCCTGCGGCTGACAGTGAGGGGAGGGCGATCACACCCAGGCAATCCACAGGACCCATTCCCGGGAACTCCCAGCCCACACATGGAATAGAGGTTGCAGGTAAAGGGTAGTAACCAGCTTTATTGAAGGGGTTCACAGGCCTATGGACATGGGTGTGGGTTGGGTGTTGCCCAGTGTTCGGCCGCCTGGGAAAAGATGCAGTGGCAGCAGATGGGGTCCCTGTTCTCCACTGAGATGTGCCAGAATGCCTCTCCATGGATATGTTGGTACAGGGGCATGGGACCGGCCCTCTGCACCAACGGTGGGTGGTCCAAGGCAGCAACCCCTGTCTCACATACATTGTGCAGGATGCAAGTTGCCAGGATGAGGATGGGGGTGTGGTCCAGGTCAAATTGACTCCTGTTCATCAGGAGGTGCCAGCATGTCTTGAGGAGTCCAAAGGTCTGCTCCACCATGCTGCAGGTGGATGAGAGGCACTCATTGAACAGGCGGTGGTCTGCATTGTGAGCCACTGGATAGGCCCGCATGAGCCATGGACTGAGCAGGTAGGTGGGGTCCCCTATCACAACAGGGGCCATGGGAACCCCCTCTATCACACAGTACAGGTTGGGGGTGATCTCCCCGTTGAACATGCTTGCATAGAAGGGGGAGGCATGCAGGATAGACGTGTCATGGCTCCGCCCCAACTGGCCTGTGTACACGTCTATGAACAGGCCGCTATGATCCACTACGGCCTGCAGATTGATGAAGAAGGCCTGTTTCAAGTTCCTTTCAGTCGATCTTTGCATGAGGGGGGCATATGATGGGAATGTGGGTGCTGTCAATGGCCCCGATGCAATGAGGGAACCCCATTTCCTCAAACCCACACATCACCTCCTCGGGGTCATGGAGCTGGATGACCTGCTCCAAGAGGAGCTCCACAAGCAGGTCACACACATCATGCAGGGCCCTGTTCATGGTGGCGGTGACCACCCCAAACTCCTCCCCCATGCTCCTACAGGAATCGGGGGTAGCAAGCCGCCACATCGCCATGGCCATGTGAGTCTTTGGTGGCAGCGGGAATCGCATGTTTGTCTCCTGCCTCAAGAGGTGGGGGTTGAGGAGTTCCCCCAAGTGGGTGAGGAGGGAGCGGGGCATCCAGAAGTGGTCCGACTATTCCCCGTCCGTCCAGGTGGCCAACATGTTCTACTACCAGTCGTTGCAGTGGGAGCACGACCAGTGCTGTCACAAGGTCAGTAGGGTCACGCGGTGGGCGTAGACATTGAGAGTCCTTCGGGCCAGGATGAGCTGACCTTGCTGGGACATCGCGGAGCCCAACATGGCATGGCATCGGACGTCTGCCCGCCTCGCCCATCACACGATCGCTGCCCTCCAGAGGTTAGCTGCCCTCTGCCTCTGTGCCCCCTGGAGGACAGACCATTGACAGTGCAGCCGCAGCAGGACTATCTGGTGTAGCAGCATGCGCAGCAGCAGGAGGGCCGCACTGAAGAGCTGCAGCAGCACGTTCCTGGGCTGTGGTTCCTCGTCCCCTGCCAGCATGGTTCTGCAGCTCCCAACACTGAGCCTACCTCTGCTGGCATGTACCAGAGCCGCAGCGCTCTCTGCTATATGGACTGTGCCCACACCCCGCTCTCTCCTGGTGGTGCAGGAGCTCCTCTGTGTCCACCCAGTCTGGGGTCGCCATACTCTGTGTGCTGCTCACTCCCATGCTACAGACCCTCTGTCCCACGCCCTACCACCTGCAGCGGGTACCTTATATACTGTGTAGGGCAATGTAGGCAGGGCACCAATAGGTGATGCACCGGGGGTGTGCTGGGGCAGCAACCAGGTGCCGGGTCTGACTAAACATCCCCACAAATGCGTGGGCCGCATGCCTGCTGTAGGGGAATGGGGCTGCGCACACCGTGGGGTCCCCCTGACCCCTAACCGCGCTACAGTCCCCCGAATCAGGGCCGGTCGTTGCCTGCTGCAGCTGTGCATGGTGTGGGTACAATGCCTGACTCGACTTCTTGCCTTGGTGCAGTGCCAACCGTGGCCTCCTTCATTTCTCTGCACCTGTGCTGCATCCCTTCTGCCCTGTGTGTGGGCTGCGGCACCCAATCCCCGGAGGGCCAGCCTATCTCCAGCATGCAAGGCCACCTGTGGGTGAGGGTAGCCACACATTCTGTGTTCGGCCCAGTTGCTGCATCCCTCAGTCTCCTGCCAGCTGCTTCACTGGAGCAGGCCCCCCTCCTGCCATATCTGGTCATTCTGCGTGTCCCTCAGCCGGGGGTGTAGGGGAGGGGTGGTTACCCTGTGCGGACATGCTGTTGGGGGCCCTTTGGCTGAGACATGACGTTCAGCTGTTGGTGGGCAACCCCCTGTCGGAGGGGAATGACTTCTGGCTCCTGTCGCGGTACATGTGGATGATGGACCACCAGGTCGGGGCCCCAGAATGCCAGGTTCGGTCCATCGCACAAGCAACAAGGTATTAAAGAACAGTAAAAATAACCACTAGAAATAAATGTATACCATTTCAAATGGAGGCCAAATTGTAAAATACACCACAAGGGCAAATACTTCAAAAGGAGTTTTAAACAAGATACATTTATATACCAGCAAGAGTGAGACAATATAAACAAACAAGGCATAAACCAAAGAACCATACAGAAATCAGGAGCTAATGACTGCAAAATCTCAATGTTTCCAAATGGATTCAAAGCAGACTGGGACCCAAATACCCAAAGGGTAGCAAAAAGATCAAAGAAGTTCCAACGAACATTTCGCTGCCCACCGCAGCTTCTTCAGGGGAGCTTTACTAATGTTGTCCCAATAAGCTGTCTTCAGAGTTTCCCCATTTATAAAGTATGAACAAGAACTGTAACTTGAATCACGGAGCAGCGGGGACGATTTTGCAGCTCTTGTTGATACTTTATAAATGGGGCAACTCTGAAGTTGACCTACCCTCCCAGAAGGACCCCATGGAAGTCCCAATGAGGACCGACTCGATGCCCGTAACTGACTTTGGGTTCCAGCCCGCCTTGCACCCCGTGGCCACGCCCTGATGCTAGTCTTTTGCCGGTCCTCTGAGTCGGGTGGCGGGAGATTTCTGAGAGCAATGGTTTTCAGACCCTTCAGGACTTCCAGAGGAGCTCAGCGGTCGCACTCTACCCCTTGCCCACGCAGGCTGGAAAGAGGACCCGGGCTGGATGCCCCAGGCGTGCCCATGCCCATTAGACCCCTTCTCCTCCTCCTTACCTTGATTGATGTGACTCTTGTGTTTGTGCTGGGGAGGGCCCTCTGTGGGCTGGCCTTTCGGGGCCAGCTCCAAGTGGAGCATTCCCCTTCCTGCTGTTGCCGCAGCTCCTCTTTCTAACCCCTTGCCTTGTCCATGGGGCCAGTTCCCATGGTGGAGATTAGCGGACACAGCAGCGAGGAGGGAGCGGGCATACCCCCACTCACCTCCTCCCACCCGCCGTCCCTTCTGGGTCACTGACTTCTCTAGCTCCAGCTCTTCCCCCGAGGAGGGTGGTAATGGTGGTGAGGGAGAGTGGAAAGACCCCCGCTGCCCTTCTCCTGCCCACTGCCTTCCCCAGCTCTGAGGCCCTCTGCTCCCCCCCTCCTAGGAGAGGCTTGGTGGCATCCCCCCAGCGCCTTGATCCTGCTCGGTGAGACCTCCCTGCCTGGGAGGCCCAGCAGTGGCCGGCAGCCCCACATGTTCCCCGCTGCAGCAGTGGGGGCAGTGGCAGCAGTGGTGACTACCTGGTTGATCCTGCGAGTAGCATATGCTTGTCTCAAAGATTAAGCCATGCATGTCTCCGTACACATGGCTGGAACAGTGAAACTGCGAATGGCTCATTAAATGAGTTATGGTTCCTTTGGTCGGTCCCACTGTTCCTTGGATAACTGTGTTAATTCTAGAACTAATACATGCTGACGAGCACTGACCTCCAGGGATGTGTGCATTTATCAGACCAAAACCAACCCGGGCTGGCCCGGGCACCCCTCTGGGACCCCATGCCACGGCGGGCAGGGCGGGCGGGGAAGCATTGCCCTCTCCAGCCCCCACTCAGCCCACCATCCTGGCCTCCTCCTTCTCTGTGACTGTGCGTCCTGGCCCCGGTGGCCCTTCCGAGCCTTGAGGCACCCTGCTGCCCGGGATGGTTTGAGCCGGGTGGTGGCAGAAGCTGAAACAAAAAGCCAAACCCATGACAACTCTTAGCGGTGGATCACTCAGCTTGTGCATTGATGAAGAACACAGCTAGCTGCGAGAATTAATGTGAATTGCAGGACACATTGATCATTGACACTTTGAATGCAATTGCACTGGTGTCTGAGCGTAGCTCTGAGGTCAATCACTCCGCTGTGCCGCTGCCGTCCATCTGTTCCCCCCAGTTTCAGCCACCCCCCCCTCCATAGAGGACTGCGGGCAGGGAGGCAGCAGGCCTGGTGGCGGCCAGGGACACAGCTGGGCACCCTTCGCAGGCACGCCCTGCGCGCACCTGTCCTGGTGCCATCCATGGCCCGGACCTCCTGTCTTGCCTCCCATCCCAAGCCCATCACCGGAGAAAGCCCTTCCATCCTTCCCCACACCCACTCCCGCTCCACTCCAGAGTTCGCCAGTCACTTCCTTGCCGGGAAGCTGCCCAATGTTCCGGGGTGGACGGAGGGGAGCCGGGGGGGGGGGGCGGGGGAGGCCCAAAGTGGTGGCAGGTCCCCGGGCACATGGGGGCGGTCAGAGATTGGGCCATGGCTCCGTCTTTTGGGTGGGGCCCCTCCTGCCGCCGGGGAGCCCTACGTCCCCCCAAGGTCAGACCCTCCTCGGCGTGGCTGGAGTACCCGCTCCAGGTGGGGGGGGAGTGCCCATCGCTCAGCACTTGCCGGCGTAGGGGCAAGGAAAGGACAGGGGGCCATCACCACGGTGGCGGTCCCCCTCCTCCACGGGCCCCCGGGGGAGCTGGGGTGCTGGCCAGGCCTGAGACCCCACAGCTGTCTGTGGTGACACAGAGCTGTCCATGGGTCCCACTCGGGAACCGAGCTACCATCCCGTCCACCCGACCCAGAGGGTCTGTCCCCCCGTCAGCACACACATGCCCAAGCTGACCTAGAACTGATGCGGACCAGGGGAATCCGACTGTTTAATTAAAACAAAGCACTGTGAAGGCCCGCAGCAGGTGTTGACACGATGTGATTTATGCCCAGTGCTCTGAATGTCAAAGTGAAGAAATTTAATGAAGCACGGGTAAACGGCGGGAGTAACGATGACTCCTAATTCTGAGGAGGAGAGTCAGGTTACTGGGAGACACAGATGACTGCAACCTCCTCGTGGTCCCACTGGATAGCTTCCCTCAGGGATGGTGAACCTACTGTGGCCCTGTGTCATTGGTATCTTGTCCATCTTGCCCTATCAGTCCACAACATTGGTGGCCTAGTAGTAGTTGCAAACGCATCCAGCTAGCGATGCTGGCTATCTGGTAGTACCCTAAAGCGAACCCTGAAGTAATGCAAGACTTTAGTGTCTTTGCAGCTGCCCCTGACACATGGCAGGTGGATTGCTAGCCTCCTCGGCTAGATTATACTGACTGTGCTGATGAGGAGTTCTCTGCCCTGGGGACCCCGCAGCCTACAACCTATTCAGGTAAATTGCAGCCTGCTTTGCCCCTGGATATCAGGCGTGTGACACATTGTGTCACTCCTGAGAGCACCCCGAACTGAGAGCAGTGGCCATGCTGTTGAGCCGGTCATGCTTATAGGTGAGTTGCGGGCTCTGCTGCCCCAGCATAAGTACCTTCCACTGGTGGAGCTGTCGAGCCATGGGCTCCAGCATGGACCGTTCAGTGGTCAATGGTAATGCTACTCACCTTCCTTACGGAGACTTGCTGCTTTGCAGTTCTGCTCTTTTATGCGGGCAGTGATGCACCGCTGTGGGGATGCAGACCCCACATGCTGCCTAGAGTTTCACACACTAGGACCACACCATTCCTGAGATCAACATTCCTTGCTGGTAAGTGCAGCCTGCATTGTCCCTGGATATCGGACATAAGACACACTGGGACTGTGTCACTCCTGAGAGCACCCCCGAACGGAGAGCATTGGCTGTGCTGTTGAGCCGGTCATGCTTACAGGTGAGTTGAGGGCTATGCTGGCCCAGCACACGTACCTTCCACTGGCGGTGCTGTCGATCCGTAGGCTCCAACACGGGGACTGTTAAGTGGTCAATGGTAATGCTACTCACCTTCCTTATGGAGCCTTGCTGCTGTGCAGCTCTGCTCTGTTATGCCGGTAGTGATGCGATGCTGTGGGGATGCAGACCTTGCATGCTGCCAAGTTTCTCTCATACAGGTACCACCCGATCGGAGAGTACTGGCCTGGCCATTGAGTCGTTACAGATGAGTTTGGGGATTCTGCACCCCAACACAGATACCTCCCCACAAGCGGAGCTGTCGAGCCTTGGGTTCCAGCATGGATCGTGTTGTTGTGGATGGTTGTGCTACTCGCTTACCTTCTGGAGCTTTGCTGCTTTGTGGCTCAGCTCTGTGCTGTGGGCGTGACGTGCCAATGTGGGGAAGCAGACCCCGCATGCTGGCTAAGTTCTCTCTTTCAGAGAGGGCAGTGGGACTCTTGCAATGATTATAACAACCTATCATCATGTCATTATCAAGAGCGGACAAGCTAGTAGGGAGGACAAGATTCGCATATGATTGGACAGGCCACTGGGGAGGTCTCAAGACTCACGAATAACCTGAAATGGTAGCTCCCTTGGGAGTGAGCTTTAAATAAGGCTGAGGAGGAGAGTCAGGTTACTGGGTGACACAGGTGACTGCAACCTCCTTGTGGTCCCTCTGGATAGCCGCCCTCAAGGATGGTGTACCAACTGTGGTCCTGTGTCATTGGTATCATGTCCGTCTCGCCCTATCAGCCCACGACGTTGGTGGGCTGGTAGTAGTTGCAAATGTGTCCAGTTAGTGATGCTGGCTAGCTGGTAGTACCCTAAAGCAAACCCTGAAGTAATGCAAGGCCTTAGTGCCTTTGCAGCTGCCCCTGCCACATGGCAGGTGGATTGCTAGCCTCATCAGCTAGAGTACACTGGCTGGGCTGATGAGGAGTTCTCTGCCTGGGGAACCCCACAGCCTACAGCCTATGCAGGTAAATTGCAGTCTTTGTCCCTGCTTTGCCCTCTATGGTGGTGGCAGGGGGCTGGGGTTCCGGGGCTGGGGGCCGGGCCAGCGTCCTGCCTCGGCCGGCGCCTAGCAGCTGACTTAGAACTGGTGTGGACCAGGGAAATCCGACTTTTTAATTAAAACAAAACATCACGAAGACCCTCGACGGGTGTTGATGCGATGTGATTTCTGCCTAGTGCTCTGAATGTCAAAGTAAAGAAATTCAATTAACCCGGGTAAACGGCAGGAGCAGGAGAGAGGGTGATGTGATCTGGATTGGACCGCTGCTCCCCCCTATAAGCCCACAGGAATGACTTGGAGAGAGTGGCTCCTACGAGTTTGATTGTCATTCGTGTCACCCACATTCAGGATAGTGATGTAGCCTTCCAATGCATTGGCAATGGCGGCAATGGGGTGTGCGTCCATTGGTTTACCGATCGGTTTATTGCCCCAGCCCATTGGCCCTGTTTTTTCTGAGCTCTGCTCCCAAGGGCCGGGTGTTTGTCATCTTGATGGGCATTAACCTTTGGCCAAGTGGCTCTGTGAAGGACACGTGTGATCCCACCCCTGCATTTGAGGATTAGACCCTGATCTTGTTCATTTCAGATCATGACTGTTGTCACAAGGAATGTATACCCCCTACTGAGCGGACAAGGTACAGAAGGGCACCAGTGGCACTACCCAGGTCTCAGGTTGGTCCCCAGAGAGACGGACATGGTGGTGATGGTGAGGTGGGCAGACCCCCCACTCCCCTTCTTCCACCCGCCAGTCTCTATCGATGAACCAGAGAGATGGACACGGTGCTGAGGGTGGAGTGGGCAGGCAGCTGCTCCCCCTCTTACACCCGCCATCTTTAGGGCATGGGGCAGACAAGGTACAGATGGGGAACACAACTAGGACTAGACCACTGGGTTTAATCCCCAGATCCTCGAAGGGCGATACACTTCCCACCGAGTGGAAAAGGTACAGGAAATTCCTTGCGGTTGGACAGGCCACCGGTGGGCTACATTCCCACGAATAACTCACAATGTTAACTCCTTCAGGAGTGAGTCTTACATAGCCAAATGCCTCATCATCTAATGAGTGATGCGCATGAATGGATGAATGAGATTACCACTGTCCCTACCTACTATCTAGTGAAACCACAGCCAAGGGAATGGGCTTGGCAGAATCAGCGGGGAAAGAAGAGCCTGTTGAGCTTGACTCTAGTCTGGCACTGTGAAGAGACAAGAGAGTTGTAGAATAAGTGGGAGGCCCGCCCAGGCCACCGGTGAAATACGACTACTCTTATTGTTTTTTCACTTACCCGGTGAGGCGGGAGAGGAGGCAAGCCCTGAGGGGCTCTCGCTTCTGGCTCCAAGCGCCCAGCACCTGCTGGGCGTAACCCTCTCCAGGGACAGTGTCAGATGGGGAGTTTGACTGGGGTGGTACACCTGTCAAACCGTAATGCAGGTGTCCTAAGGTAAGCTCAGGGAGGGCAGAAACCTCCTGTGGAGCAGAAGGACAAAAGCACGCTTGATCTTCATTTTCAGTATGAATACAGACCTTTGAAAGCGGGGCCTCACGATCCTTCTGACTTTCGGGGTTTTAAGCAGGAGGTGTCAGAAAAGTTACCACAGGGATAACTGGCTTGTGGCGGTCAAGCATTCATAGTGATGTCACTTTTTGATCCTTCGATGTCGGCTCTTCCTATCATTGTGAAGCAGAATTCACCAAGCGTTGGTTTGTTCACCCACAAATAGGGAACATGAGTTGGGCTTAGACCATCGTGAGATAGGTTAGTTCTACCCTACTGATGATGTGTTGTTGCAATAGTAATCCTGCTCAGTACTAGAAGAACCGTAGGTTCAGACATTTTGTGTATGTGCTTGGCTGAGGAGCCAATGGGGTGAAGCTACCATCTGTGGGATTATGACTGAACGCCTCTAAATCAGAATCCCCCCTAAACGTAATGATACCGCAGTGCTGTGGAGCCTTGGTTGGACTTGGATAGCCGGGCCCGCCCTCCCAACCAAGGGGGGTGGGTGGCCCGGTGCATAGAGCCGTCCATCTCGCGAGCGGAGCGTGGCCGGAAGGGGGCCACCTCTCGCCCGTAGCGCAGTGCACATTTGTGGAGCACCCAGCGCTAAATCATTAGTAGACGACCTGATTCTGGGTCAGTGTTTCGTATGTAGCAGAGCAGCTCCCTCGCTGTGATCTATTGAAAGTCAGCCCTCGACACAAGCTTTTGTCTTGGGCCTTCCTTCCTCCCTCGCTCTCCCATTCCTCCACCACATGGGTGGGGGGCCGGGGGGGGGGAGAGGCGGGCAGATGGTTCCCTCTGCAGGGAGGGCACCGACACCTCTTCTTTTGGCCGGGGGGTGTCGACCTACCCTCCCGCAGCCCGGCCGACCGACGTGCAGAGTCCCTCCGTTGGGTCAACCTGGCCTCCTGGGGGGCCAGCCGGACAGCTGATGCACAGAGTCCCTCCGTCGGGTGGACCTGGCCTCCCTGGGGGCCATCCGATGCTCAGAGTCCCTCCGCCAGGTCGACCTGACCTCTCTGAGCCCTGATGGGTCCACCTGTCATCCCAAAATCCTGCCAGGTGGACCTGGTGTTCCAAAATCCTGCAGGTCGACCTGGCTTCCCAAAATCCTGCCGGGTTGACCTGGTGTCCCAAAATCCTGCGGGTTGACGTGGTGTCCCAAAATCCTGCTGGGCAGGAGGTCTCCCCTGAACTTCCAAGGGGAACTTGAGGGGGAAGGCCACCACCCCAGAGGCTTAATAGTGGATTCTGGAGGGGGGAAGGGGTGGACTTAATAGCGGACCAGTGGCCCTGGGGTGTGGACTCGGCCGGATACCCCCCAGCCTTCCCTGTCCTGCCCTGGTCATTGTTCCTGTCTCAGTCACAGGGGAGCCAGGTGGATCCATCCCTCTTTCCCGTCGGAAAAGAGGAAGCCGGCATGGTGGGGCAAGAGGAGAGGGGAAGCCTACAGCACCTGGGATTCCCAGGCGGTCTCCCATCCAGGTACTCGCTGGGCCCGCTTAGCTTCTGAGTTCAGACAGGATTGGGTGCGTTCAGTCCGGTGTGGCCATAGGTGCAGGTGGCCTCCGGGCCCAGGAGAGAAGGCAGATCCATTCTGGATTGGTGAAAGGATGAGCATGGCCCCCCTGGCCTGCGAGGGAAGGTAATCCCCGGCAGGATTGAGCCTCTCCATGGGGGAGGTGGAGGACGGTTCCTCCCCCGAGCGGGCCGGGGCTCCAGGAAGGTGGTTGGAGGCTCCCGGTTTGCTCCCCTGGCTCCAGAGGCCTGGTCGACCCAGGGAAGGATCGGGCCCTGACCCTGGAGGCTCGGACCTCTCCGGGGGAGCAAGGCTGCCATCCCAGGCTGGACTGGGGCTCCGGAAAGGTGGCCGGAGCCTGCCACTCGGCCAATTTTAATACAATATTAGTCCAATAGAAAAAATCATATAAAAAGTCCCACCCCTAGGTGGTAATAATGGACCATAAAAACATAATTTACTTACAGACTTCCCATATAGGCAATGCTAGGCATGCATGCTGGGCATTGTTTATCATCTGCTTCTGCTTTCAAGTACATGAACAACTGGGACATCAAAAAATTCTTGCAGATGCACTATCCGATTGCCAGGAATGGGGGAACCTGCAGGCAGAGCGAGGCAACCTGCTACATGACAGGAAAGTCTTTGCTGCCACCTGTATGCCCCTACCCAGTTTTGACAGCTGTCCTGCAGAGACATGGCACTAATGACAGGAACTCAGTTAGCCCTTCAACAAGGGCTCTACTACCATAAGGACAGAATAGTTGTCCCACAGAAAATTCAAAGAGCCATCCTGTGGGCACATCATGATGCCCCATTGACCGGGCATCCTGGACAATGACGCACATTGGAACTTTTCCGGTGACAGTTTTGGTGGGCATCTATGGCCCAAGATTTCTAAAGGTATATGCAGGGATGTCGAACCAAGGTTCCCCGACAGCGACCACAGGGTTTACTTCACTAGGCTCCTGTCCCACAAGACACCTGACAGTGAGTGGGCATGGACTTTATTGTGGATTTGCCTAACTCCCAGTCTCATAACACCATATTTGTTGTTGTGGATTACTTTACAAAACTAGGGCATTTTATTCCCTGTAACGGGCTTCCTTACGCACAACAGACAGCGCTCCTAGTCCTGCAAAATGTAGTAAAGTTACATGGGCTATCAGCGGACATCATGACTGACAGGGGTACACAATTTATTTCCTGATTTTGGAAAGTCTTGTTTTCCCCTTTAGAGGTACGTTTACATCCCACCACCGAGTACCACCCCCAGGCAAATGGACAGGTGGAAAGAGTGAACCAAATGTTAAAAAATACCTGCACTGTTACAGCAGTAACTTACAAGATGATTGGTCCCAGCTCCTCCCTATAGCTGAGTTTGTCTATAATAGCACACTAAATGCATACTTAGGATCATCTCCCTTTTTCATTACCGATGGGTTCCACCCTCATTTCTGCTTTCCGGAACTACCATCTGCATCTGTTCCCGCTGCAAGCGCCCTAGCCCTCCAGTTGCAAAAGGCTCATGCCCAAGCCCATACTATGCTAACTGCCGCCCGGCAATGATATAAAAACTTTGCAGATCACCACTGGAGTCCAGCCCCCATCTTTCGTGTTGGAGATCAGGTTTGGGTAGATCGGCGGCATTACCCATCCCATTGCCCATTACATAGGCCCATTTCCTATTGTACAACAAGTTAATGATGTCACCTTTAAATTTACAGCTACCATCACAGCTGTGGATACATCCGACCTTCCACGTTTTGCTACTCAAAAAGGCACACCCACCACTGTACCCAACAGCACTGACACCTCCTGCAACCATCTTGACTGATCCTGATTCCCCAGAATACGAGGTACGAGCTATTCTAGACTCACAATTCCGCAGAGGGTGCCTGTATTACCTGCTCGATTGGAAGGGTCATGACCCAGCGGACCGCTTCTGGGAGCCCACTAGCAATGTTTACGCCCCTTGGCTAGTCCGGAGATTTCATGTCCATTACCCTGCAAAACCTGGACCACCTTGCCTCCGGTCTAGGGGGCCCTTGAGGGGGGATGCTGTCAGGTCCTACCCCCTAAGGGGGGGACCCCCTAAGGGGGGGTAGGGGACAACAGGGGAGCAGGTATTGGGAGAAGACTTCCCCAAGTTCCCTAGGTAGGAAGAAACCAGGGAGGGTCCCTTGCACTGGGGGTGGCAGAGCTGGCAGGGGCCAGTGGCAGAGAAGAGGAGCAGGGAGTCGTGGCGGGGAAAGCCCTGCCCCCATCACACACAGGCAGCGTGCGTCAGAGCGGAAGCCCAGCACCAGGAGTAGTCCCGGATGCCTCCTTGCGAGGAACCTTGGGACACATGCACCCAACCATGGCAGTGCCGGGGGGCACTGTTCCAGCTGCAGCCCTGCCCAGGTGATCAGAGGGCCTGTGCCGGCATGCAGCAGATCCTTAGAAGAGGGGCTCGAACAGTCCCTCATTGTTGTGGATCAGAGCTTAGCCTGAGAGACTGGCCTATTGCTGAATCCATGCTTGTGCCTTGAAAATCTCATAGAAGAGCGCGTGCGCCTGTGCGTGCATGCGTGTGTAGGTGAGTGCGTGCTTGGGTGACTGAGTGAGTGTGTGGAGTGGGTGATTGGTCATGTAAGGTTGATTGTGTGTAACTGGAATCCCTCCTTCTCTTCCCTGGGTCCTGTCCTGAGTGTGTGCCCCAAGCCCCCCCCCCTCAGTCCTTGAACCCCTTTCCTGGGCCCTGGCCTTCCTTCCCCCACTCACTCTCACACAGTTCCTTCCCCTGACCCTGGTTGTGCGTTTGGGGCAGTGTCGAGGAGGTTGCTTTCCACACCATCCCAGTGATGATCTTTGGCTTGGAGTTTTACTCCAATGCCTGCATAAGACCCTGATGGAGATTTTTCAGGAGCACTCTGCCCCCAAACCAACCACAGGGTTCCTTGTTTCCCCAGACTCCTGGTGGGGGTCAGTACCAATCCCCACCTTTCCCTCACACAGTCCTGGGTGAAAAGATAAATTTTTTGCTTTATTGTAAAATGCATAGCTTTTTCAATAATTCTAAGGACAAAGCTCATTATGGCCCTTTTCACATAGACACTCTAAAGTGGGTGTTACATTTTATTATACATGTTGTAAGGCTGCAGGTGTGCTCTATGGGTGCCCCGCAACATGCATAATAGGATGTAACACCCACTTTATCAGTGTTAGACCCTTTTTACACAGATGGAGGTGGGTGGCTGGTGGTTTTTTTATCCATGGTGAGTGGAGGTGTGTGTGTGTCCATTTCTACCATCACACACTCACCTCCACCCACAGAGTCTCCTCCAGTTTTCTGGAGGGCTCCATGGGTGGAGATGGGTGTGCGGTGGGTGGAGGTGGGTGTTGCATGGGAGCATGCGCACCCTCCACCCATCCTGCTCCGTGTTCATACAGGTGAACACCAAGTGGACACCCATTCCCCCACCCACCACCAGTCGTATACATGGATGACCCACTCCCGCACACCCACCCGAACACGGTGTGGATGGAGGGGGGGTTGTCTGTGTAAAAACTACCTTAGAGCATCTGTGTGAAAAGAGTCTATATCTGACAACCCCTGGAAGTAGAAATAANACAGCGCTCCTAGTCCTGCAAAATGTAGTAAAGTTACATGGGCTATCAGCGGACATCATGACTGACAGGGGTACACAATTTATTTCCTGATTTTGGAAAGTCTTGTTTTCCCCTTTAGAGGTACGTTTACATCCCACCACCGAGTACCACCCCCAGGCAAATGGACAGGTGGAAAGAGTGAACCAAATGTTAAAAAATACCTGCACTGTTACAGCAGTAACTTACAAGATGATTGGTCCCAGCTCCTCCCTATAGCTGAGTTTGTCTATAATAGCACACTAAATGCATACTTAGGATCATCTCCCTTTTTCATTACCGATGGGTTCCACCCTCATTTCTGCTTTCCGGAACTACCATCTGCATCTGTTCCCGCTGCAAGCGCCCTAGCCCTCCAGTTGCAAAAGGCTCATGCCCAAGCCCATACTATGCTAACTGCCGCCCGGCAATGATATAAAAACTTTGCAGATCACCACTGGAGTCCAGCCCCCATCTTTCGTGTTGGAGATCAGGTTTGGGTAGATCGGCGGCATTACCCATCCCATTGCCCATTACATAGGCCCATTTCCTATTGTACAACAAGTTAATGATGTCACCTTTAAATTTACAGCTACCATCACAGCTGTGGATACATCCGACCTTCCACGTTTTGCTACTCAAAAAGGCACACCCACCACTGTACCCAACAGCACTGACACCTCCTGCAACCATCTTGACTGATCCTGATTCCCCAGAATACGAGGTACGAGCTATTCTAGACTCACAATTCCGCAGAGGGTGCCTGTATTACCTGCTCGATTGGAAGGGTCATGACCCAGCGGACCGCTTCTGGGAGCCCACTAGCAATGTTTACGCCCCTTGGCTAGTCCGGAGATTTCATGTCCATTACCCTGCAAAACCTGGACCACCTTGCCTCCGGTCTAGGGGGCCCTTGAGGGGGGATGCTGTCAGGTCCTACCCCCTAAGGGGGGGTAGGGGACAACAGGGGAGCAGGTATTGGGAGAAGACTTCCCCAAGTTCCCTAGGTAGGAAGAAACCAAGGAGGGTCCCTTGCACTGGGGGTGGCAGAGCTGGCAGGGGCCAGTGGCAGAGAAGAGGAGCAGGGAGTCGTGGCGGGGAAAGCCCTGCCCCCATCACACACAGGCAGCGTGCGTCAGAGCGGAAGCCCAGCACCAGGAGTAGTCCCGGATGCCTCCTTGCGAGGAACCTTGGGACACATGCACCCAACCATGGCAGTGCCGGGGGGCACTGTTCCAGCTGCAGCCCTGCCCAGGTGATCAGAGGGCCTGTGCCGGCATGCAGCAGATCCTTAGAAGAGGGGCTCGAACAGTCCCTCATTGCTGTGGATCAGAGCTTAGCCTGAGAGACTGGCCTATTGCTGAATCCATGCTTGTGCCTTGAAAATCTCATAGAAGAACGCGTGCGCCTGTGCGTGCATGCGTGTGTAGGTGAGTGCGTGCTTGGGTGACTGAGTGAGTGTGTGGAGTGGGTGATTGGTCATGTAAGGTTGATTGTGTGTAACTGGAATCCCTCCTTCTCTTCCCTGGGTCCTGTCCTGAGTGTGTGCCCCAAGCCCCCCCCCCTCAGTCCTTGAACCCCTTTCCTGGGCCCTGGCCTTCCTTCCCCCACTCACTCTCACACAGTTCCTTCCCCTGACCCTGGTTGTGCGTTTGGGGCAGTGTCGAGGAGGTTGCTTTCCACACCATCCCAGTGATGATCTTTGGCTTGGAGTTTTACTCCAATGCCTGCATAAGACCCTGATGGAGATTTTTCAGGAGCACTCTGCCCCCAAACCAACCACAGGGTTCCTTGTTTCCCCAGACTCCTGGTGGGGGTCAGTACCAATCCCCACCTTTCCCTCACACAGTCCTGGGTGAAAAGATAAATTTTTTGCTTTATTGTAAAATGCATAGCTTTTTCAATAATTCTAAGGACAAAGCTCATTATGGCCCTTTTCACATAGACACTCTAAAGTGGGTGTTACATTTTATTATACATGTTGTAAGGCTGCAGGTGTGCTCTATGGGTGCCCCGCAACATGCATAATAGGATGTAACACCCACTTTATCAGTGTTAGACCCTTTTTACACAGATGGAGGTGGGTGGCTGGTGGTTTTTTTATCCATGGTGAGTGGAGGTGTGTGTGTGTCCATTTCTACCATCACACACTCACCTCCACCCACAGAGTCTCCTCCAGTTTTCTGGAGGGCTCCATGGGTGGAGATGGGTGTGCGGTGGGTGGAGGTGGGTGTTGCATGGGAGCATGCGCACCCTCCACCCATCCTGCTCCGTGTTCATACAGGTGAACACCAAGTGGACACCCATTCCCCCACCCACCACCAGTCGTATACATGGATGACCCACTCCCGCACACCCACCCGAACACGGTGTGGATGGAGGGGGGGTTGTCTGTGTAAAAACTACCTTAGAGCATCTGTGTGAAAAGAGTCTATATCTGACAACCCCTGGAAGTAGAAATAATTTCAGCAACACTCCAGGGGGCAATTTCTTTCTAGAATGTATCCAATTATTAAAAAATATATATATATTTCCCAGATGTGGGATATATATCCCTATGGAAGAATGGTATGTTAAGGGAAATAACAACTGAAAAAATGAAGCAAGTGTGGAATTATATGAGCAAATGTTCCTCTTCACTGTTAGTCAAAGAGCCACAGATTAAACTTGTATTCCGGTGGTAGGTGGTTTTTATATGGTAGCGCCTCCCCGCCCAGGCCTTAGGTGTGTGTGTGGGAGGGGGCATCCATGTAAACGGCAAGTGGTGGGTGGGTGGGATGGGTGTCTTCTTGGGTTTTGTCCATGTGAACACCAATCTGGATGGGTGGGGGATTCACGTGCGATCCCACGCAACACCCACCTCCACCCATCACCCACCCACCTCCACCCACAGAGCTCTCCGAAAAACTGGAGGAATCTCTGTGGGTGGAGGTGGGTGTGTCTCCATGTAAAAGGACACCCACACACACCTACACACACCACGGCAAAACACCCAATCCCCCAACCCACCTCTATCCGTGTAAAGAGGGCCATACTCCACACCAGGAAAAATACATACAATTTATAGGGACTATTCTATATTGTGCTGGAGAGAGTGTGTGGAACCAGGGACATATTACCACTGCTGGTGTACTTGCCCCAAGATTGCCACTTTCTGGCAAAAAAATTGGAAGATGGTTAAAGAGGCCATAGAAACAGAGTCTACACAGATGTCAAAAAAGACATTACTGGGAATTTATTCATGGACAGGTGTCCTGAGAAACAAGCAATAGACATGTCAAGCACTACTTCTGGCAGTAGTTCATACAATTGCCAAGGAATGGAAAACGGTTGCAGGGCCATTTTATAAGAACTAGATTCAGCGAATATGGTATGTTATCTCCATGGAGAAAATAGCTACAGCTTTAAAAGATGACCTAGTGGACTTTTACTCCTCATGGAACCAGTGTTGGACAATAATAACTAAGGAAATCAAAATGGAAAAATTCAAACATGCTGTATGTTAGGGCTGAAGCGGCAGCAGCTGTTACCGCGCTGCCATTCCATTTTGAGAACTTGGCACTTAATGTGTCTTGCCGCCAACTTCCCCTCGATATTTCCACAATTCCACATTACCTGCTGCCAGCATCTGCAGATGCAGCATGTCTGCAGTTTGTGAACACAAGTGGTTTTATGCCACCTTCCACCACTGAGCACGAGTCTCTGATGCACCGTGATGCTGAATAATAGATCACTGAATGAATGAACTTAGTGATTCTGACTACCTGCTTCAGAGTCCACTGCAGGGGCGTAGCCACTGTGGTGCGGGGCAGGGGTGCATTTGTGCCCATGCCCTACCCTGGGAGGGGGCCGGCAGTGATCAGGGCCGGCCCCAAGCATATGCAGCATCTGCGGGAGCCGGGCGGCCTGCTCCCGAGTCCTTGAGGAGTCTCTCCTGCACCACCAGCACCACCTTTTTAAACAGCTCAGTTGTAGCCCCGCAGCACTGCTACATGGGTGGGGGAAGAGTCCCCCCGTCCCCTCCTTTGCAGTGAATGTTGCTGCCTTGTAAACAAAGTTCTTCTTCGAGGGGCTCCTTCCATTATCACAAATGGGAGAGTGTACCAAGCGTAGAAAGAGGTGGTGGGGGAATTTTCTAATAAAATGACACTCCATGCAGTTTGGATCTACAGCCTGGGAGGGGGTAGCAGGCAGGGGGTAGCCTGCTCTGGGGGGGTCCATTCAGCTGGGGGAAGGTTGGTTGTTCAGTACTGTCTCTGTTAGAAGGATGGACATATTCTCCCTCTTCCCTTTGTGATCACCACATAGAGAGAACTGGGGGTGCAGAGCAGCTACAATGAGGCAGAGAGCCATCCCAGCAAAGGGGAAGAATTTGTCCTTGGCACCCTAATGCACAAGAGAATTCACAGAAGAGCAGGGATTCCCCCCTCCATCCCCTGGATCAGCATCAGGAGCCAGGAGCTCGCTCACTGTGGCCAGGGATCCCTGCACTCTAAGCAGGACAGAGGATTGTAGTGAATTACTAGGCTGATTGAAGCAGTATGACTGCATTATAGACTCTGTTATTTGCATATGTAAAGAAAAGACATTGTATGCTTGATTTATGCTTTATAGTAGTTTTAGTTTAGGAATATTGAAAATGCATATTATGAGAAAAAAGGCTGGCAGGAGGAGAAGGAAATAAATATGTAGATGAAACAGGCTGTGATATTGACAGGGATACATTCTTGTCATCTACAAAGAAAGGGTCTAGCAAGAACAGAACTAGTAAGAACTGACGGTTCCCAGAGCATAGCTGTGTATTAAGGTAAACAATAAACAAGAGCGAGACAGTTGCAAGGATACTGCAGATAAGGATTAAGCAAGGCAAGGAGAAAAGATGGTCTGGTCAGACAGCAAGACACCTCAGAGGAAGGGTATGGGCAACTCATGGTCAAAGATCAGGCCTCCCATCTGGAGGGAGGGGTAGGACAGTCCATAATAACAGTGACTAGGCAGAAAGTACCCCAAATCTGAATTTCCAATGGGAGAACTTTCTAGGCCTAGCACTGACAACCCCACACTCTGGATAATCATAAATTTAATTAAAATAAATAAATTAAAATTAAAATAAATTTTAATCAAATTAAAATTTGTTATTCCCAGTACTGGGGCGAAACATGCACTTCAGCATTTTTCCACATGCAAGACTAAGTCTGTAGTTTACACAATTTTGTGTCCTTGTGGTCTTGTATATGTGGGTTATACATCATCACATGTCAAGATTAGAATTCAAGAACACTGTGGGAATATAATCACTATATAAAAAGGCCAGCCTTAGACAGGATCGGTGTCTTGCACGGAACCCTCTGACCAGCTACTTAGGTGGCTGCCGCTTGATTGGTGCTTGACCCTTTCCAATGCTCTCAAATGCTATGAAAAGTAAAGACTCCAGCAGCTAGGTTCCTAGATAGACCTCGATCCGGCCCCCGCCCTGCCTCTCCTCTTGAGACCGGACCTGAGCCCTCTGACACGTAAGAACACATATATGTATCTGTGTGTGTGTGCTTGCTGTTAGAATAGGTGAAGGCTGCTGCTATATGCAAGTGTATTAGTCCTTTATTCCCAGTTCTTTCTATATGATATAGTAATAAACATCTGTCTATTTAAGGGGCTTGTGGTCTGTTTTTATAGTGCTCCTGCCAAGATCCCAGAATTGGGAACTGCCTGCTAGGGGTTTAAGTCCTGCCCGTGGAAGGAAAGACAGAGAAGGGTTTCGATTCAGAACCGGATCTGTCCATCCTTCTAATAGAGACAGCACTGAACAACCAACTCTCCCTCAGCTGAATGGATTTCCCAGAGCAGGCTGCTCCCTGCCTGCTGCCCCCCTCCCAGTGTCACAGGGAAGGGGGGAAGTAAAGGGAGGAAGGAGAGGGGGTTACTGGGGTTTCCAGGAAATGAAGGGCGATGTCTCTCTGCACAACTCTCGGGGTAAGGTAATTCCCTCAGGATCTCGTGTGGGCGTTCCTTCCCTGGCGGGAGGCAGCCCGAGTCATCACAGGGAGAGAGAGAGACACCAATTGCCCACAGGGGAGGAAGGAGAGGGTAAGAGCGTCCACAAACTCGCCTAGCGCGGGGTCCACGGGAGGGGGAAGGGGACCGTGAAGGGGGTGGTTGGGGGGGAGATTTGGGGAAATGGCAAACCAGGGGAGGGGAAAGGTGGAGGAGGCCCAGGAACAGGAAGGGTGAGAAGTGGTTGGGAAACCAAAGGGAAGGGAAAGGGCTTTCTCTCGGGGGGGGGGTGCAGGAGGAGGAAGGGAAAGAGGTACAAGGAAGTAGTGCAGCGGGGCTAGGGTAACTCACAACAACTTTCCAAACCAAGGATAATTAGACACAGAAAAGGAAAAGATACACTCACCTCAAACACACCCTCAGTCACACTCCAAACACTCACACTCGCACTCCAGGAATTCAGGAAGGGTCAGGGATCAAGGTGTTTCCTCTGGGGCAAGGAAACAAGTCAAGGAATCAGAGCAAGAGGAAATCAACAAGGTAATCAGGATAGGGGCCAGCTTCTCTCAAAGATTAGCGGCAGGTAACCTGCATCCCACTGGCTGCTTATATCCCTTTGTTGCCCTGCCCACAGCTGTGCTGAATGAGCCCCGCCCCCTGGTGTTGCCCCACCTCCGCCAGGCGTGCACTGCGCCTAGGCGGGGCCCTGTGGAGTCCTCTGGGGGGCGAGGCTTGCCTCTGCCTTGTCAGCTCCTTTTTCCCACCGCTTGATGGCTGTGGGGAAACTCCTCCCCGCTTACCCCCAATTGGAGCGCTCCCACGTGGTCTGCCACGCCGCACTAGTACCTGCGGGTGCGGCGTGACACACAGGCTGTAGATCCAACCTGCATGGAGTGTCATTTTGTTAGAAAATTCCCCCACCGCCTCTTTCTAGGCTTGGTACGCTACCATTTGTGGGAATGGGAGGAGCCACTCAAAGGAGAACAGAAGGTTGCTGCCTTGTAAACAAGGTTCTTTGAGATGGCTCCAAAATTCTCACAAGCACCCACCCTTCCGACCCCACATGGAATTTTCTTCCTAATTGCTTAGGGTTGGAAGGAACTGTGTTTGGTTTAGGTACCTTATATAGGGTGGGGGCATGTGAACGTCACGTGGTGTTTTTTTAATGCTAGTGAGTTTGGTATATGCCAGTAAGAGAAGGACACGCAAGTAACAATGGAAGGAACCCCTTGAAGAATTTTGTTTACAAGGCAGCAACTTCCCCCGTGCCACGGTAGCTAAACCCCTGGCTGCAATGCTGTGAGAATCACAAAGCTACTGCGCTTAAGGGAAAGGGGAAACTGGCAAACCTGCCGCTTCTGCGTGAAATCTACAGTGGCGAAAATAATGTGGAACCAACAGCAGAAAGCCACGAGTGCAAGGTTCCCATCCTAACCGTGCTGCTTGGTGCAGAAGAGCACTTTCCGTCGGTAAATGCTGCTGCAGTGGTACAACATTTCAGCCCTACTGTATGTCTCAAAGAAATTTGAACATTTGCTGTGTGTGCAGATACAGAATGGAAGAATGCTACACTGTGGTGTTATTAGGCATTTTTACACACACCTTAAAGTTCTGGATTTTTCAATCTTCTGGGTTTGTAAGTCCACAAGTAAGTTCTGGATGCATTTTTCACACACACACACTGCTCTGAGGCAGTTCCTGGATGCATTCTTCACACAAACACTGCCCTGAGGCAGCTTAAATGTTCCACAGCTGTAGACATGAAAGGCTGCCATGGAAACCAAGTGATCACAGCTGTCTGGAGCAAAACAGTTTACCAGGAGAATGTTTTACACACAAAAGTGCTGGGAGAAGTTCTATGCAGAAGTTCTATTCAAAGAGCCAGATGTTTAAGATCTGGGTGAGTGATTTAGACACACAGAAAGTTCAGGATGTAATGGCAAAAACATGCAGGAGAAATGTGTGTGTAAAAACACCCATTGTTGTGTCGTTAGCTTTATGCTGTAATCCAGAGGTTATGGTACTTCTGTACCTATGTTATGGAATGATATGTACAATCTACTTTAAACTATGACCCTTCGGGATGGGTCAACGTGGTTTGGAAGTTCGGAGTTCGGACCGAACTCGACCAGTTCAGTCGACCGAACCGAACTTCCGAACCGAACTCGATTTTCGAGCCGAATTGAATTTCCAAACTTGGCTCTGTTTGCCCATCCCTAAAAGATAATGTTACATTTAGTTCAATTGGGTTTGAATTTCCAAACTTTGTTCGGAAGCTTGGAGTTCGGACCGAACTGAACTTCCAAACCAAACTGAATTTCCAAACCGAACTGAACAGAACCAAACCGAATTTACGAACTCAGTTCTGTTCACCCATCCCTAATGGCCTTTTTTACACAGACACTCTAACGCCTATAAAATTGGTGTTTCATTTTATTATACATGGTACAGGGCACCACTGCAGCCCTGCAACATGGACCCTATGCACACGAGATGCCTCCACCCAGTTTTGCTGCGTGGAGATGGGTGGAGGCATCTGTGTAAACACCACTTGTGGTGGGTACATGCTCCGCGTAACACCCATCTCCACCCACTGCCCACCCACGGAGCAATCGGCAATGGAGTCTGTTGCTCCGTGGGTGGGTGGTGGGTGTAGATGGGTGTTGCGTGGGAGCATGCATGCACCTACACACACCTCCCATGGTGTTTACAAATATGCCTCCACCCATCTCCATCCATCGAAATGCACTCCACCCACTGCAAGTGGTGTTTACACAGATGCCTCCACCCATCTCCAACCAGCAAAATGGGGTGGAGGCATCTTTTGTGCATAGGGCCCATGTTGCAGGGCTGCAGTGGTGCCTTGTATCATGTATAATAAAATGAAACACCCATTTTATCGGTGTTAGAGTGTCTGTGTAAAAAGGGCCTATATAGATTGCTGTCCAGCTATATGTCTGGATGTGAACAGTGGTCACACTATATGGCTCGGTAATGTACAGCTTTTCTGATTGGACACTTGTGGTTAACAATTTAATTTTTTTTTAAAAGAAAGAATAGGTTTCTCGATGAGATTTTCTCATCTTGAGAATCTAGCATTCTTGCAAGATTCTTGAGAACCTCAAAATAGCCAAAATAAATGGTCTGTGCATATTCAAAAATGGCCACGAGTGCTGTTCTGTGCATGCAGTGTTGTTCTGTGAATGCAGGGCTATTCTCTGCATGCACAGACCATTGTGGGGGTATTTTTTGACATTCTTGTGAATCTTGCAAAATTTGCAAGATTGTCACGACAATGATATTCATTCTCATTTGAACCCTACACTCTGCCTCGAGTGATAATGCAAGTGACAGTCATCAGAGTCCTGTTGGGGTTTCCTGGCACTGGTCACATCCAGAGCTCCTGAGCACTCAGCACCAGAGGCTGCCTGCTTCACAGCCACATGCCACACCTGAAGGATAGGGTTGCTTCAAACTTTATTTTAGAGTAACAGTCTTGAATTAACAAAGATTTAATTCAAAATAGCAAAATGCCCAGAGTGTTCATGAGACCTGTTCTTCCCCAAAGCCTGCCAGCAACTCCTACTATGGGTAAATTATTACCTGTTCTCACTAGTGGAGGCACAATTTGCAGAGAAGGCAGGGTTTCATCCTAATGCTGCACTCCTGAATTATCACTAAGTGGCATTTCCACTGTCCAGAATGTTTGGTCTCAGACTAGGTCTGTTTATTTACTTGGTCTATCAGAGTCTAAACAAAAACAGTGCTAAAAGAATGACCCTGCAATTCAGTTTCATAGAACAAAAACAACATGGGGGAAACGGGGGGGGGGGGGCGGTTATAACAATGATTGTAAAGTACTTCAAATTCCCTCCCAAGAAGTTTCTGTTGAAAAAGCAAGAGAAACAGGAAAGTTGCTATGAGGCCAGCTTGCTATGAAGGTTATGTTGTTCCCTGATTTTGCTTGTAAGGTGATTAAATTGAGAAATGCTTTTTGTCAAGTTAAGAGCACAGCTCAGCAAAGGGTCTTAAGTTACTTTCTTTAATATACTTCAAAATTCTGTATTTGGTCTGGAAAGTAGGGATGTGTGAACAGAACGGAGTTCGGCTGTTCGGCTGTTCAGCCCGAAAACTTAGTTTGGGTTCGTGCATTCAGTTCTGCGGAGTTCAGAAACTTTGCCAACCTGGAGGCTTGGGGCAGTCCAGTCCAGGGGTGCCCATGGGGGCATGACAGGCCAACAGAGATACAGCAGCAGCAGCAGCAGCAGCAGAGACTGGGAAGGCTTGGCGCTCGGCACTAGGGATGTGTGAACGCGGTTCGGAAGTTCAGAGTTCGGCCCGAACTCGGCCAGTTCGGATGACTGAATCCCAACCCGAACCCAAATTGACTGAACCGAACTCTGAAATGACCGAACAGTTTGGTTGGTTCGGATCGAGTTCGGATGAGTTCGGCCGGGAGAAAAACAGTAAAACAAAAACACCAGTAAAACACGACTCCTGCCTGACACGGGGGGTAGGGGTGGGTGGGGTGTCAGCTGAGGAGCAGAATTCCAGGCACCACGGTTGGAGAGGCTTGGAGTAGCAGCCAACCTGCCCAATCACCAATTGTGTGATTGTCCATGAGCTAGGCTGCACAAAGCCAATGGGGCTTGCGGTGAAGCGGGCACAGCAAGTAACAAAACTCACTGCCCTCCCTCCTTCCAACACCTTCTGAGCTAGTCACTGTTCCTGNACCTTCTGAGCTAGTCACTGTTCCTGACAGCAGGCGTTTTCAGAAGGCTCCCGCTCCCAGCAGTTTGTGTACCTCCCAGCTCCCCAATCCATTGCCATCCTCCTCCTATTTCACCCATCCAACCCATTTACCTCCATATTATCATTTATTTAGATTATATTAGATAGATTTAGGTGTTATTTTTATTTTTTACCCCTCTCTGTGTTCTTCCTCCCCCCTCCATTGAATCCTTTCCCTCTCCCTCTATATATTCCATCCTTGATTCCTCTCCCCTGTTTTGGGATTTATTTAGAGTAGGATTATTAGATTGATTTAGATTTTGTTTCAGTTTGGTACCCCTCCCTGTGTTCTTTGTGTTTTTCCCCAATCCCTGTGTAATATTGTATATATAGATAGATATTAAATATAGTCTTACTATAGATAGATACATAGTTGTAGTAGGAGTTAGCTTAGTTATAGATAGAGAGATAGAGATAGTGTTAGTGTGTAGTTATTCAGTTTTGATATTTTAGAGTGTGTTTGTAGGACTAGGACTTTAGCTATAATATTTACTTACATAGATTTTACAATAGTTAATACTATAGTTACAGTTAGTGTAGATAATATTAGATTTTTAAAAATTGAATAGATAGATAGATAGATAGATAGATAGATAGATAGATAGATAGATATTTGTGTGCATTTTGTTTGGAAGACATGGAGAAGGGAAGTAGGAGAGGCCGGTCTTCTGCCTGTAAGGCGGGCAATGGGGCACATGGCAGAGGTGGTAGGGGTAGGGGCTTTGCCAGAAGAGTGACAGCAGGCAGCAGCCGCAGCAGCCAGAGCCCATCACCATGCCCCAAGCTTCACAGGCATGATTTTGGGAGACAGGGTTCAGAGGCTTCCAGCAGCAGTGGCACTAGTGGATGCCAGTGAATTCCCAACTGCAGCAGACAGTCGCCTGCCTCCTTCAGTGGGCAAGCGTCCTGCACCAACTGCTGCCTATAACAGCAGGAACAGTATTCCTGCTACGAAGGAAGAACAGCAGCAGGACCCTTGCCAGCAGCATAAGTCCACCATGGAGGAGCTGAGGTGGGGGCATCTGCCAAGGCCATCGGCAGCTGGAGGGCAGCGTGGCTATCAAGAGAAAACCAGGCACCTGTTGGGCAAAATGATTGCGCTGGATGGGCAGCCCTTCTCCATTGTAGATGACATGGGCTTCAAGTGGCTGATTGGGTTCCTGGCCCCCCAGTTTAAGCTTCCATTCCGCATCACCTTGAGCCAGAATGTGGTGCCAGACCTGTACAGGGCTTTGAAGGAGTGGGTGAGGGAGCGGGTATGTCACCTGTGGTGGGCCAGAATGCAGGAGGGGAAAAAAATCCTTTGTCTGGGCACATTTCATACTGGTGCAGGCACATGATCCCAGGGAGGTGCAGTGTACTCTGTGCAATAAGGTGGTGAAGTGTGGGCAGGTGCTGCCCAAACATGGGACAAATGCTGTGGCGAGGCACCTGAAATCATGCCACTGCGCTCTTCTGCTAAGCGGGAAGGCAGGGGAAGTGGATGCCAGTAAATTCCCGACTGCAGTGGCCAGTCGTCCACCTCCTTCAGCGGGCAAGCGTCCTCCTGAACCAACTGCTACCTCTAGCAGCAGGAGCAGTATTCCTGCTAGGAAGGAAGAACAGCAGCAGGAGCCTTGCCAGTGGTACCATTCCACCATGGAGGAGCTGGGGTGGGGGCAGCTGCCAAGGCCTTCGGCAGCTGGAGGGCGGCGAGGCTATCAAGAGAAAGCCAGGCACCTGTTGGGCAAAATGATTGTGCTAGATGGGCAGCCCTTCTCCATTGTAGATGACATGGGCTTCAAGTGGCCGATTAGGTTCCTGACCCCCCAGTTTAAGCTGCCGTACTGCACCACCCTGAGTCAGAATGTGGTGCCAGACCTGTACAGGGCTTTGAAGGAGCGGGTGAGGGAGCAGCTCACAGGGGCTTGGGGGGGCAACTGTCCACTTCACCACCGACCTGCAGTCCACCAGGAATGCCCAGCATGCCTTCCTGGTGGTAACAACGCACTGGTGGGAGGACCTGGAGGCAGTTTGGGGGAGTGGCAGGAGGGGTCCCAAAGCAGGTTATAGGTGGGCCCTGTTTCAGGCACAAGTCATGGACAACCCCCACACCGCCAGGAACATCAAGGCAGCCCTGACTGCCATGGTGAGGGAGTGGGTCACGCCAGGCATGCCCTTCACCAAGTGATGTGTGGTGATGGACAATGCGGCCAATATACTGAAGGCAGTCTGTGATGGGGGCTTCACCAGCATCCCTTGCGCAGCACACACCCTTCACCTGGTGGTCAGGGATGATCTGGGCTTGGGGGAGAAGGGGACTGGGGCAGGCACCCTTAGCTCCCTGATTGGCATGGGGAGGAAGCTGACAGGGTTCTTTAACTGGAGCGTGAAGGGCAGTGAGCAACTATGGGAAAAGCAGACCGAGCAAGGCTCCCCAGTGCACCAGCTGGTTTAGGATGTCTCCACACGGTGGAATTCCACTTCCTGAAGCTCAAGCGGCTTCTTGAGCAGAAAGCCATGCTACATCAGGTTCAACTGGTGATGGACAGTGGGGCACGTAAAGGGTACGATGGGGTGGAATGGGAGATCTTGGCTCCCACAGTCTTTGTGTTGAGACCATTCCTGGCTGTGACGGAGACCGTGAGCAGCTCCACTGTCACCCTCAGCCAGTTGATCCCTCTGGTCCAGAGTCTCCACAGGAGACTGAACAAGATCCTCGGGGGGTGGAATTTTGGCCCGCAGGGCAGGAATATGGTGGATGAGACAGTTGACCTGGTGCAGAAACTGAAGGCAGTGCTGGAGGCGCGTTTTGACGAGCTCCTGCGGCGAGAGGAATATGTCCTGGCAAGAATGCTGGACCCCAGGGTGAAGGGCAGCGTGGCATGCCAGACAGCACTCTATGGCCACTGGAAGGGTGACCTGGTGGGGAGGGTCTGGAAGGCAGAGCGGGATCTGGAGAGAGCGTGGCAGAAGCAGCAGAACACCCCTCTTGGGGATGGTGGGAGTGGGAGCAGCCACACTCACCCCTTCCAGCCAGATGGGTCTATCCCTGCCCCCAGCCCTAGTGGTAGAAGCACCAGAAGCAGCTGCAGCAGCACCTCTATTTCCAGAAGCAGCAGAAGAAGCTCGGCCTAAGTGCAGGTCACTCTCAGGAGCATGGCACCCTCCACAATAGGGCAATCAGCAAGGCTTAGGGCAGTGGTGGAGGTGGTGCCCCAGTAAAGCTACCAGAGGGAGTACGATGGTGCCTCAGCAGCTGTGGAGACATACCTGGAGGAGGAGCCATGCATCAATCCCAGCAGCGAACCCTTGGCCTACTGGGCCAGCAAGGCCAACATGTGGCTGGCCCTGTCGAAAGTGGCCAAGTGTATCCTGTGCTGCCCACCAACAAGTGTCCCCAGTGAGCGGCTGTTCTCTATGGCAGGGGACATTGGCTCCCCGCAGCACCTGAGACTGGGGGCCAACTTGGTGGTGCAGTTGTTGTTCACTAAGGTGAAACTTCCACTGCTGGGATTTCCTGAGCTGCCCCTGAACAAGAATTGATGGTGCAGTGGCACATGCCATCCCATGCCAGGGGCAGTCTTGGGACAGGGCTCCTCCTCAATGTGTGCTGCTGCTGCAGTGCTGAGTTGCTGTCCCTCCCTCCTAAGGGATGACTTAACATCCGTATCCTTCCTATATGTTGATGTAAGCATAACGCCCATTCTAAAATCCAACTGAATGTCCAAAAAATGAATTGTGGACTGCTCAAATTTTAAACCTAGTTTGATATTCGGAACAAATATTACTTGCCGATCAAGGGCATCAGCATGGGCTGCACAGTAGCCCCTGAAATAGCGAACTTATTAATGGGCAGGTTAGAATTGTTTTTATTTATTTATTTATTTATTTATTTATTTATTTGTTGGCACTTCTATGCCGCCCCCTCATGCCCATGGCATCTTGGAGCAACTAACAATAAAATACATTAAAAATCGACAGCAATTTTAAAATTGAAGGGGAGTTCATTTACAACAGACACTCCAATTCTTTTCTGGACCACATTGTTCTCTACAAAAGTTATATTGATGACCTGTTTGTTTTGTGGTCAGGATCACAGGAAGCTTTACTTTTATTCCACCAGTATTTAAATGATTGTGTTCCGAATATCAAACTAGATTTAAAATTTGACTGGTGCACAATATATTTTTTGGACATTCGGTTGGATTTTAGAATGGGCGTTAAACTTACATCAACATATAGGAAGGATACGGATGTTAACTCATCCCTACACTACACGAGTCATCATCCTTTGCATTTGAAGAACAATCCACCATATAGCCACTTGATTAGGATCAGGAGGAATTGCAATAATGAGGCCACTTTCATGCAGCAGGCAAATGTGTGCATGCAGAAACCTGAGGAAAAGATGTATCTGGACAAGATTATCAGAAAATGCTTTTTCCAGGTTCTGTGGTGCTCGAGAGAATCTTTATTGCTTCCACAGAACAAATCATCCAGTGACAGAGTGGTTTGCCTCTTTATATTTGCACCTGGGTCAGGACAAATATCCAAGGCGGTTTTGAGGCATTGGTATCTGGTCCAGGAGACCCCTGGATGTGAGCGAAAACCGCTGTTTCATATAAGAAAACTAAATCCTTGACGGACATGCTGGTGAGGACTAAGTTTTCTCAACCCCTGCCTGAAAATCCTATGTTTTCTACTGCAATTCCACATGGTCATTTTAAATGTGGAGATTGTTCAGTCTGCCAACATGCCCTCTCCGTTAAAGAATTTGTTAATCCCAGTACTGGGGCGAAACATGCACTCCAGCATTTTTCCACATGCAAGACTAAGTCTGTAGTTTACACAATTTTGTGTCCTTGTGGTCTTGTATATGTGGGTTATACATCATCACAGGTCAAGATTAGAATTCAAGAACACTGTGGGAATATCAGGAGACAAGTTTTGAAAGAACCATTAGTCTCCCATTTCTTGGAATTCAAACACTGAATATGGGATTTGAGGTTCCTATGTATAGAGGTAGTCCCAGGTGGTGAACAGAATCACACACTTTTAAAAAGAAGGGAGGTCTATTGGATCTTTAGGTTAGGGACCCTTCATCCACGTAGTCTCAACAACAACAATTGGTCAGTTTATCTTTAGGCAGTGTAGAGACTCATTTGTCATGGCATTCGGTACACAGGTACATTTATTTTCCGAATGGATTTGCAGCATTTGCTGCGATGTTCATGCATGACCCCCCTAACATAGCTGACTCTAGGAACACTTCCACAGCTCCAGAGGATCAGCAACATGTTTTATAGATCAGCATAATTGGCTGTCCCTTTTCCTT
>QEPC01007054.1:553364-569327 GCA_003113815.1 Sphenodon punctatus
GCTGATCCCAGTGGAGATCATGGAGGGGCCATGCGGCTCAACGTGCGGCCACACAGCCCCTCCCCCCCATGTTCTCTAGGCCGCCCACCATCTTTGGAGATGGGCAGGCGCCGCGGCCAATGTGGCTGCAGTGCCCGCCTGCCCCGCCCACCCGGGACATTGACCACAGCCCGGAATCCCACCGCTGATCCTGGGCCGTGGTCCAGGGACAGACAAGATAATCCCCTTGATCACAGGGGGGAATCACATTGAACACGCAAACGGAGATGGTCTGGACAGGACCTCCGTTTGAATGTTCAATGTGATTTCCCCCCTTCCCCCCATGATTCACAAGGGTGAACATCTGGCAGGGAGCTTCCGTTCCCCCCAACAGACATGACAAGACCACGATCACCATGTGGGAATTCCCCGTTGTTGAGCGTGATCTCGTAACGTCTGAAAATACACAGTGATACTGAAAAAAAATAATTGTTCTATGCAGATTACACAGTTGTAAAACGTTTGTGTCACAACTGGAACATTCGATACTTGCCCTCTAAATATTAATTGAAAATTATGGTCATATATCTGGATACAACATAAACTGGGCCACATCTGAGTTATTAGGTGTGAATAGGGCAGAGATCATGTTTATTCCATTACTTTGTAAAGTGTCAGGTACATTGTTGGTGCTATATAGATGCTTGCTAATAATAATAATAATAATAATAATAATAATACTAGTTCCATCAGGAAGGATATGTTTGAGGACTGGCATTTCCAAGGACAGGCTAACCACATAACTTATTTGGGTATTAAGGTATTCAGAAATATTCATTTTATTGTTACTACAAATCTCTCAGATTCTTGAGAATATTTCTTTGGATTTCACCAAGTGGAACTCCCTATTCTTGTCATTATGGGGATGGCTAACATATTGAAAATGAATATTTATTTATTTATTTATTTATTTATATTAACACTTATATACCACCGCCCTCCTGCCTCAGGCATCTCGGGGTGGCTAACAACATTTGAAATACATATTAAATTACACAGTAATAAAACTACAATTAAAACAACCTAAAAAGCCCATACCAACCCTAACCCAACCCACCCAACCCATCTCCCTCAATAAAGGCCCAGCAGAACAGCCAGGTCTTGCACTGTCTGTGGAAAAAGGGGAGGTCGGTAATCAAGTGGACCTCCAATGGGAGGGAGTTCCACAGCCATGGTACAGACACAGAGAATGCCTTCCTCATCTTGGACACCTGGGAAACCCGGGGGACCCCGAGGAGGGCGACCCTGGCACGACCACAGGGGCCGATCCAGGGCTTGGCGTGTGAGACAGTTCTACAGGTAGGTGGGGCCCAAGCCATTTAGGGCCTTAAGATCAACACCAACACCTTGAATTGGGCACGGAAAACTATTGGCAGCCAGTGCAGAGAGCGAAGCACTGGTGTAATGTCCTTGTGTCAGTGCATCCCAGTCAAGAGACGAACTTCTGCCTACTGCATTAGCTGCAGTTTCCAAAACAGGCCCAAGGGTAGCCCCACATAGAGTGCATTGCAGTAGTCCAGTCTCGAGGTAATAAAAGCATGAAGACTGTAGCGATATCCGAGTCTGAGACATACGGCCTAAGCTGACTTACTAGATGTTACTGGTGAAAAGCCCCCTTTGCCACAGCCACCACCTGGACATCCTGGACATCCTGGACATCCAGGTGGAGCTGCGGGTCCAGGAGCACCCCCAGACCTCCGGGCCTGAGAAACCAAGGGAGGATGCAGCCCATCAATGATGAGGGCCACCAGTCCCCGGCTTTCCCCACAACCATCACTTCCATCTTGTCAGTGTTTCATTTCAGGCAGCTCTCCCTCATCCAATCCCCCACAGCTGACAAATACCGGGCAAGCACCAAGACTGCCAGGTCTGAGACAGATGAAAATTAGAGATATAGCTGGGTGTCATCAGCACATTGATGACACCTCACCCCAAACTCCCTGACAACCTCCCCCAAAGACTGCATGTACAAACTGAACAAGAGAGGGGATAGAATGGAACCTTGAGGAACCCCACACATGAGGCCACGGGGGTAAGATGAGAACTCCCCCAGCACCACACACTGGGTTCTCCCAGCCAGGAAGGAGCAGAACTGTTCAAGAACAGTCCCGCTAATCCCTGTCCAGTCCCGCAGTCGAGTCACCAACAACTCATGATTAATGGTATCAAAAGCAGCTGAAAGATCTAACAGAATCAACAGGGTCGAGCGACCCTGGTCCAACTTGCAGGAGAGGTTGTTGACCAAAGCCACAAGTGCAGTCTCTGTGCCATAACCCAGACAGAAGCCAGACTGCTAAGGATCAAGAAAATTTACCCGGTTCAAATGCTTCTGAAATTGTCACGCCACCACCCGTTCAATAACCTTCCCTAAAAAGGGAAGATTAGAGACTGACTGATAGCTGGCCAGGCCGCCAACATCCAAGGATGGCTTCTTGAGCAGGGGCCACACCACCACCTCCTTGAGGCAGCCCGGCACCCTGTCCTCCCCAATGTCTCCCGGCGGCCTCAATGTCTCCCAGCTAGCCTTAACCAGCCAGGACGAGCATGGATCCAATTCAAAATAAGTGGCTCAAACAGTCCCAAGAGCATCCCCCACGTCTGAGGGCAACACAACCCAAAACTCATCCAACAAAACAGGACAAATAGTGCCTTCTACTGCCTCTGACCAACCCACTGCTTAAAACGTTACATCAAAACTGTGGTGAATTTGAGAGATTTTAGCCACAAAAAAGTCCACAAACAAATCGAAGCAAGTATCAATATAATACCAAGACTGATATATACTGCACAATTTACCCGTGACTATTTCCCAATCTTACTTCAGGAAAATTAATAATTATTTTAATGTATTTCTTTGGGGTAAAGTTAGAAAAGCACATTCTTACCTTAAAAATGCAGCTTCCCATTAAATTGGGAGGATTCAGATCTACTGCACTACCATAATGCTTTTTTAATTAGTCAGGCTTCTTATTAGAGAAGAGAAACATCTGACAGATCACTGGAATGGGTCAAAACTGAGCAGGTTTTAATGCAGGGGTGGGGTACATTTTCTGTCCTGGAGACCACATTGAATATTAGTACAAGCACCAAATGCCACATAGAGGTTGGGGGCTGGAGTGCTTAATGAGTGTATTCAAGAAAAGGAGAACCCAGTTCATGGATCGGTGTGGTGAATCTTTCCCCTACCCTTCTGTGCATGTCCTGCTCTCTGCCCCATTATCCTGAGCTCAGTTCTTCAGTGCTTGGGGGTAGAGATTGGATACAGGGACCAGATCCAGGCATAAGAACTTGCCCCAGGCCACATTTGGCCCCTGGGCCTGAGGTTCCCCATCCCTGCTTTAAAGTATCCTCTCCCGCTATGAGCGGTATTAGGCTTTACTTATCATTGTCTCCCCAATTCTCTTATTCGTTCCATTTATGCCACTCAGAGGATGTGGAATTGCATTGCAAAATTATTAAAGTTTCCTCTTTTTTGAATAGTAAAGCATCGATATGGGGTAAGCCTTCTTTAAGAATGGCATACAATCGTTTATGGAGGAAATGGATGGATAAAGGCATTATTTACATTGATCATTTAATTCAAGAGAAATATATTAAACCCTTCTCCCTATTGCAGAAAGAGTATTACCTACCTTTAGGAGAGAAAAAAAATCAATATGCAAAGATATGTCAAATGTTTAGAGATAAAATTGACACATTTCAGGCAGTGAAAAATGTTTTTAATATTGTATTAAAGTTAGACACATGGCCCGTCTAGTTCAGTCTCTTTATCAGATTTTAATGGATCGTTGTAGGCCTAAAACTAACTATTTGGTAACTTAGGCTGCTTTCAAGCAAGGCGCTTAGAAGCATCTCCTGAGCCCCTCATTCAGAGAAAAACTGTGCGGGGAGTGTTACACGGTCATCGCACTGCAGAAGTGACATGCTGCCCATTGGCAGCAGCAGCAGCGGCGACTGGAGATGTGGGTCTTTGAAGAGGCGCATTCTGAAAGCCTCACTTTTCAGGCTTTCAGAACATGCTACTTCAAAGCCCCGTCTCTCCAGTCGCCACCGCTGCTGACAATGGACAGCACATCACTTCCGGCAGTGCGGGGAGTGTTTACATGCTCCCCGTGTGACTTTTCTCTCAATGCAGGGCTCAGGAGGCGCTTCTAAGCACCTCATTTGAAAGCGGCCTACGTGGAATGACAACTTGGGAGTCAACTTATCAGAGGGCAAATGGAATAAATGAATTCAAAGCATTAATATATACTATGGATCTAGATTCTCTGTCTACACCTCATTCAGCAGAACATTTTCTTTCACCTTTATTGGTCCTCTCTTGCATTAAGGAAACTTAATTGAATTGACATGGACAATTGCTGGCATTGCAACCATTGACAAGCAATACTTGCATACATGTTTTGGTTTTGCCCAATTATTGCTAACTCCTGGAAAGATGTTATCCTTAGAATTAATATGATTTTGGATGTAAATAGTTCCCCTTTGGCGAGCCTATGTTAGTTAGTTAGTTAGTTAGTCATTAAGTACTAGTTTTTACCATGGCCAAATACCAAATTCCAAGTAAAAACATGACACAACACATTATAAGTGTCAACAAAAATACATACAATATAAAACATAAAAAAGATGATCCAAGCACAGTATAACATAACAATTCAAGTTTCCTTTTCCTGAGAGGCAAACAATACAAAATTTAAAATAAAGTAAGTCAAATTAAAATTTGGGTACTACTATATCCTCTACTCAAATCTAATCGGGGGAGCTTCCTGGTATTTGGTAAAAAATGTGACCCTTGCGATCAAAAGAGAGCCTATGCTTTTTAATAATATAGCGAATGAAACCAAGTTATCACCTTTCCAAATTGCCTTTTTGCTGAGAGTTTTGTTAGCTGCATGTAGAATTTTATTTAATTGGGAAAATAGATATACTCCTAGAATTAAAAATTCGTACAATGACCTAGGATATTTAGCTTCAATGTAAGACTTGTATTTCTCAACTGAGATTATTTGAATACGTTCAATGGAATTTGGAAGGAATGTTCCGAATATTTTGGAGACTATGGTCCTTTTCACACGGGCATGGGTGCATGGGGGGGAAGGGTGGGTGGCACGGTGGGCGGGTGGGTGGTGCATGGGTGTATGTTCCCACGCACCCCCACCCACACCTCCATCCATGGAGCAACAGGCATTGGTGCCCATTGCTCCATGTGTGGGTGACAGGTGGCGTGTGGGAGCATGTTCCCAAGGGTGCCCACCCATCCCCCCTGCACCCGCCACAGTGTTTGCATGGGCACCGCCAAGGGAGTGTGTGTGTCCATGTGAAAACAGTCTACTTCACAAGTAGTTCCTTTTTTTCTTTTTCTCTATAATGTTTGATGACTGTATTGATTTATGTATTATAATAAAAATAATAAAAGATTTTTTTAAAAAAACACACAAAATACACTATTCTAGAGAGTTGTTTCCATCGATAGGATCCAAGCCCCCACCTGCCCTCTCCCTGGCTGAAATGACACCATTTGAAAATGCTGACTGCTCAGTAACTGCATGGAGCCTTACTCCAGTCCATACCCCTTGACTCATATTTGTCAGATCTTGAGTAACAAAGTACACAACAACTCCTCTGCTGGCCAATGCTCTGAAGTTATCAGCAGTCACTTCAGAAAAGTGAGTCAGAGCTGAATTTGCCTTTTCGCCCTCTGTTTAAATAGAAAGACACCCACTGAAAACATACCTACAATCTACTCAGTGTTTGGCACTAGCAAGAGGGAGATATAAGAGTGTCACCTCCCCCAAGCACTAGCAGCTTGCAAACAATCTGGGATGGGATCAGAGCTACACCTGGGGATGGTAGTTGTCAACATCCATCTATCAGGAGCTTTAATCATTCTCCTTTTATACACAATCATGGAACTAAAAATGGGAGAGTCAGGAGATACACCCCTTCCTCAAAATTTGGAGTTAAGGGAACAGCGTCCTCTGGAATTACACAGAAACACACAAGCAACCTGCAGAGGCCATTAGAACAATAGTGATAAGGCCACTGCTGTAAGAGTTATGTGAAGCCACAAATAAGGGGGCTGCCTCTTGCCCTACTCTGCTCTTCATCTGTATAGAATAGAATAGAATTTATTACAGCATTAAGCTTCCGCCATAGCCTTAAATAAAAAATAACAACAAATACAACCTTATCAAAACAAACATAAATACAAATACAAACACAAATACAGATACAAACTCAAATAACAAGCTTAAAATTCAATAAACTAATAGACTACTGAACACAATATTCCTTAACGAACAAAAATAAGGGAACAACAGGTCCAAATATTAAATTGCATGTCAAGATAATAATAATCTCGGCAGTCAATAGCAGCAAATTAACACCCCCGAGAGAGACAGTGGTCCAAAAACAGTTTACCTCAACCCATTTCAACCTTTCTTTCATGGCCAATAACATAAATAGCGCCATCACCTTCATGTTCTCATCATCAGAAGGGGAGAGCAAAGCTATTATCCACTCCAAATCCGGCGTATGCGCAAAGGACTCCCATATTGGTTCTAGCCATATGACCCTAAGAGTCTGGTACAGAAGGCATCTAAATAGAAAATGGGGCAAATCTTCTACTTCCTGGGCATTACAGGGGCAAGTTCTAAATTCACATGGTACCTTCTCATATCTCCCCTCAAGAGTAGCAGAGGGAAATAACTGAAAACGAAGGCAAGTAAACGCCCTACGCAAAGCCGGATAAACCAGCTTGCCTAGATAACACTCAAACGTATGTGTAGTTTTGACCAGATAATAATATGGAGAAACCTTCCAAGAAGAGAGTTTTGCAAGATCGTTTTGCTTTGCTATATCTAGAATCCTTTTTTGTTCTTCCAGGATAAAACCTTTGCTTGACAAAAAGCTTCATCTGTATATGAATTCCCTGACCACTGAGGGCATGAGCAAAGCTGCTACCATTCTTGCTAGCTGTTAGGGAATTCAAATGCTGTAGGGGATCAGAATGGCATTCTTGCTTTCATTTGTTGTGGCCCTGAATCCAGCTCCAGTGGTGGTGACAGTGGCTCTGAAGGGAGGGTTTGGGAGGCTAAAGGGAGGGATTTGTCCAATCCCCTCCCTGACCTTGCATGCATGCGCACGCGCGCACACAGACATTGGAATATTGTCATTGCATCGTTTACAACCAGCCAAGTCTGCATTTGCCCCGTGTTCAGCCCAGGACAAAAGGGGGAATAAAGCAGGACAGAACATGGTCCAAGCAGCTGAAGCACAAAAAGTGACACATTTATTCATGCAGTGAGTTAGGCCCCACAGGACATTACTGTAATGCTGCTTGGAAGCCCATCAGGCTTTCTCCCTGTGGCTTCTCCAGAGAGGTTGGCAGTAGGGCTGAAACTAACACTCACTATTCTCTAAAATCTCATTGAGAACCAGGCTCTCAACAAGATTTTTCAGAATGAGAATGCGTCAAGAATCTCCTGATTCTTAACCTGTTCTTGCAAGATTCTTGAGTCCAAAAAACTCTCTGTGTGTGCACAAAATAGCTGTGATGGTCATTCTGTGAATGCGCAGGCCCTCCAGAAGACATTTTGTGTATGTGCAGAGCATTTTTAGGGTTTCAAGAATCTCAAGAAAATCTCAAAAATATCTTCTCTGTTCTTGCACAGAATGACATCAGTGGTGCTCTTCCACTTTACACCATCTGAGAATCTGGCCCAAAAAATTGATGAATGGATGGAAACAGATCTTCTATACATTACCCACTTCAATCCGTGCAGGTAGCACAGGCTTAGTTGTTATGGGATCAGTTTCTGCCAAGCTCTTGGGCCCAGACTACCAAGTTAAAGGAATCCTGTATTTCCCAAATAACGTATCATTTATTTATTTATTACAAATGTTTATTATCCTGCCACCTCTTGCTATACAGAAGCTCAAGGTGGCTCACAGATATCATACAAAACATAAAAACAATATACAAATTTAAATAGTATAAAAATAAATAACAATCTCTGAATTAAAACCAACTGAATGGAGCTGAAATCCCCCCCAGTCCAACTTGCCCACCCACTACCAATCTCCCCTACCAAATACCTGATGGAATAGCCAGGTCTTATATTGTTGTTGGAAAGAGGGAAGGTCCAGGGTCAAATGGAACACCGCTGGGAGGGTGTTCCACAGCCTTAGCGTGGCCACCGAATACGTCCTCCCCATGGTCACCACATGAAAGGGGACTTTGAGTAGGTCGCCCCCAGTTGACTGCAGGGGCCGATCTAGAGTCTGGGAGGGTGAGGTGGTCCCACAGGTAAGTGGAGCCGAGACCATGTAGGGCTTTATAGCTAAGAACCAACACCTTGAATCGAGCCCAGAAGTATAGGTGGCCAGTGCAGTGCACGAAGCACCAGTGTTATGTGCTCATGGTGACTGGCCATATGATGATAGAGTATAAAGTAAAACAGAAACAAAGTTACAGAACCTCTTGCAAAGGGGGAACTTCAGTTCAGACCACGACCAGCACAAGTCAGAAGCTAAAGAAACTGAACTCCATTAAGAGTTGTCTTTATATACCCTTATAGTAAGTAAGTAAGTACAAGAGATTTATTGTCTTAACCGTTAGGTCATAACAAAGTACAAAATAGAAAATACAAAATACAAATAACAAATCACAGGAAAGAAAAACATGACAGCCACATTGATCTACATGGCCTAAAATATAAACTTTCATCTTCAAAACATCGAATTCCTGATACAGGAACTATACCCTTATACATTCCACAAACATTCCATAAGAAACATTTTTATGTAGTTAGCACATATTCACTGTACAAACAATATCTTTAATTGATAGACGTTTTCTTCCTCTTTCAACTAGATATGAAGATGACCACATAAAGACAATGTACCCTAGTCCTTATCTTAAAAGAGTCTAACTTCACAACATTTGTGTTATCTCAAAGTTCTTGTCCCACTTGAGAAGGTTATGATTAATTGTAGGTGTGGTTTGCCAGCACCATAGAGTCACACCTAGTGTGGCTGCTAGTGACTGTGTTTGCTTGGCTGACAGGAGGCTGTGAGAGGAGAGAGAAAGGGAATGAAAGCGAGAGAACTCTAATGGAAAGGGGGGGGTCACACCCCATGAGGCGTCTTCCCAGGCCATAATCCCCCTATGCATTAAAGGCAGTGCTTGTGTTCTCAGGCAGCCTCAAGAGAAGAGAGCTGAGGTGCAGGAAGGATCTTCTCCAGAGGATCTGCGCAAGGGATGGGCGAACAGAACGCGGTTCAGATGTTCGGATGTTCGGTCGTTCGGTTCGAAACCCGAGTTTGGGTTCGATGGTTCGGTTCAGCTGAGTTTGGTTTGACCGAACTTGGCAGAATATTCAAAAATAGCAAAATCGAAACCGAAACGAAACCAAAACCTAATTTTCGGCCCTGGGAAGATGTTTTTCCTGCCTCCAAACCCATCCAAAGTTGTCCGAACAAAACCAAACTGTTCGGTCGTTCGAGAGTTTGGTTCGGACGTTCAGTTCGGACATCCGAACAGACCGAGGTCAGTCCGAACTCCAAACATCTGAACCGTGTTCGCCCATCCCTAATCTGCGCCCGCACTCTTCTCTCTGCCCAATTGGGTAAATTGTAAGTTAAGGCTCCCACCTTAATGTGAGTACCATGTAAGCAGTAAAGATGTTGTATAGAAGACCTTTCCAAGTGAGAGGGGGAAGAGCTGACAGGAAGAGGTGGGCTCAGCACAGGTCTTTGGCATTCTATTGACTGTTAACTCCTGCTAGCCCATAGAATGCTGAGTACGGGTGAAACAGCAAGCAGCATCAGCTCTTTTTGTCAGACATGTCCAACCCAACACCACCTTCATGTACACGGAAAACCCCACTGAAACAGAGCACTTACTGATATTTTCTGCTGCTTTCCACTGAAGCATATCACTGTTCTCTTCCTTTTTGAAAGTTTCAGAGACTCTCATAAACTTCCGTGAACTATCGTAAACCTTCAGGAACTTCCGTAGAATTGCATAAAATTACGTATATTTCCGTGAAGTTCCATAAATTGTCATGAATTGTGGTAAATTGCTGTGATCTATCGGAATGTGATGTGTGTACTGTTTTGTGATTGCTGGATCAGATGAGAGCCCTGCTTTTTATCGGTTTTAGTGACTGTCCTTTCTGCTTGAACTAGGACATGAGTACCAAAGGTAGATCTCCCTTTATTCCTTCTCTTCAGCCCTTAATATGCCAGAGCTACCCTGTCTAACATAAGAAACCCACATTACAACAGGCACACACACAAATAGGACATATGGATCTATACCTGGTAAGTTGCTTTGTTATTCAATTGTATGAGATAGCAGAAAAGTAACATGCTCATATTATACATGCCATTGACTGCAGGCACAGTAGCCAGGCAGCATGCAAGCACTGCTTAGTGTATTTTTTTTTCCTTTTCAGAATATTTTTGACCCACAAAATTCTGTTAGCATGGGGCAATTTGGGCTTAAATTAGAGAGGAAGGAATAAATACAGATCTCTTCTTCTGCTAAAGAAGGCTCCGCATTAACAACTTAATCCTCAAACTGCTCTACCAGGGCAAACCCCATTCAGGTGAATGGGGCTTGTTGTGAGATCAAACAATCTGAGGACTGAATTGAGAAGAGGGAAGCTAAAAAGTCTATCGATATATTGAAAAGGTGCTGAAAACCATGGGACAACTGCCAAAAATTGTTGTAAATGTTGCTAAAACTGCCGAAAATGCTGTAAATTGCTGTGAACTATCGTAAATGCCATAAAGGTAACATACACTCCCGTAAATTCCACAACTGCCGTAGACTACCGTAATTTTTTTTAAACTGCCGTAAATTGCCGTGAAGTATCACAAATTGCTGCTTGTTGCTGTTGGCCTGGTAGCAGACAAGCCAAAAAAGTGGCAGACCAAAGCATAATGGCAAACAATGCTGCCACCTCAGGTCTACTGCTGAGTCTTCCCCCCCTTTTTCTCTCCCCCTCCTATTCCTGATCATTCTCTAATGTCTTTCCTTGAGCCTCTTCTTTCTGCCACAGTAAACTTCCTTAAAGCTTCTTTTCAGAGCTCATTCCAATCGGAGTGTTGGGACCCGACACACACGTACCCACAGCAGTTGGGAGCCCCTGCCCCCATGGACTCCGGAGGGACTCCTTCCCCCTCTCAGTTGGTGTTCCTCAAGGCTCTGTTCTTGGCCCTCTCCTCTTCTTGATCTATACCTCATCCTTAGGCAAACTCATTGCCTCCCATGGCTTCCAATACCACCTCTATGCTGATGACACTCAACTCTATCTCTCTACTCCCTCTCTCTCTCCCTCTATTCAAGCTCGTCTCATCAACTGTCTCTCTGACATCTCTACCTGGATGTCTCAACGTCATCTCAAACTCAACATGGCTAAAACTGAACTCCTTATCTTCCCCCCTCATCCTTCCTCTCCTTCCTCACTGTCAATAACTATTGATGGAGTCACCATCCTGCCTGTCCCCCAAGCCCATAGCCTAGGCTTCATCTTTGACTCAGCCCTTTCTTTTAAACCCTACATTGACTCTGTTGCTAAATCCTGTCGCTTCTCCCTCCATAACATTGCTAAGATTCGCCCTTTTCTCTCTGTCTCATCTGCCAAAACTCTTGTTCATGCTCTGGTCATCTCTCGCCTCGATTACTGTAGCCTCCTTCTCACTGGCCTTCCCCAGTCTCCCCTTTCTCCCCTCATCTCTGTCCAAAACTCTGCTGCCAGGGTCATCTACCTCGCCAGTCGCTTCGACCATGTGCATCCCCTCCTCTCTTCGCTTCACTGGCTTCCCCTTCCTGAACGAATCCTGCACAAGCTCCTAGTCTTCACCTATAAAGCTCTTCACAACCTTGCTCCCCCCTACCTCTCTGCACTTATCGCCCTCCATACTCCAGCCCGTGCACTTCTCTCCTCCTCTGTCCCTTCTCTCACCCTTCCACGCCTTCCCTGCTCCCCTAAGCACCTTCGTCCCTTCTCACTTGCTGCCCCCCATGCCTGGAACTCCCTCCCTGTCCACATCCGCCTTGCACCCTCCCTTCATACCTTCAAATCTCTCCTTAAAACTCACCTCTTTCGCTCTGCTCTGTCTGACTCTTTATCCTGCTGAGCCACTATTCCTATACCTATGATCGGTTTACCCTTATCCTTGCAACATGGACCTGCCTGCTGTCATTCTCATCGTAACCAAGCCAAGTACGTGCACTTGAGACCTCGCATCTTCATGAATGTTAGACCCCTTGTTTCTCCCTCTGTTCCCCTTCCTAAGTCTCTCCCCCAGCTCCTGTCTCTCAGATTGTAAGACCTAGGGGCAGGGACCGTGTCCATTTTATTACTTTGTAAAGTGCCAGGTACACTGCTGGTGCTATATAAATGTTTGTTATTAATAATAATAATAATAATAATAATAATAATAAATAATAAATCTTTAATCCTTTCTTGCCTCCTCCCTCCCCCACAGGTGCTCAGGGGGCTTGCCTTGCCCCCTGATCACCTCCACTCCCACCCTGCCCATTCCCCCTACAATAATTCATGAGATTTTTAAAGGGGGCTCGTTTCAGCCCTAGTGTGGAGACACCATCTCAGTGCAGGAGCATGTTTTTTTAAAAAAATTAAAGATATAAGTTTGATACTGAAACACCTGGTACTGAGGTGACAGCAAGTGTTCCCATAAAATCCAGAAACACCTACCTTTCAGGAGCGCTTGCGACTGTTCATCAGTATTGGGCAGCCCTGCAACATGTATATAGTGTCTGGGTGGTGGGTGGAGAGTGTCTTGTGTGAAAATGCTTATTGTCTCACTATTCGTTGATCCCACAATTTTGCTATTGTCAAGTTCAGTACCTGCCAATTTTTCATCATTTTCTCAGACTTTTGTCATATTTCATCAAGTTCCAGTTAGGCCTGAAGCAAGAGCAGGTACTGTCATTCTGTCAGGAAATACTGATCTTTGGGGAGCCAAGAGGAAATCTACTGACATTTTTGACATTTTCCATGTGTTTCTGCTATTATCTGCCATTTCGGTAATTTCCAGTAATTTCTGGTAATTTCCAGTAATGTCAGAAATTACCGAAAATACCGATAATATTTGAAATTACTGAAATGGTGGGAAATAGTGGGAAATCACAAAAAATGTAAAAAATGCTAGTAGATTTCCTGCTTGTGCAAATAAAGGCAAAAGAGGTGTTTCCATAGGAAACAGCACTTGCAGTGTTTTTTTCATTTCAGCTCTACTTCTGGTATTTTTGTCAATTATCAATTTATGATATTTTCTGTCAATTTATGGCACTTTTCATCAATTTTAAAACAGGGGCGGTGTGCATTGCAGGGCACCAGGTGAATTTCCCATCCTGGCCTGATCCCCCTCTGCACGCTCTTCGTGCTTTTAAAAAGAAAGGGGGGGGGGGGAAACAAAAAGAAAGAAAAACCTCATCTGAGTCCCAAAGGGGGCGGGGGGGAGAGCCAGAAGCCCACTCCGGGCTTGGTCCGAGTCCTTCAGTTCAGCAATCAGATGAGTGCTCAGTGTTGTTGTGGTGCCTCCGTGGACACATGTGCAGGCAGGAGCTGAGGGGGTGGAGGCCAGTGCCTCCTGCTGAGTCTGCTCTAAGGAGTACCTTAAGGGACAAAACTTTACAAAAGCAATTTGGACTATTGGGTTTAGAGCCCATGCTGCCTGAATGGGGAAAAGCACTTTGCTTTTCCCACCAGTGGGGGCAGTCTTCCACAGAGTCCCATGGGCTGCTTTGAAAGACACTGTCTGGACTGGAGATTCAAACGCCCAGGTAGTGTGTGCCTGGGCGTTTGAATCTCCAGTCCAGACAGTGGCAATGCAGCCCTGAAACTTGCCAAACTTCTTTTAAAAGGCTTGTTTGCTTGGACAGGCATTTGGCTGCTGGGGATACAGTGTTGGTACTGGGGATGCTGGTTTGGATGGGGAGTTCGGTTTCTATACAGACCTGCAACTGTTCTCCTTGTGAACAGAGGAGAAAGTAGGTAGGAGCATGGCAGAAGAGAAAGCTGCAGACAACAGGGAGACCCCTTTCCCCTGTCCCCCACTGAACCCATCTCTTCCCCTTACTCTTCTCTAGAACCAAAACCAAACCCTTTCCCTTCTACTCTCCTCTATTGTCCTTCTCTTCCCTTTAATTCTCTTCTGAGAAGCGATGAAAAGGATGCCATGAAAATCGAGGATACGAGGGTTCAGGATAAAGGTAGGCGATGGCAATGTAATCTATTTTTGCAACCTGCTATGGTTAATTTGGACCCGGTGGGAGAGAGTTGATGGCACCCCAGTAATAGGGCTCTTATCTCCCAGTGGGACTGCTTCATACAGCAGCAAGGATTCCCAGCGTTAACTAATGTAATCTCCATCCAATGTTAACCCTGGGAACTCCTTGCTGCTGGGTTAAGCCACACCACTGGCCTACCACTGCCCCTGGCTCCACCTGCTTCTGTCCCTGGTTCCAACCGCTGGTGGAAGGTTCAACTCACTCACTACCCCACCAGCCTCAAAAACTACTAGCCACCACTGTTTTAAAACACTTAGCCAGTATATAAACCATAGTGTTAGTAGTTCAGTTCATTTTGCATTAGGGGAGCACAGTGAAAGATTAAGACCACCAGAACTATCAAACAATTGTGATTTCCAAACAGAAGTTAGTGAAAAATAGCAAAAAGCCCATAAGTTTAATTGTCACACAAGTGAAGGCAAATGATCTGTTTCTAATGGAAACAATATTCACTGCAATTGTTCATTTCAGGTCTTGTGCCTGTAAAGTCCAATGGGTCTTGAACCCCCAGCATTCAGGAGTGCTGCCTTGCACTCTGGCACCACTGTGTAGGCCTAATCTCTTACTTACTTATTTATTTATTTATTTATTTAAAATTTATATCCTGCCCCTCCTACCCACAGGGCAGCCCAGGACGGTGAACAATATTAATTAAAACAGTATAAAATTTTAAAACAATTTAAAAATACAATATATGGGGAAAAACCCCACCCCTACCCCTCGCCAAAAGCCTGACGGAACAGTCAGATCTTATATATACACCGAAACAGCAGGAGAGTGGGAGCCAGCCAAGCCTCCTCCTGGAGTGAATTCCACAGCACAGGGGCAGCCACCGAAAAAGATCTAACATTGGTGGCCACCCACCTCGCCCGGGGAACCTCCAAAAAGGCTCCCACGGACGATCTCAAGGGTCGCACGGGCACATGGGGAGTGAGGCGGTCCCACAGATAAGCAGGGCCCAGGCTGTGAAGGGCTTTAAAGGTTAAAACCAGCACCTTGAAACTAGTCTAGTGCTTTATAGGCAGCCAGTGCAGAGCCCGGAGCACTGGTGTCAAGTGCTCACTGCGACCCGCCCCCGTCAGGAGACAGGCCACGGCATTCTGCACCAGCTGCAGCCTCCGGACCAGCTTCTCGGGCAGCCCCACGTAGAGAGTGTTGCAGTAATCAAACCTCTAGGTGATGAAGGCATGGATGACAGTGGCAAAGTCGGAATCTGAGAGATAGGGCCGAAGCTGCCGGACAAGATGTAACTGCCGAAACGCACTCCCCGCCACGACCACAACCTGAGATTCCAAGCTGAGCTGCGAATTGAGGAGCACACCCAGACTCTGCACTTTGGAGACCATGGGGGGGCGAACCCCCACAACAAGAGGAGATTCAACCACTCCTAGGCCCCCCCAAGCCCTCGCCCACCAACATCACCTCTGTCTTTTCAGGATTCAATTGCAGATGATTCGACCTCATCCAAGCCCCTACAGCTGACAGGCACTGGGAAAATAAGGAGACTGCATGGCCTGGGTCGATGGAAAAAGAGAGGTAGAGCTGAGTGTCATCAGCATACTGATGACACTGCATGCCCTGAAACCCCCTCA
>QEPC01007054.1:569427-580318 GCA_003113815.1 Sphenodon punctatus
AAAGGTCTAGCAGGACCAGTAAGGTCTGACAACCCTGGTCCAACGCCAAACTGAGATCATCAACCAAAGCCACCAATACTGTCTCCATATCATACCCAGGCTGAAACCCAGACTGGGAGGAATCAAGGACACCGGTGCGGTCTAGGTGTTCCTGGAGCTGCCATGCCACAGCCCATTCAATAACCTTCCCTAAAAAGGGAAGGTTAGAGACCGGCCGATAACTAGCAGGAGCATCAGCATCAAGAGATGGTTTCTTGAGCAGGGGTCTAACCACAGCCTCTTTTAGGCAGTCAGGCACCCTGCCCTCCCGAAGGGAGGCACTAACCACCCAAGCCAGCAACGGTCGTAACATCTCCTAGATAGCTTTCACCAGCCAGGACGGGCATGGATCTTGCTCACAAGTAGTTGCATGAACAGATCCCAGCAAGGACTCCACATCGGCAGGCACCACCATCTGAAACTGATCCCACAAAACAGGACAGGACGGGGCATCCATAGCCCCAATATGATCCTCTGCAATAACTGTGGTGCTGAAATTGTGGCGGATGCGAGCGATCTTATCTACAAAGTACTCAATAAACCAGTCACTGGATTTCTCCAGGTCCAGGTGGAGGCAGGCAGGACTGAGCAAGCCTTTCACCACCTGGAAAAGCTCCGCTGGATGTGACTTTGCATATGCAATAAGGGCAGCAAAGAACTGCTTCTTTGCTGCCTGCGCTGCCACAGCATAGGCCTTTAAACTGCTCTTATGCTGCGATCGATCATACTGGTCACGAGTCCGGTGCCACCGTCACTCCAACCGCCTCCTCTCCCGCTTCAAACACCGCAGGCCCTCAGCAAACCAAGGAGACCTGCGGGAGACTCAGGAGGGCAGTGGACGCCTGGGAACCACTCTGTCAATGGTCTCAGCCAACAAGGTGTTCAAGAAGGCTATGAGATCATCGACGAGCGGGTGTCAAGGTCCAGAGGAAACTTCCCCAGAGCATTCCGGAACCGATCCAGTTCCTTAAGTCTCCGGGGATGGACCGATCTAATAGGTCCTACACCCTGCCGGGGGCTAACATGAACCAGGATGCACGCCTTAAGGAGGTAATGGTCAGACCATGACAAAGGCTCTACCCCCTTAACTCCTACTAACTGAACCCCTGCCTCAAGGCCGGTGCAGAAAACCAAATTCAGTGTATGTCCTTCCTCATATGTGGTGTCACAGATGATTTGGGACAGGCCCATGGTTGTCATGGAGGCCATGAACTCATGCCTCGCTCTTCCAAGATCAGTGTCAGTGTGGATATTAAAGTCCCCCAGGACAACCAATCTAGGGGTCCGGAGGATCACATCTAACACCAGATCAGCAAGAGCATGTAGAACATGTCTGTGCTTTTTGTCTTCCCAATGTTGTCCTCTGTGCTTCTTCCAGCCCTTCCCTGAATCATACCCTTCCCAGGTGTTTCCTATGTACTCTAGCCCTGCCTCCCTACTTCCTGACTGAGTACCAGCTACCATAAAAGTCATGCTGGTAACCAGCCCAGGGGTCAGGGCAGGGCATGGGGAATGGCAACCAGACCCCCACAACAGCATAGGATGCACGGGCACCCCCACAGCTTCACTGCCAGTCCCAGAATGGGGGGACCCCACAGGGGCACAGCACAGGCACAGGGGGAGACCACACAGTCCAGGGGGTGGCCCAGGAATGGTCCAGGAGGCTGTCAGGGATCCCATGCGTCGGCCAGGGTGCGATGGATGGGATGGAGGCAAACAGCGGAGCAGCCCTTCCACAAGCCTGGCCCCCCAGAGGATGCCGGGATGTGCAATCCAGGGGCCCCAGCACCCATCAGTCACAGAGGAACCCAAAAGGGGGGGCATGGACAAATGAGGGATCGAGAGCGGACCAGGAAGGACAGCAGCACCCGGGGCACCGGGAGTCACCTCAGCATTCAGGAAACAGCCACAGGAGACAACAGCCACAGAGGGGATCACCAGTCACAGGCAGACAGGGGGGCTGCAGAGGGAGGCGCAGAGACACAGGTAGGGTCAGCGGGACCCCAGGCATCAGCCAGCACAGCACTGAGCCAGGGTCATCATGGAGGGACCAGGAAGCAACTCGTGGCAGCGGGGCAGAACCAGGAGCCCACAGCTGGCCCAGCATCCAGGGCCCAGAAGAAATGGGGGGCCTCACAGCCAGATGCAGGGGGCCAAGAAGGGGCCAGGGGTCGGGTGGCCCACCAGGTGCATGAAGTGGGGTCACTGAAGCATGCCCCGATGGTACCCCAGCGCAGACATGTGGTGGGCGACCAGGTAGTATGCCTCGAAAGGATCCTGAGCGGCGAGCCCCACCTGCACATCAGATCGGGAGCACACATCTGCCAACGCCGACACCTCTGCTTCAGAGGGCTCGGAGAAGCCATAGTCAGCAGGTGGGGGCCACGGAAGGTGACCCAGATCCAACAGGCAGTGATAGATCACCCCACGGGACCGCTGGTAACCTCGGGCCCCGTGAACACAGCCAAAGAAGGACACAGCCAAGGCAGGACGCCCCTCTACCAGACAGGCCGGGTAGGCAGCCAGACTGCACATAGAGAGGGTGGACATGGTCTCCGCCACTGACCACCCCACATGCGAGCACCTGATCTCGGGGATGCGCGCGTCAGAAAAGGGACACAGGCCTAGGGTCTCAGCATGCAGCCGAGAGTCTCAGGCGCTTACCACATAGCTATAGTACCACAGCCCAGAGCTCATACTCTTGTAGGCACCTGTGAGGCTGTCCAGGCAGCTCAAAAGCAATTTCACAGCCGGGGAATGCCACAGGTCACACAGGGCCATGGACTTGTCGAAGGTCCAGCTATGGGGGGCCCTGGGGGCGCTGCAGGACAGAAGTCCTGGGGAAGAGCAGCCAATCATGGTCCAGCAAGCGGCAGATACGAAGTGCAAGGAACGGAGGGCACCACAATCCCTGGAGGGACAGAAGGGGAAGCAGGGGAGCTCCAAGGCCAAGCGATAAGGGCATAGGCTGAAACATTTCATGGCTACAGAGCGAGGTGTGTGGTGTAGATCCTGTACAGCTTCTGGAACAGAGCACACAGACAGAACAGCCTACACACTACTCAGGGCCCTGAGGACAACAGGCAGTCGACACCGGGAGGTGGGGGGTGATGACAGCAGGAATACAGCTGCTACCCGTACACCCAGCCGAAGGCAGGACCAAGTATGATGCCCCGTGCCGGGAAGGCTTGTGCACGAATTGGGCCACCCACGGCCTCCCCACCTGGCTCACCCTGCAGGAGCTGGGCCTGCGGGTCTGGGGGCTGGCCAGGGTGACCTGAGGCCCCCGAGCCTGGTTGGCAGAGCACGACCAGGGAGCAGGGCAACACAGGTCCCAACCTACAACTGATATGGCCCCAATCCACCCAGAGCACTGGTCACCATGGAGCTGGGTCAGTTGGGCACCTGCGGGATACACCTAGCAGTGTATGTGGAGTGATACCGCTCGCACACAGACCTCCTGTGCATCCAGACCGCAGAGGTGCACCTGGCCACATGGCTGCGCTTGTGCATGGACAGGACTGCTGCCAGAGTCCTGAGAGCCCACCAAGGGTGCAGGCGCTCCCTGGCCCACCTCAGGGACGAGCAGGTGTCCAGGGCAGTCCAACAAGCCCTCCTCCGTGCCCAGGGTTGGGCTGCTGTGCTCTGCGTGACAACTGGTTAGCTCCAGTGGTGAAGGGAGACAATGCATACTGCCCTGCTTGCAATGCCCATTGACTGGTGGGTATGGGTCATGGAGCGGGCACAGGTGTGGTTGGCCAGGGTACTTGTCCAATGGGATGAGGCTGCCTGGAGATCGCACTTTCAGATGGACATGTGCATCCTCCTGTGACTCGTGGAGCTGTTAATGCCCTGGCTGGAGAGGCAGGCCACCCCCATGCGGGCCCCCATACCCATGGTTCAGCAGGTGGCCATCGGGGTCTGGGCCCTTGCAAAACCCGACTCCTGCCGCTCCGTCTCACAACACTTCAGCATTGGGGTGAGCACCATAGCCAGGATCCTGAGGGACGTCTGCGAGGAGGTGGAGGGCATGCTGCTGGACTGAGTGATCCAGCTGGTGGACCAGGAGGCCATGATGGCTGGCTTCGCAGCTGGGGGTTTCCCTAAGGGCGCCGTAGGCAGCACCCATCCACTGGGGAGGCCTCAGAATATGTCAACCGACACAAGTACTACTCCCTGCAGCTGCAGGCTGTCGTGGACCACCAGGGTTGGTTTATAGACATTTACACAGGCCACTCTGGTCACACCCATGATGCCCAGATCATGACCATCTCTCCCTTCTATGCCCGGATGTACCGCGGACATCGCGGACATGGGGATGACCCGGATAGAGGGGGTGATGATGCCCCCCTGCATCCTGGGGGACCCAGCCTACCCACTTACCCGCTGGCTGATGAAGGCATACCCGGTCACCAGGGACCCTGCGGAGGCGCTCTTCAATACTCGCCTGTGTGCAAGCAGGACCATGGTCGAGATGGCCTTTGGGGCCCTCAAGCAGCACTGGAGGAGCCTTGCGGGACACCTGAACTACACGGTGGATACCTCCTCCCTCGTGATCAGAGCCTGCTGTGTGCTGCACAACATGTACAAGACCGAGGGGGCTGCCCTCGACTACCCCATGCCCCGGTGCCCTCCTGGCCTCGTGCCTCTCTATGTGAATGCAGAGAACCCGCGGGTGTACCTATACACAAAGCGGATCTGTGCCGCTCTGGCGAGGCGGATCAGCCAGGATGCCGAGGGCTGAGGCCACGCACTCACCACCACCACCACTCTGGGGCCCCCAGCAACACCCTGGCTGCGCCCCTACACACCTATGCGGCCCCAACCCTGGGCCCACAGACACATGGAGGTGACTGTGGTGCCCATGCATTTATTTTTTCACCCTTCTACAAGTGCTCCCGCCACCTTGCCCACTCCCCACCTACCAGTGATACCCCCCCTCAGGCCACCCTCCCCCTTCTCCCCATTCCCCCCTTCCCCACCCCCATCTCCAGGGACTCCCTCACGGCCGCCCAATGAGCACCGTGGAGCTCTGGTAGCTCCCTTCCCCTCCACTGCCTGTGTCCCCAACAGTGTCCTAGGAGGCCTCAGTGTCCTGAGGGTCAGGAAGTGGTGGGAGGGGGGTGGGTCCAGGGCCAGAGGGGCCCCGCTGGCCAGCAGCTCCCTCTGGAGACCTACAGGGACCGGCAGGCAGAAGTGCAGCCCCAGCAAGCGTGCCGGCGGCTGGGGAGGTGGCAGACATGGTGGGGGCACTGAGGGGCCCGGCATTGAGGCTGGAGCAGGCAGCTTTCCCAGTGGGGCAGCTGCCATAACATAGGCACTCATAGTACCAGCGTGTAGGAGCAGCGAGGTTCCTATGTCATGGGACCGGTCCATCTTTGCAGAGTGCTCCTTCACAATCCGGTCTATGGCCTGTTCCAGCCGCTCCAACACCTCCACCTGCCTGCTGTACTCCCAACGCTCCTGCCTCCATTTGAGGTGCACCTTCACCTGCAACCTCCAGTCCCTGGCCTCCGCCTGCTGCACGGCCCTTTTGGTAGCCGCCTCCATGCGGTCGATGGCCTCAATAATCCATTCCTCCTGCTCTGTGGTGGAGCGGACTATGTCCTCCACCTGCTCCTCCCTGTGGTGCCGTACCCATGCCCAGTGCTCCCTCATCTGTTAGGCCGGGGTCACGGGTCCACCTGGGTCCACCTGATTCCACCCTTGGTCCAACCTGTTGGGGTGCATGGTAGGGGATGATTAGCTGCCCCAGCCGACCTCCTCCCCCTCCCATGCCCTGGATGGGGGACCCTGACCCCCCTTCAGGAGGGCAGCTAGTGCCCTCCCCCGGCAGCCCCCTGTGGCTGCCCCTAACCCAGGGTCCGGTTTCCCCACCCTGGCTCCCCAGGCCTCCCCTCCCCCTCTTGTTGTGTTGCCTCACCTGGAGCCTCTGGTTGCTCTGGGGGATGCTCATCTCCATCCCCCTCACCAGGCTGTCACAGGTGCCGGGGTGTGCCGTGACCTCTGCGGAAATGGGGAGGGGTGGGTGTGGGTCGGAGGTCTGTGTCCTCCAGTGTCCCCCGGACCCCTTCTTCAGGGTCCGAGGTGTAAGGGGGTTGCTGTGGCTGGGCCCGTGGCCCATGTGCCCCCTTCCCCCCTGCTCTGTGTCCCATCCCACCCACCTGCTTACCCTCTATGTCAGTCTCAGAGCCCTCCGAGGACAGACCTTTGGTGTGACTGAGGTCCCCCTGTGTCCACTGGTTGATGGTGACCAGGGTGTCGGCCTTGAATCCTCCCACTACAGACATCAGCTGGGGGCTCTCGAGGCTGGCTCGCAAGGGGGGCCTGCTGGTCCCCGAGGTCCAGGGGCATTCCTTTTGGGGGGAGGGGCTCCTGGAGTCGGTGTCTTCACTTGGGGCAGTGAGGTGAGGCGGTACCTCGACCCGTCCCCTTCCCTGGACCATGGCACTCCCCACGAGGTGCGGGGCAACTATGAATCCCTTCATGTGTAGGATGCGGTCCAGGGCGTCCTAGTACGGGGCAGTCCGGGCTCCATGCCCGGAGCACCTGTTGTCTTTAATGGCCTTGTACCACCTCTTCAGCTCCTTGGCCTTTGACCGGCACTGGACCACTGTCCTGTGATGCCCTGCCACCTCCATTTCCCACACGATCTCCTTGAAGACGTACTCATTGTGTTGGTTGACCGCTAGCTCCAGCTGGTGCTCTAGGGTCTCCCAGATCCGAATAGGGTCCTGGGTTTCCCTGTGCCCCCATTTCCCCCCTTGGAGGTACGGCCGTCTCCCACGGGCACCCTCCAGGTCATGGTCTTCCCTCTCTTCCTCCTCCTCCTGCTTCTCCACCTGCCCTCCGGCCCTCTCCTCCGGGGTCTCGGTCTCCCGGGCCCATTTCTGTGTCTGCAGGTCATAAGGGGGGGTGGATGGTTACCGGGTTGCCACAGCCCCGGGTCCCTCCCACTTCCCTCCCCCCACTGGCCTGTCCACCTGCCTTGGTGCCCCTGTGATGCTGACCCCCCTTCAGTCCCCTTACCCGTTTCTGGGGTGCCTCGTCCCCTGGACTCGCTGCAGGTGCTAGGGTGGCCTGTCCCAGCTGCTGCTGCTGCTGTTGTCCCTCCACCGCCTCCAGGTGCAGCATGAGCACCTCCTCCTCTGCCTGCACCTCCACCGCCATCTCCTCCTCCACCTCCTCCTCCTCCTCCTCCTCCTCCTCCTCCTCCCTTGCTCTCTCTCTCAACGCTCTCCTCTCCCTTCCACCTTGCTCCATCCTGCCATGTTCCCCTGCTGCTTTATGCCCTTTAAATCTCCCTCCCCGGCCTGTGTTGTTTCTGGTTTCCTGGCAGTGATGCTGTGTACTTTGTCCCCAGCTAGGAATCATTTTGCTTGATTCCAGCCAGTGGTTGCCATTCAGACATTACTTTTTTTTGTTTCCCATTGGGAATCTCTTTGATGATGCTTTCAGAGATTGGGTATTTTCAGGGTATTTTCAGAAGTTATGAGATCACAGTCAAACACAGTGAACCACGGTCAATCCCATGGCAGGACCAAAGCACCCTGAACGTCTGTTTGCTGGCCGCCAGATGTTCACCACAGTCAATACCCACATGGGGTCAAAATCAACCACGCTTCCAGAGTTCCGGCCCGGACCATCTCCGAAAGCGTGGTAAAAGAGTTTCCCAACGGGAAACAAAAAAAAGTAACGTCTGGACGGCAATCACCAGTCAGAATCAAAGAAAATGATTCCCAACCGGGGACAAAGCATGCAGCGTTGCTGCCAGGCAATCAGCAACAACACAGGTCATGGAGGAAGATTTAAAGGGCACACAGCAACAGGGAAATGTGGCAGGATGGAGAGAGGCGGAAGGGAGAGGAGAGTGGTGGGTGAGACAGCGAGGGAGGAGGAGGTGAAGGCGCAGGCAAGGGAGGACGTGGTCATGCTGCACATGCAGGAAGTGCATGGACAGCAGCACCAACAGCAGCCGGAACAGGCCACCCCAGGGATGTCGACTGGACTGAGGGAGGAGGCACCCTGGAAACAGGTACGGGGAACAAAGGGGAGGGGACACGGCAGCACAGGGGCAGCATGGGGGTGGCGGGGGAATGGCTGGCCAGCAGGTGGAGGGGATGGGGGAGTGATGTGGGACTGGGGCAGACCAGCACCCAAACACCCAACAACACCCACCCCGCTGCTGTTCCGCAGACATGCAAACGGGCCCGGGACCCCTAGTGCTGCACCAGGGGAGACAGTATCTGTAAATTGTGGAGTCAGGCTCTTTTTTCCTTGCTTGGCTCATTCCCCAATAGCTTAAATTAAGTCTTTGACTTTTCTTTGGATGTTTTTGACATCAGGATCACTGATTTAATGGGATTTAACGGGAATCACTTTTTGCCCCCAACAGACGTGAGGTTACCATGCTCAACCACGGCAGGATTCACTGTGGTTGAGCATGGTAACATCTCAGCTGGCCTCTGACCACAGCCTGGAATCGGTGGCCATGTTTGCCACCAATTCCGGGCCGTGGTCAATACCCTGGGGGGCGGGGGGCACCGTGGCCGGATTGGCCGCGGCGCCCACCCATCTCCCAGAGGACAGGCGGCTTTGGGAATGTGGGGGGGCGGGGTTGTGTGGCTGCACATTGCACCGCGCAGCCCCCCCCCAGATTCTCTGCCGGGATCGGCCAGCACGCCTTCTGACTGTGACGGTTCGATTTCAGCGGGGAATCAAAAGGGTGATTCCGTGACGGGGCCAAAGCCGCCCCGTCCCGTCTGAAATTACCCATGGTCTGGGACGGAGTTCCGGAAGGGTGATTAATTTTGACCCCTGCTGGGGATTGACTGTGGTGAATATCTGGCGCCTGCAAAACAGACATTCAGGGCGCTTTGGCTCTGCCACAGAATTGAGTGAGGTTCACTGTGGTTTACTGTGATCTCGTAATGTCTGAAAATACCCTTGGTATCCTGGCTCCCTTGTGCTGCTTAGTCCATTGTTTGGCTTCTCCTCTGCCTAGTCCTTTAGGGAAATGAGGCTTCTTTATTCCCTGGTTCCTCTCCTCAATGTGCTTCCCTTTCCCTTTAGAACCTCAATGATGGGATGTATTCTCTCCCAGAGATCAAAGATCTATGAGGGGGTTTTCTCCCCTTGATCTTATGGAATGGCTGAGGGGTTTTCCTCCCTTCCTTTGTTCCTAACCCTTTTGTTGGCCCCCCAGGGCCCTCCATTCTCCCATCACCCTTTTCCCTAGCTTCCCCCTATCTGCACCCTTTTGACTCTCTAGTTCCTTGTCCACCTAAGTCCCAGACACCCCACACCCAGTGCCCTTGACATGTGAATTACTTTATCCAATCTACATGCCCTTTTGAAGTCTATAGTATCAGTTTGCTTTCCTTTTCTCTGGCCTAAGCAATTGTGGACTTGGAATGACTAATTCTGTAAACAAGAGTTAAAGCTACTGTATATGAACAGCAGAGTTAAACATTGGCTAACTCAGATGATGATTAAAGCTGTGGCTCATAGCAAGAAAGGCCATTCCAAGTGTTTAGAGCAGTCATTTCCTGTCAACCACCCACTCTCCCCTTCATTAAACAATACCACAGATTGCATGGATCTCCCACACAACTGCTGATTGTTTCACGGGGGCAGGATGCCTGCTCAGGGGAGGGAAAGGACCTGTTACTGGAGCAGTTAAGAAATGGCACACACTGTAAAGAGGGCACCACTTGTATGGTCACTCTAAGGGTGTGTACTGGAGATGGAGAGCACTGATGGGGGGGTGGGGGTGCCTGAGGCAGAACCAGTCAAGAAAGAGTGTAATAAAGCTGGGGCATGTTAATAACGGAAGTGTAAGTCCTGGAGTCAGCCAGTAAATTCCTAGCTATTCTAAAACCATGGCCACATTATTGTTCATGTGACTATAGCCTCTGATGCCAATCACAAGGCTGCATTTCATATTTCAGTCATATTTTTTTTCACTTCCTGTCTGAAACAGTATGCAATGTCTGCACTTCCTTAAACGTCTGCTCTGTTCCACCACAGTTGTAGCTGCATATTTGTGGTGGAAACACTGGAGTGGGGTGGAGGAGCTTTTTCTGAGTGTCACATTGGGTATTTTCAGACGTTACGAGATCACGCTCAACCACAGTGAACCCCGCTCAACCCCGCGGTGGGGCCAAAGGGGCATGAACGTCTGTTCAGCACGCACCAGATGTTCACCATGCTGAATACGCACATGGGGTCAAATTCAACCACGCTTCCCGGGCTAGCCGGGGGAATATCCCGGGAAGCGTGATCAAACAGACCCCCACCGGGAACCAAGGAAAAGTAATGTCTGGATGCCAATCCCCAGGCGGAAACAAATGAAATGAGCCCCAGCCGGGGACAAGGCACGCAGCGTCGCTGCCGGGCAACCAGCACCAACACAAACACCGGAGGGAGATTTAAAGCAAAATCAGCAGCAAGCAAGCGTGGCAGGATGGAGTGAGGAGGGAGGCGGAAGAGAGCGGAGGCAGAGACAGTGACAGTGGTGGGGCAGGAGGTGGAGGAGGTGGAGGCAGGGGCAGCGATGCAGGTGGAGGGGGCACAGGCGGAGGAGGGGGGCACACGGGTGCACCCGACCAGGGAGGCAGCCCAGGCACAACACCCACAGCTGCAGCCGGGTCACGACGCCCCGGCGACAGTGGCCGGAATGGGCCCGGAGGAGGCACCCAGGAAAAGGGTAAGGGGTAACAAGGGGAGGGGAACAGGGGGCACGGGAGACCCCCCTCGGGGGGGCAGGGCGACCCCAGGGGACCGGCAGGGGGGCAGGGGTGCCCCGAGAGCGGGCCCCACCGGCACCCACTCAACCACTCCCCCCCTCCCC
>QEPC01007054.1:612449-626514 GCA_003113815.1 Sphenodon punctatus
CAAGCCAGTTGGCGGCAGTTTGCTGTCTCCATGGCTTTAAAGTTCTGGTGTAAACTGAATTATTCCAGTCAATCGGAGCTTCTGCTCAGTGTCAGGGAGGACGGTTTTTGTAATCCCTGGCAAAAATGGATGAGTGATCATCTTTTGAAGATGGGCTTTTCTGATGTATACTTAAAGTCTAAGGCAAGTCCGGCTGTTGGGAGGGAGATTCTGCAGAGAGCAGCTGATATAGATAGGCAAACAGAGGTGGCTGGGTCCTATGCCTCTCCCCACATGGCTTTATATGCATTATGGATTCCGGAAGGGGGCTTGATGGCCAAGTATTTATATTCCTATATTTCCATCAGATGTAAGCAGTTGATATTTAAGGCACGTGTTAACGCATTTCCTTCTCGAGTATTTGAAGGCCGTATGGAGGGGACCCCTTTTGAGGTTCGGTTGTGTCCTTTTGACCACTTGGCAGTTGAGACAGTATCGCATATTGTTCTCAACTGTCATTTGTATGATAGGTGGAGGGAGAAATTTCTGGCCCCAATACTGAGGAGTCTGTCAGGTCTGACAGATCTGGCGGTCCTCGGCTGGTTATTGAACAGCACTGACCAGCAGGTTAGTCAAAATCTGGGCTATTTTTTAGTTAAGGCTGTACAGGCTCGGAAGGATTTTCTTGAATTTAAGTCTTCTATGGTGGGGTTTTCCCCACTGTCAGATATTACAGATGATTAGCATAATTTTGGTTTCTCTTGTGCTTTTTAGGGCTGGGGGGGACAGTTTTATTGTCCAGCTTATATGGTATACTATGTGGTGCCACATACTGGAGATGTATTTTATGTGTGTTGTTTAAGTTTTTATTACTTTTTTTGGGGTTTTGTATTATGTGTTCTTTTATATTGGGATTTTCCCAGTAAGCTATTTTGCTTGTGTTGTTTAAGTTTTATTATTACTGTTTTTTGGGTTTTGTATTATGTGGTTTTTTATATTGGGATTTTCCCAGCAATTACATATGTCACGCTAAAATAAATATTATTATTATTATTATAATTTTCTAACAAGATTTCATTATCTTTTTAAAGTTCTTTTTTCAGGTGTGTCGCTATTGAAATTATTTTCCCTCTTAGCACCGCCTTAGAAGCATCCCACAAAGTCAATGAGGACACTTCTCCATTATCATTAGTTTTAAAATAGTCCCGTAGTTCAGTCTGTATTTGTGTTTTAAAAGTTTGGTTTTTTAATAAATTATTATTGAACCTCCAGTGTCTCATATTACTATCTTTGGTATCATGTAGGTCAAACTGTAGTGTTATGAGGTTATGATCAAAAAAAGTTGAGGCTATAATATCTGTTTTTTTACACCTATTGATATGAATATTTCAACCAGTATATGATCAGTCATGGAGTAAGAGTTGTGCCTATTTGAGTAACATGTGTATTCCCGGGCTTTGTCATTAAGTAATCTCCAAGTGTCACATAGATCCTGCTGAGCTAAAAGTTTTTCAAGTTGTCTTGCTAATTTGTCCTTCCCCTGTTTAGATGATCTGTCCAATTCCGTTAGAGCTGAGTTAAAATCACCCGCCAGGGTCAACATGCCCTGCATTTCAATTTTTAAGTCTTTGGGTGATTTTCAGATGTGACGCGGTGAGATTCACCACAGTGAATCCCACCCCTGTGTCAATTGCATCACCGTGGGCCGTGGTGAGCTGCATGGCCCCAACAGATGTGACAGGGGTGCCACCACTGCCCAGAGGCAACCGGAGTGAACCCGGGCTGGGGGAACCCAACAGATGTGACGCGGTGGCCAGAACCGTGGTGGGAGCCGCACAAGGGTTATGCGGATGCAAACATGGCCACCTGAGGGCAAATGAAGCCAAAGACAGCAGAGGACCCCACTCACAGAAGGGAAACACAAAGTGAGGGGGTGGAGGGAGCAGCAGCATGAACAACGCTTACAAACAGCGGCAACACGGAAGGCACGCGCACTTCAAAATGAGAAACACACACACACACACATGAAGCAGCACACCCACACAACAAAGGGGAGCCAGGCAGGGGGACAGAGGGAGGCACACAACAGGGGGGGACAGGGAACCCCACGGTTGGTTGGATGCATGGGAGGTGGGGGAGGCAAGGGGCCAGCATGGCCAGCCCACCAGGAGGGGGAGGGGGCAGGACCCCAGTGGGCAAGGGGAAGGGGGACCCAGCAGCCCAAGGAGACAGTAAGCAACACAAGGCACAGTGAAGCAGCTGAAGCGCAGCATACAAAAGCTCAGGCACTGATAGGCATCCGGCGGGTGGGCAGGGAGCACAGGCTGCTCTGAACGATGGGCAAATGCCACAGGTCACACAGGGCCATGCTCTCGTGAGCGGTCCAGGCACGGACAGAGCCCCCAGAGGCTCCGAGCGGGACCTCGGGCTGGGATGCAGCCACCATGGTACAGCTCCTGGAGGGTCTGAGCCACAGTGGCCATGGGGGAAGCATGGGATGTGGGGCCGGGGGGCTGGACAGGCAGACAGGGGCTGCAAAGACTGACAGATAATGGCTGGATGGGAACAATGGGGCCGCCATGGCGGGATGCGAAGGGAGAGGGCAGCACGCAGCTGCCGTAATGCAAGGCTGGACAGCCGCATGCATACACACCTGCCTGTGGAGATTGCAACAACTACACGTGCATGCACAGGAAGGGGCAGTGGAGCAACCCCCAGGGGCCTGCTCAGGGTACCCCCAATGTCAAAAGAGAAACTATATTCAAAATGATCTTGACAGGAGGCTGGGCCAAAACTAACAACATGAAATTGAACAAAGATAAATGTAGCATTCTTCATTTATCTAAATAAATTTATCTTCTTATCTAAATAAGAAAAATCAAATGCACAAGTATAGGATGGGTAATACCTGGGTTGGCAGCAGTACATGTGAAAAGGATCAAATTACAAGAAAGCAAATTTTGGCTAAACATTAGGCAGAACTTCCTAACTAAGAGGTGTTTGACAGTAGAATAGAGAGGTGGTGGGCTCTCCTTCACTGGCGATTTTCAAACAGAAACTGGATGGCCATCTTTCAGGGATGCTGTAGCTGTGGATTTCCTGCACTGAGCAGAGGGTTGGACTAGATGACCTCTGATGTATTCAACTCGTGATGGTCCTTTTGGCCCACCATGCTGAACTCTGGACCATCTCGGATCCTGGTCCGTGATTAGGCCATCTGTCCTTTAGATGTGCCAGTTGAATCACAGAGGGGAATCGGGGAGGGGGCAGGGCTGCGTGGCATGATGTGCGGCTGCTCAGCCCCCCCCCACTCATCCCTGGCTGCCCGCCCTCGGGGAGACGGGTGGGCTCAGTGGCCAATCAGGCCACTGCGCCCGATCCCGTCCCATGGTTGGGACCTGATTCTGGGACGGGGCTGACAAACAGACATTAATCGTGGCCATTGACAGCCCCATCCCGAATCATGGTCAACCTAACCATGTCTCTGGAAGTGAGTGGCTTCACGTCCAGAACTGTGGTTAGCTTTGAACCCCGCCAGGGATTCACCATGGTGAACATCTGGTAGGGCTCAAACAGACATCACCATGATCATTGCCACCACACGGGATCCACTGTGATTCAGAGTGGTGAGCAGCAATCCCATAACGTCTGAAGTGGCTTGTGGAGCAGAAAGCCGCCTTGCATCAGGTGCAACTGGGAACATATGTCAGGGAACCTCCAGGGTACAATGGGACAAAATGAGACATCCTCTCCCAAACAGTCTTTGTTTTGAGACCATTCCTGGCCCTGATGGAGACCATCAGCTTCTCCAAAGCCAGCATCAGCCAGGTGACCCCTCTGGTCCAGAGTCTGCACAGGAGGCTGGATGAGATTCTCCAGGGGCATGATGGTGACCCTGAGGGCAGGAATTTGGGGTCTGAGGCAGTTGGACTGGTGCAGCAGTTGAAGGCAGGGCTGATGGGGTAGTTTGCTGAGCTGCTGAAATGGGAGGAATATATGCTGGCAACTATGTTGGACTCCAGGGTAAAGGGCAGCATGGCACAGCAGAAATCACTGTACGAGTTGTGGAAGGCTGGTCTGGTGGAGAGGGTCCGGCAGACAGAGAGGGCTCTCAAGAGTGCGCGGTGGCAGCCACAGCAGCAGCAGGAGTATGCGCCTGGGGATGGTGGGAGTGGGAGCACCAACCCCTTTCACCAAAGGGGGTCTATCCCTGTCCCCAGCCCTAGCAGAAGCAGGGCAGTGTGGCACAGCAGAAATCACTGTACGAGTTGTGGAAGGCTGGTCTGGTGGAGAGGGTCCGGCAGACAGAGAGGGCTCTCAAGAGTGCGCGGTGGCAGCCACAGCAGCAGCAGGAGTATGCGCCTGGGGATGGTGGGGTGGGAGCAGCCAACCCTTTCAGCCAATGGGGTCTATCCCTGTCCCCAGCCCTAGCAGAAGCAGCACAAGCAGCATCAGCACCCCTATTGCCAGCAGCAGCAGGGGCTCCTCCTATGTGCAGGCCACTCTGTGGCACATGGGCCTGTGCACAGCAGGGCAGGCAGCGTGGCTGAGGGCAGTGGTGGAGGTCGTGCCCCAGCATAGCTACCAGAGGGAGTGTGACAGTGCCTCAGCAGCAGTGGAGAGCTACCTGGAGGAGGAGCACTGCAGTGGTGATCCTTTAGCCTACTGGGCCGGCAAGACCAGCGTGTGGCCAGTTCTGTCAAAAGTGGCCAAGGGCCTCTTGTCCTGCCCACCAACCAGTGTCCTCAGTGAGCAGGTGTTCTCCATGGTGGGGGACATTTGCTCCCCGCACCGCCTGAGACTGGGGGACAAGATGGTGGAGCAGTTGCTTTTTATAAAGGTCAGTCTTTCACTGCTGGGATTCCCCAAGCTGCCCCAGGTGTACAAGGATTGATGGTGCAGTGGCACATGCCATCCCATGCCAGGGGAAGTCTTGGGACGGGGCTCCTCCTCCTCAATCTGGGCTACTGCTGCTGTGCTGAGGTGCTGTCCCTCCCTCCCATTGCCTGTCTGCCTGCCCAGGTTGCAAAGCTCGAACCGTGCCTAAGTCATCAGTCTGCCAGTGCCTTGTCCTCCTGCCATGCTGTCTGCCCAGGTGGCCTAGATCCAAGCCTGTCTCAGTGTGCTTGCCTGCCTTCTGCTCCTGCCAAGCTGCATGCCCAGGTGCCCTAGATCCAAGCCTGTCTCAGTGTGCCTGCCTGCCTTCTGCTCCTGCCAAGCTGCCCGCCCAGGTGGCCTATATCCAAGCCTGCCTCAGTCTGCCTCCCAATGCCTTCCATTATTGCCATACTGCCCGTCCAGGTTGCCAAGATCCAAGCCTCTCTCAGTGTCCCTGCCTGCCTTCTGCTCCTGCCAAGCTGTCCACCCAGGTGGCCTAGATCCAAGCCTTCCTCAGTCAGCCTCCAAGTGCCCTCCTCTCCTGCCATGCTGCCCACCCAGGTGGCCAAGATCCAAGTCTGTCTCAGTGTGCCTTCCAGTGCCTTCTGCTCCTGCCAGCTTGCCCACCCAGGTGGCCTATATCCAAGCCTGTCTCAGTGTGTCTGCCTGCCTTCTGCTCCTGCCAAGCTGCCCACCCAGGTGGCCATGATCCAAGCCTGTCTCAGTGTGCCTTCCAGTGCCTTCTGCTCCTGCCACACTGCCTGCCCAATGTGGCCTAGATCCATGCCTATCTCAGTGTGCCTGCCAGTGCCTTGCACTCCTGCCAAGCTGCCCACCCAGGTGGCCAATGTTGCCAATGAATCTGCCTCTGAGCAATCTGAAATCTGATCTTGTTGTGCCAATGCTGCCTCTACTGTCTGTGCCATGGGTTCTGTACCTGGGCAACTCAGTGTCTCCTGCTGCTGCTGCCAATGCCACCTCTGGTGTCTGTGCCATGGGTTCTGTACCCAGGTAACGCAATGTCTGCTTCTGCTGCCAATGCCACCATGGGTTGTGTGCCCAGTAATCAATCCCAAGTCTGCTGCTCTGCTGCTACCAATGCCACCTCAGCTGTCTGTGCCATAGAGCCTGTTCCCGGGAAATCCAATGTCCACTTCTGCTGCCTCTGCTGTGCCATGGGTAATATGCTCCAGCAATCCAATGTATGCTATTGGGTGGGTGGCTACGTGATTCACCACCAGACAAGGCTTGACCAATTGGCAGAATAGCTTGTTCAGATCCAGTGAGTAGGATGCAAACCTGAAACACCTGGATGAGTAGGGGGGATAACCACCAAGCCCTGGCCGAGCCTCTCCCGCTCCTCCACTTATGACTGGCACTGATGTCTACACTGATGTTTGCCTGCCTTTGGAACGGTGGTCCCCTATCTCTTAGGACAGACAAACACATGTTCGACTGCTGTTGACATGAAACCCTTCTCCACTTTTTCCTTGAAGCTTCTCGTTTGAATATGATTATTTCCTACTACCACCAAGATCTGCACCTTGGGTCGGCTCCACCCAGGACCGCACCCTAAGCTTCAAGGCTCCCCACAGTGGCCCTCCTCCTTCTTCAGCTCCACCTAGTATGTCCCTGGCTGTGCCTCTGCAGCTCCCCCACCCATGCCAGCCAGCCTGGGGAGATCCACAAGAGGGGCCCATCTCGCATCCCTTAGGACCGACTGACCCATGTTCAGCAACTGCTGTTCACAAAGAACCGTCCTCCACTTTGTCCTTCAAAGTTCTCCTTTGAATATGATTGATTATTTCCTATTACCACCAAGATAACTGCTTCTCTGGCATAGGCAAGTTGCCTCTGTGTCTCTCCCACCCATGCCAACCAAGCCAGCCTGCAACGCCAGCAAAGAGAGCAAAGAGATTTCCCACTTGAGCATTCAGTGACAAATTCCATTTGAATAGAAAAGGAGGGGGGAAATAGTCAAGAGCACATTCCAACCTTCACCACAAAGACACGTAAATAAAGGGCAGGGACTGGGAGGGATGTCCTTCCATTACAGCCAGTAGGGATGTGCGAACAGATCACAGTTCGGGTTCAGTCGTTCAGTTTGGTCCTGCTCAGTCTGGTCATTCAGTTCAGTCATTTGGTTTGGTCACTGAGTTTTGGTTTGGCTGTTCAGTTCGGTTGTGTTCGATTTGGTTCAGGCATTTGGAAAAATGTAGGGAGACACTCTCTCTCTCTCTCTCTCTCTCTTGGAAGCAACCTGGGTGGGCAGACAGGCACCTTGGCATGAGAGGCAGGAAGGCGGGCTGAGGCAGGCTTTGAGCTTGGCGGCAACCTGAGGTACAGAACCCTTGACACAGATAGCATAGCATAGTTAGGAGATATTGGCAGCAGCAGCAGAAGCAGCAGAAGACATTGCTTGCTGTGGTACAGAACCCTTGGCACAGACAGCATATAGGCCTGGGGGCCATTGACAGCAGCAGACATTGGTGGCTGGGGTACATAACCCTTGGCACAGACAGCATATAGGCCTGGGGGCTATTGGCATTAGCAGCAGCAGACATTGGTTGTCAGGTAACAGAACTCTTGGCACAGACAGCATATAGGCCTGAGGCTGGGCCATTGGCACTAGCAGCAGCAGCAGCAGACATTGGTTTCCAAACTTGCCCGTGGTACAGAACCCTTGGCACAGACAGCATAGAGGCCTGGAGTCAGGTCATTGGCACTAGCAGCAGCAGAGTAGCAGAGATTGGTTGCCAGGGTACAGAACCCTTGGCACAGACAGCATAACATAGGTAGGTGACATTGGCAGCAGCAGCAGACATTGGTTGCCAGGGCAGACAGGCAGCATGGCATGAGAGGCAGTAGGGCAGGCAGGCTGGGACATTGGCAGCAGGGTACTCAGATAGGCTAGCAAAGACTGTGCAGCGTGTAAGAGCGAGAGCTAGTCAGTGTCTCATAGGCGGGCCAAGATCATGTCGCCATAGGCCGGCTGGCGGGCTTACAGTTTGTTTCCCAATGTCACCCTGCATCATGCTTCACCAGCTTGGCCCCCAGTCTCAGGTGTGCAAATGTCTCCCACCACAGAGAACACCTGCCCAGTGGGGACACTGGTTGGTCGGCAGGACAGGATACCCTTGGTCACTTTCGACAGGGCCGACCACACGTTGGCCTTGCCGGCCCAGTAGTCCAAGGGATCGATACTGGAATCAATGCATGGCACCTCCTCCAGGTAGGTCTCCACTACTGCTGAGGCACCATCATACTCCCTCTGGTAGCTCTGGGTGGGCACCACCTGCCCCACTGCCATCAGCCACACTGCTTGCCCTTTTGTGCTGGGCACCATGCTCCCCAGAGTGGCCTGCACACAGGAGCTGTCCATTACTTGTGCCTGACACAGTGCCCACCTATACCCTGCTTCAGGACCCCTCCTGCCACTGCCAAGCGCTGCCTCTGAGTCCTGCCACCAGTGTGCAGTCACTACCAGATAGGCTTGTTGTGCATTCCTACTTGACCACAGGTCTGTTGTAAAGTGGACAGTGGCCCCCCCAGCCCCTGCCAACTGCTCCCTCACATGCTCCTTCAAAGCCCTGTACAGCTGTGGCACCACAGTCCGATTCAGGGTGTAGCAGGAAGACAGCTTAAACTGGGGGACCAGGAATCCAATTAGCCACTGGAAGCCCTTATCCTTTACAATTGAGAAGGGCTGCCCATCCAGCACAATCATCTCGGCCAACAAGCGTTTGGCTTTCTCTTGAAAGAAACTACGCCTCCCTCCAGTGCCCGATAGCCTTGGCAGCTACACCCACCCAGCTCCTCCATAGTGTTAGATAAAAATTCTTGTGCATGAGTTTTGGAATGCATGGTTTTAGGTTGACCAGGGTGAAGCGAGGCTTCTGGACAAATAGCCCAAGAGAAAAACAACCTGCCTCTAGCAAAGTAACAGGAGTTTCTGCTGAAGCGCTGAAGCGTATCTGGAACATCTATTTTAGAATTACCAGCCCTCCAAAAAGAGCAACTAAGCCAGAAAGCACCAGCACAAACATCTATTTTAAAAAGTATGAGACCTCCAAATAGAGGAACTGAGCTGAAAGGCACCAGAGCGACAGCAGAAAAACATCTATTTTGGAGAGCCAATGGAAGACACCACACCTACCAGCAGCAATCTCGAGCAGATGGCCAGAAAGCCCCTGACAGGTCGGCCAGAGAAAAACGGTCTTGAGGTTCTTGGGTGTGAGCTGTGGCTCTCCAGGGCATCTGATAAATCAAGTTGTTTTTGGAGATCCACAGACCGCATCTTTGACAGAGCATCAACTTGCAAAAAAGCCCCTGGACCATCACCAAACAAGTGTCCAATGAAGTAACCAGCGGAGTGGTGTATAAAAATAAGACACAAACCCCCTGACTTTGGAGAGAGAGAGACAAAGAAACCAACTGACCCAACACCTAGAGGCAGCTCAATGGCAGCCATCTCTCCAAGCCTCCTTCAACAAGGTTACTTTGGATCTGGCCAGTCCAAACGTATGCCTGAGTAAGTATGAATGGGATAGATAAATTTTAGAATAATAAGATTAGAAACCAATATATATGACTTGAAGAAAGTATTAAAAATAAAATCTATCTTTTTTGGTCAGTTTGTGTCTTCATTATTATATGTTAATGCTAAAACAGAATCCCTTTTCTAAGATCCCAGGAACTGATCACTCCTGAGATATTATGAGACATCTGGGGAACAAGACGGTAACTACTATATTCCATAAGTAGTAAAAACCCACACTTATATCATACTAAACGTGGTAGAAGCCCTCTGGTATATTATAAGAAAATATGGTATTACTACACAGGAGACTGATCTCATGCCAGAGACAGTCAGAAGGTCATTATAGTAGAAAGGTGGTGGTAAGAGTCCACAAAAGACCAGTCTTATTGATTAAATTCTGGTCTATTGTCAGAGAGGCTTTTCGATTAAGCCTGGGGCTAGGTTAATAGTGTACTTTCACTGGGGTTGTAATGCCTAGACACTTGGTAAATGGTGTCACGTAAAGTGGAAAAATAAAAGACCCATAACAATAGTGGACTGATGCTGCTGGCAAGGCTCCTGCTGCTGTTCTGCCTCAATACTGCTCCTGCTACCTCTCTCATTTGTTTCCTTTTCTTTTCCCACACATTTGTGAATTTGTAGGATGCCCCTCTGGGATCGGTTTCTCTATGGATAGGCAGTAGACCCCGGCCTGTTCAGGGGTCTCTTCCCCACTCTCTCTGTCTGGACAGTTCCTTGCTAGGTGCCCTGGTTTGTGGCACTGGTAGCAATTCCCATGCCCCGCCCTCCCTAGGGATCTGAGATGAGTTTGGCCCTTGAACCTGAGGATCTCTGTCCCACCTTCCCCGAGATCCTCCACCAGGCTTGTTTTGGGGGGACCTGCTGTGCCCCTCCTGTAGGGGTCTGATTCCCCCTTGGCCTCCTCCCCCCACCTGAGTTGCCTTGTGGCCTTCCCTGGTTTGCTTGGGACGGAAGCGTTTTTTGTAGTCAGGGTTATACTTCTTGTTCCCATGGGGTTTGGGTTGTTCCCCCTCCCCCTTTGGTTCCTTCTGTTGAAATAGGACTCTGGAACTGACATAATCATCCCCAATCTCTGCTGCCATGTCCAGAGTAGTTACCTTTCTCTCTATGACACGTGATTTAACAGGTATAGCACATACATTCAAAAATTGCTCTAACTCCATCAGTTCTAACAGTCAGAGCCTTGCTCTGCAGCTCTTCCAATCGGACTAGTCTGGGCTAGACTCTCTGGCCCTTTTCGCTCTCCTTAGCATTTTACAGGGTTCAAATGGCATACTCCAGAGTACTGGTCTGGCTCGCCACTATCACGAGGTTGGGGCCCTCTCTTCTTTTAGAGACTGTCCCCTGCATGCCCACCAGGCCAGCTGCAAACCAGTTGCTTGTGCCCATGTGGGTTCCCACGTGATCAGAAAACTTTCACTGCAATCAGGGAGCTTTCGGAAGTCTGCACCTCCCAGAAACGCCTCCCCTTGATCTCCCATAATGCAGAGAACCTTCTCTGGCCACCTGTAGCTTGGAAGACTTCACAGTGGGGTTATCTTATATGAAAAAGGTTCGTCTAGGCTCTCACCTAGATAGAGTGCCCCTCTAATGAACCCCCCCAAGGCCAAATAAACACACAAACACGCTAGGCTTGGTTATAAAACATATATTCAGTACGTGTAAGTACAAGGCTGTTGATCATATAGTGCAAGTCAAAATCAAAGATAAAGTGCACACATTCTAAGATATAGAGATTCCCTAACTGTCCCCATACTCTATGGTTTAGTTCAAGTTCATCAGCGTATCTAGCGGCTTTGATGTCCAAGGTGGGCCCAAGTCTTTTAGAGAATATGAAAGTGTTTAGTTCATGTTTGTAGCAGCTCTTCTGCTGAGCTGTTCTCTCCTTCATGTCCAAGATGGAAGTGTTCTTAAAGTCTCTAGAGATCCTGTATCTTCTTCTCCTCTTCGCAGGGGCTTCAGTGACTTCCTGTTTCCTGCTGCTATTGATATACTAAAGTCGTTGCAGGTTCGACCTGGCTGTTACCTTAGCAACAAACTGCTCACTTTACTTAACAAAAGGTTTCCATCCCCCCACTCTGCCAAACTGGTTTTAGCAAAAAGGGGATAGGGCTTGCAATCTCCTAATATGTATATTTAGCTGCCCTTGTTGGCAATCATATTTACCCCTGGGGACCCCAACTTTTGTTTCTCATTACCCCAAATGTCCGTGTTGGGGTTCCCATGACAATCCCACCAGGCACCCTTGGTCATACAGTAGCAGGCAGTGGGGCACACAGGCTGGATGCACTAATGTTCTGTCCAACCTCCTCTTCACAAACCAGGTGCCCGCTCATGCGAAGGGTGCAACTGCCAACAGCATGGCATGGAACCTGGAGATGCTGGCCAGGAACTGGTGCCAGAGGGAGGATATCAGCAGGGAGCTGCTGGAGGAATCACAGCGGTTAGCCGTGGTGCACTCCCGGGAGCTCACGCTCACCAGGGAGCTCATCAGAGGGAAGGGGGAAAGGGACCGGGAGATCCTGGCTGCCATGATGGCCCGGTCCCGCACTGAGCACTTCTGGGACAGGCGTCAGGCTGCCGCCCTCCAACATGAGCAACAGCGTGCCTGTGATGAGCTGGAGGGCCAAACCGCATGGCTCATGGATCTCATGGGGGAGGCCATGAAGGCCCTGGGGCATAACCCCCAGCGTGACAGGCCCCGCCATGCCGCAGAAGGAGGGTCGGCGGTCGATCAACACCATGGCGGATTCTCACTGGTGCAGTTGCCCCCCCTGCACCTCGGCCACCAGTGGTTCCCCCAGCAGCAACCCTACCCAGGCCTGGTCCACGGGGTCCCCCTCCCCCACATTGGGCAACAGGACCCACTTGCGGGGCCGCCCTTCCAGCCCGCACTGCCCGTGATCCCGCCCCCGCTGCCACCCCAACCCCTCCACTGGGAAGCAATGCCCCCACCCCATGATCATGCACCCCAGAACAACCAACCACCCATGGTGGCTGCCCCATCCTCTCCAGTAAGGTCACAGCACCCCAGGGCCCTGTGGGGTGGGGGGCGCAACATGGGGGGGACAGAAGTGGGAAGTAGGGGATCTGCACAAGGCAAGACCCCGGTAGGAAACACAGTATAGAACCCACACTGAGCATATGCACTCCACGAGATGAGGAGCAACAGTCATTGCCTGTGGCAAGTGTACCAGCTCCGTGCAGCTGTACTGGAACATGCATGGTTCATAATACCATGGATGGGTCTGTACAGGGGCTCGCTTTTTCAGGGATTGCTCTACAGCATGTGTTATGCTCATGTGGGGAGTAGGGGGCTCCCTGGTTGACCATGGGGCAACAAGTGTCCCGGGACCCAACATGGGAAAGAGATAAGCGATCCTTGTGTGCACTTACAAGGGCTGATGCGGCAGCAGCTGTTACCGCACCGCAATTCCATTCCTAAACCTCGGCATCCCACGTTGCGCTTCACAGAATTCCGCCCAGTACCCCGCGATTCTGCGATTCTTCCACCACAAGAATCCACAGATGCGGCATGCATGTGTTTCGCTGATTTGCTGATCGTTACCGTTGTTGTATAAAATCAGTGGTCTTTTCCCGCGTTCTGCCATTTTAATATATGTGACACAGTCATGAGCGTTTATCGCGGTTCCGCGAAGGGAGTATGACTAGTATGCAATGTATGCAGCCGCTGCTGCGCTGTGCTGTCACGTTGTCACGCTGACTGCTGGTGCTGTGTGTGTGTGTGTCTCTCTCTCTCTGTATGGCAGTAACTGCTCATTCTTCTCAATACATACATGTATAGACAACATGTTCTGGTTTAGACAAGGAACGGTGTTTTTATTATATGGCAAATAGATCTTTTATGTACACATAAAATGATCTCCAAAGTCAAGTTTTTTGACCAAAACTCATGTTGGGAGTTTAAAGTGACCTGTGTTGGCTGACCGAGTCATTTTTTACATCATAGGACCGGCTCTGAAAGTTGAAGGAATGAAGTGTGATACTGTAGTGTGAAGTCCATGCAGAAGAGTTTCTTACAATCCTCATTCCGCAATTCCTCAGTCTAGAAGCAGTGAGATGAGCAACAGAACTCTGTTGGCATAGTTGTTAATGTCCCTACTTTCCATACAATTTGTAGCTGTCATTTAGCTGGTTCAAATTCCCAGTGTTACATGTAACTTTTTTTTTTAACTTCAAATCAAATCAAATCAAATGCATTTTATTGCGTGGCCGTAGACCATTGCAAATTACAACAAAATAAAATCCAAACAATACACAGAAGCAATCATTGATGTCAAGCCAACAACTGCTAACACCCAACGGACAATGATAACAAAAACAGCTGATATCCAAGTTACATTTATACAGTCAGTGGAATACATTTTAAAAACTGGCTTCTAAGGTGAACGGCCCTCAGCAGAAAAGAAGCTACATTTTGAGTAATAACTAGATCCATACTATCAAGTAGCACTACTAATAGTGATTGATCTGATCTGCCTGGGAATTTCCCAATAATGGGCTCTAAATATTCTTGACGTGGGCCATCGTACAAATGACAATGCAAGATTATGTGCCCTACTGTCTCAACAGTTAAGTTGTCAAAAGGACACACTCTATCTATGTATGGTATACCCTGGATCCTGC
>QEPC01007058.1:11592-62653 GCA_003113815.1 Sphenodon punctatus
AACCCCTGTACCCGAACTAAGTTTTCGGACCGAACGGCTGAACATCAGAACCCCGGTCTGTTTGTACATCCCTAGTGTTCATCATGTTGTACTACCCTTGTTTACCGCATCTTTTCAACAACCCTGTGAGGTAGATTGTTATTATTCCCATTATCCATCTGCCCCTTTTCCCTGGCAACCCCCCATGCCTGGAATGCTCTCCCTGAACATATTTGCTCGACTACCTCCCTCCAAATCTTAAAATATGTCCTCAAAACCCAACACTTCCATAAAGCTTTCCCTGGTTCCTCGTTCCCCTTGACCGCTTGCTGACTTCTCCTGAATCATCATATCTTGTGTAACGTTAAAAGAGTAACTACACCTTTCTAACTAAGCCAAGCATGTACACCTGAGACCTCATGAGTTCATGTATGTATCCTTGTCTCTTCCGCTGTCCCTCCCATTTGTCTCCCCCCACTTGTCTTTCTTTCACTGTTAGCCTGCTGGGGCAGGGACCGTGCCTCTTTCTTACAATTGAAAAATGTCAGGTACATTGCTGGGGCAATAATAATAATAATAATAATAATAATAATAATAATAATAATAGATGAAAAAGTGAGATGGAGATCTGTTCTATGGCACCCAGTAAGTTCACAACTAAACTGGGATGTAGCTTTACAATTTTTGCAGTGCTTTACAGTCACAGATTTTGGAGACAGGTCCCTGCCCAGTGAGCTTACAATCTAAGATGGACATGGTTGAGAGGAACACAGGGAAACAGACACACATTTTTTTCCATTAGGGAACTGAGGCTGAGACTTGCCCAGAGTCACCCAGTGAGTTCACGGTTCGACAGGATTCAAACCTTAACTTCCCAGGACTAAGCCCAGCATTTTATCTACTATACCACACTAGCTCAACTGTGCCTTATCAATGGTGACATAATTGTTATAATTTATTTTGAATACTACTGCTCACTCAAACTGTCTTGTGTCAAGGTAAGTGGCAAGTTTAAAGCAGTAAAAAGCTATTATGACATGTAATCAGATCCTGGACTCCCCTTGATCAGTGCTTCTCAAGTTTTTATCATATGTAAACCCATTTTGAGACTTAAATATAATTCTGTGACCCTCCAGAGAGCAACAAAGATATTCAAAGCATATGCTAGTGATTAAGCTTGTGAATAAAATACAGTTACTACAGTTAGATGAGGGCTGAAATGAGATTTCACCCTTCTAAAAAATCTCTTCAAGAATAGGCTTCTCAACAAGATTTTTTCATCTTGAGATTCTTGCAGGAAATTTGAGATTTTCGCGAGATTCTTGAGAACCTCAAAATAACAAAAAAAATATCTGTGTATGTGCAGAAATGGCCACCAGGGCCATGCTGCACATACACGGTTGTTGTCTACATGCACAGATCATTTTTGGAGCATATTTTAGATTCTCAAGTTTCTTGTGAAAATCTTGAGTTTCTCGTGAGAATCTCGACTTTTTCTGGCAAGAATCTCACGAGATATCACTGGGGCTGCGAGATTCTTGTGAGAATTAATTTCATTCTGATTTCAGCCCTAGATTAGATATTTGCATTGCAGACTGTAACCGGATCATATGCACTTTGGTCCCTCCATTCCTTGACACTGTTGCCATGTGAAAGGAGGCCTCCCAGCCTTGCCCAGTCCTTCTGCTTGTGTTGGAATCTAGGAATTCTAGTGCTACGACAAGCTACATTGCAGCAGAATTCCTGACTGAATCGTGCTCACAGTTGTGTACGGACTGGCAGTCCCTTATTTCGTGTCAGCATGAGACATGACAGAAATTAATGGACTTTAGAAATAACCATCTTGAGCAATAAATCAATTAAAGCTGCTATAGATCCTACCCCCTTGGAATCCCATTCCTTATAAAGCCAACTTGTGTCAGTAATGTACTAGGGCTGAAAGAAATGTCCAATATGAAGAGTGAGCTGGATGTATTTGGTATATTTAAATCTTTTTTAATCAAGCAGATCATTCAACTTGGGGCTAATCAAAGGTACATGCATGCACCACATTGTACACATAAAATGTGTGCATGCACCAGGTGCAGAACTTGCATGCACCGTGTGCATGAAATGCATTAGAGAGGGAACAAATATTGAATATGTTATCCACGGTAATTATTCTCCCAATGAGATCAGTAGCTGAATATTATTAAAATATATGAAGTCTCATCCTGGGTCAGATCCCCTGGTCCATCGAACCCAGCCTGTCAGTCTCCGGGGTCAAGAGCTCAGGAAGGGGCTAAGAGCAGGGGAAGCAAGTAAAAGGGAAAGGCCGAGGAAAGCATGGAAGAGTGCAGCAGAAGGTAAGGGAAACTTCTCAGCCATTCTCCGATGCCCAGGAAAATTGATGCTCAAGCACAGAGCTGGGCACACTGGCTTCAGGGAGCTAAATGGCTCATCACCAAGGTCAGGAACAGAGCAAGGAGCAAAAGATACAGAAGTCAACAAAGGGTAACAAGACAAAGGGTGTTAACAGAAGTGACGGCACTGCTGTCATCCCACCCAGGGGTGGGGAGGGCTACCCTGGCCCAGCCAGGCTATGAGAACATATCACCACCACCAGACCCAGCCAGGAAAAGAGGGCAGGGAGTGATGTGCAACCACCCAGCCACACCCCAGGCTGCCGTCACCACCACCCCTGCCAAGATGGGAAGGCATGGCTGCCAACAGGCTACCATGGCAACCCCCCCGATACCAGGCCATGCCAGGGCTGAGAACAGATTTTTCTCACCCAGTTCTCCCACTCTGGGCCAGCTGGTGCAAGCTGATGCAGTGAGCAAGCAGGCAGGCTAGGGAGCGAGTGGGCTGGGTGGCCTGCAGCAAGAGAGCAAATGTTGCAGGGACTGGTGTGCCCATCCCTGAGGTGCATGCAGGGAAGCCGGTGGCTACTGCAACTTCCTGCGCAGCTGAGCCAATTCCGGTCCAGCTGTGCAGGCGGCTGTCGCAGTGAGTGGCAACCAGTGGCAGCTTTGGGGCAGCTTTTTGACACCCCTCCAAATCTGATACCGTAGGCAACTTCCTAGGTTGCCTGCCCCTAAGTCCTGCCCTGGACTGAACAATGTAACTCATCAGAATCAAATGATGGTCGAGCTGAATTGGACCAAACAACATGTGTGTGGGTCCCATGAGGAGTGGTGCATGAGGTGCGCATGTGCTGTGTGCTGCGGTAAGGATTGGTCCCTTCGATTTCATTGTGCATTTTTATTTATTGTTTATTTATTGCATTGAAACTGGTCCTGAGCTTTTGGGTAGATTCAGATAAAATTCAAATAAATAAATAAGTTTGACAGTTGAGATGAAATGGGTAACAGAATAGCTGCTTGAAAGTTGTTTTATTTATTATTATTATTATTATTATTATTATTATTATTATTTAAATCAAGTTGTAGTTGACCCAACCAACATTCATCATAATTTTTCACAATTTTGGTTCGTTCAGTTTGTTTTATTTATTTTGTTTATTTCATCCATTTCCGGTTTTCCGTTCATTTTCACCATGAACAATGAAAATGGGTATTGGAAAAAGGAATCGTAAAAACGGATAATGTCTGAAATGAATGAACCATACAAACTGAATAAACTAGACAAGTTGAGCAAACTGAAATTGTGAAAATGAGTAATCAATTGAAGATCAGATGGTATTGTTGGTTACTCGATTCATTCATTTTGAGCCAAACCATTCAGATTCAATGAGTTTGGGACAGGTACTTGCTTCAGCTTTATTTGGTGGGTGCAGGAGGGAGAGGAGGTTTAATTTTTGAGTGTGAAAGTTATTGCTGCATTTGGACCAATCACATTCACATAAAAAAATGGAAACAGACTCACCAAATAGCACCACCAAAGTGAACAAAGAATCACAATTAAGAAAAGAAAGAAGAAAAGACACCTTTTCAATGGTAATTGAGACATATTTGGCTATTCATTCATGGGAACAAATATGAGAATAATATTCCTGAATATTAAAATGTATATTTGTTTCAGTCCGAGTCAGTATTGGAGACTCCCACTTGTCTCATCATGATGGAGTGAAAGTCGCTTCCTCCTGACCTCATAATACTCTTCAGGTTGTCTTTTTTTGTTGCAGTAACTACATACAGAATACTGAGTGGCCCAGCAATGTCCGCAGGGCTCTTTCTTTCCTCTGGGATCCAACAATGCCAGTTCCTTGTGCTGACATGTCTACTCTTATAAGCAATATGTACACGATTTATCCACACAAACACAATGCTGAAAGGCTGCTCTTTGTCACTTGTCTGCTTTCTTCAAAATGTCCCCTGTCTCTTTCCTGTTAATGTTTATCTGCCACCGGGTTTCCTCCAGCATCCTTTGCTGTTGGCATCTCTAAGCATTTGTTAGACCCACAACTTTCCTGGTGGTCTAGTTTGCTTCAGGCTTTCTCTACAAGCGGCCAGGGCCTGTAGCCATTTGTCTCTGATTGGCTAGTTGGGTGAAAGGTGCTTTGGGAGTTGACCACTCATGCCAGCAGGCCTCTCTCCTCAACCCTCTCTGCTTTTTTTGGAAAGTGCAGCAGCTACAGTGTCTGGTTGATTGCTAATAAATACAGAATGGAATTTAATGGCTGCCTTGTCTGGTTGAGTCAAACGTATTGCTTTCCACCCCCCAGAACCTGTGAACTGAGTCTAGGGTCTCACTCTGTTTCTGCTCTTGGAAAACAAAAAAACACTAATCCAGGAATTCTCAGCTGCTCCTGTACATCACACAGTGATTTACAAGCGAGTCTGCATAGCTGTAAGGACCACCAGAACTTGCGGAACTGCATATAACTTTGTGCAGAAAATGCACATATAACTGAGGTCAATGTTTTCCTCTCTAGGAGCTTGATGCTTAATATTAGCCACAGTGGTCTGTCTTTTCAGAGAGTTTGGGTAATTTCAGATGTTACGGGATCACAGTCAACCACCCCGAATCACAGTGGATTCAGGGTGGTGGCTGTGGTTGCGTGAACGTCTGTTTGAGCCCCGCCAGATGTTCACCATGGTGAATTCCTGGCGGGGTTCAAAGCTAACCACAGCCTGGAGACCCACCACGCTGCACCACAGACTGGGATCCATTTTGGATCCTGGTCAGGAATCAGGCCGTCCGTCCTTCAGACGTGCCGGCTTGATTCCTACCGGGGATTGGGGAGGGGCTTCATGGCAAGACATGCAGCCGCACAGCCCCGCCCCCCTGCGATCCCCTGGGCATCTGCCCTCCAAGAGACAGGTGGGCGCAGCAGCCAATATGGCCGCTGCGCCTGATCCCGTCCCACGGTCTGGGCCATGATCCGTGATGGGCCAAGATAACAAATGTTACTTTTGGCCCATCCCAGACTGTGTCCAATTTAACCACGGTTGTGGACTAGGGCTGATGCCACAGCCGCTGTTACCACGCTGCGATTCCATTCCGCCATTTCAGAATTTCCCGTTCCACACCGCGGCTTTTCTGAGGACATTCTGCTAATTCCGCCGGCATTCTGCAAATTGCGGAATTGCGGGAAAATTGCAGAAACTCAGAAAACCGCTGTTCCGCTGTTTTGTGGCTCTGGCAGAATGGCGGAAGTAGTGAAAATGTCATGTTTCTGCTATTTTGTGAAGTCTGTGGAAGTAGCGAAATGAAATTAGCGGAACTGCGGAAATAGTGGAATGAAACTAGCGGAATGAAAGCCTCTGCCACGCCGTACCACTTATTGTGGAAATGCTGTTTCTGGCGGAAATAGCTACTGCTGTGACATTCTGTTACAGCCCTATTCTGGACCTCCAGCCTGCCGGAGGTCCAGAATCATGGTTATTTTGATTCCTGCCAGTGATTCACTGTGGTGCACATTTGGCGGGAATCAAACAGACATTATGGGAATCACGGCCACCACAGGGGATTGACTGTGATCTCATAACTTATGAAATTACCCGAGGCCAGCCTCACGTCCAGAACTATGGTTAGCTGGACCATGATCAGGAATGGGACAAAAGTAACGTCTGTTACCTCACCACATTCCTGACCATGGTCAAGACTGTGGTATGGGATCGGGAGCAGCGACTTGATTGGATGCTGCGCCCGCCTGTGTCCCCGAGGGTGGGCAGCCAGTGGAGTGTGTGAGGGTGGGGCTCAGCAACTGCACATCACACCGTGCAGCCCTGCCCCCTCCCCGATTCCCCTCCATGATGAGGCCAGCATGTATAAAGTACGGCTGGTCTGATCACGGACGGGGATCTGAGATGGATCTTGGTCCAGGGCTCAGTGTGGCGGGTCAAAAGGCCCGTCACGACTGAAATTACCCTTTGAATAGCAACCATCCTGAATAAGCTTAGACTAGAGACAGCTATGATAAAAACAGATGTGACATGGGCCCCTCCACTACCTAGGTCATTCAGGTGATGGGAAGGCTTTCCTGGTAGCAGGAACGTATTTTCAGTCCGTCTGCCATCCCAGTGTTTTCTGCCCCAAAACAAGACGGAGAACTGCCACACTCATGCATCCTGTATATAGGCATATATGTTTGACCATCTGTGTTTCATATATTGGAAATCAGAATTAGCCTCTCTGTATGAGGACTTCTTAAAAGAGCTTTCCTATAGTGACATTTCTACTGAACTCTTGACCAGATACTGGAAAATAAGCCTGTATACTGAAATAGATGATTTAATCAAGTCTGTCTCTTAATGAAATTAACAGTTTCTGTTGGCCAGTCTCAAGATATGTGACTCTCAGGCAGGGCAGGAAATGGCCTTGTTTGTTTGGAGTTTCCTCATTGTTAATCCTATCTTATACGATAGCAACGAGTGTTTAGTATGTATCAACAGGCTTATTACTTGGTATTTTGAGAAAACCCTCCCTGTCAGCAGTCTTGACCTGATATCATTTTTAGCTGACCTCCAAGCATCTTTCATTCTATAAAATGGGAGAGGAGGAATGGATTTTTCAGAAAGCTTCCTTTCCTGAAGCTTCTCTCACTTCTTTCATGTGGCAGAATGGGGAAAATACTGGGTAATATGTTATATCCTAAGGATGCATTGAGTCAACCATAGCAATCATACTTAGAGCATATGTTATATCTTATAGATGTTAAGATCTTTGAATTTGTAACAGAGCTGTTCTCTGAACAGAAATGTCTTTTTAAGGCATGTACTTTTAACTGACACTGTTTCTTTTGTACTATGTCTTTATCTGAACTTAAGTAAACTATTGCTTCATATTTTATAATATTCATAAGTCGCATAGCCTCATTTATATAAATAAATTGTCTTTACTATACTTAGCTGAGTCGGCTGGCTTATTAGCAAAGTGTAAACTTGAATTTCACATATTGGAAAAGAGCACCCTATATCCAGACCAGTTCATGTTAGGCCTAGACCACTAAGCGCAAATTCCTTTTGGGGAAACCGAAGCACAACGCGACAACACGTCTGTTTTTAGACCTATGAGACGAGGATTCAAATCCATTTTAGCCTTGAGCTTGGCAAAGTCACTGTCTCTTGGCCTCAACTGACTAGGGATGGACGAATGTGGTTTGGAAGTTCAGAGTTCGGCCCAAACTCAGCCTGTTTGGACAACTGAACCGGAATCTGAACCCGCAGAACTGAACCTGATTCTGAACTCCAAAACGAGCGAACAGTTCGGTCAGTTCAGATCGCGTTCGGATGAGTTTGGGTGGCAAAAACATGTTACTGGAAGGCAAAACATGACAGGGGGGGGTGAGCTGAGGAGCAGACTTCCAGGCACCAGGGGTGGAGAGTCTTGGAGTAGCATCCGGCCTGCCCAATCACCATCCTTTTTCTCCTCAGACCACTGGCTTCACAGTCTGTGATTGGCCACAGGCTAGGCTGCATTGAGTCAATGGGGCTTGCGGTGAGGCGGGCACAGCAAGGAACAAAACTCATTGCCCTCCCCCCTGCCAACACCTTCTCAGCTAGTCACTGTTCCTGAACAGCAGGTGTTTCAAAAGGGTCCCTCTACCAACAGTTTTGTTCTCCTCAATCCATTGCAATTCTCCTCCTATTTCACCCATCCAACCCATCTACCTCCATATTATCATTTATTTAGCTTAGCTTAGATAGATTTAGGTGTTATTTTTAGTTTTTACCCCTCCCTGTGTTCAATCTTTCGTCCTACCTCCCCCCTCCATTGAATCCTTTCCCTCTCCCTCTCTATATATTCCATCCCTGATTTCCTTCCCGTTTTTTTATTCATTTTGAGTAGCATTAGATTGAATTAGGTTTCATTTCAGTTTTGTACCCTTCTCTGTGTTCTTTGCATTTCCCCCATCTCAGATAGATAGATAGATAGATAGATAGTGTTTAGAGATTTAGTAGTGTTTGTAGGAGTAGGCCTTTGTGCTTATTAGATAATCCATTTAGTTTATAGCATTTAGAATAGTTATAGCAGTTAGATTTTGCGTGTGTGTGTGTGTATGCGTGTACACACACACACACACACACACACACATATACAAAATTTAAATTTAAAAAAATTAAAAAACAATATAAAAACCTTATTTTGGAGGGATAAATGGAGAAGGGAAGGAGAGGCCTGTCTGCTGCCCTTTGGGAGGCAATGGGGCACATGCCAGAGGCGGAAGGGGACATGCCAGGGGAATGGCAACAGGCAGCAGCAGTAGCCCAAGCACATCACATGCCCCAAACTCAGCAGGCCTGCTTTAGGGCAACAGGCTTCAGCATCTCAGCATTGTCTCCTGGCAGTGCCCTCTTCCACTGCCACGGAGAGCAATGGAAGGGCTGCAGGAGTTGAGGCTGCGTCTGTCTCTGTTGCTGCTGGAGCAGGTGCTGGGGCTAGTTTTGATGTTCCTCCAGGGCCACCAATGTCCCCCACTGTTGAGGAAATCCCCAGCAGTCCAGAGCTGGTGGATCCCACCCCGGCTGCTAGAGGCAGGGACGGATCCCCAGGCATTGTCAATAGGGAGAGGAGTAGCAACAGCAGCACCAGCAGCTATAGAGGGAGGCACAGAGAGAGTGCCAGCAGCATGGCAGGCATGGGCAGTCTAGCCTCAGGGTCCCAGTACTCCCCAGAAGGGGACTTCATGGGACATCACCGTGATCTCCGGGGACAGTGAGTCAGAGGCAGACACTAGTGATGCAGAGATGTCTGTAGCTGAGGCGATGGCTGAGCCTCCTCCCAGAGCTCTGTTGTCAGTGCCACCAATTTCTCCCCCTCCCAGCAGCGCTGGCAGCCATGCGTCACCTGGGGTGGGCCAGAAGGCAGGAGAGGGGGAAAAAATCCTCAGTCTGGTTACATTTTAAGCTGTTGCGGGTAGATGATCCCAGAAAGGTGCAGTGCACCTTGTGCAATAAGCTGGTGAAGCGTGGGCAGATGCCCACCAATCTTGGGACAACTGCAATGGCGTGGCACCTCAAGACATGACACACTGCTCTTATGCTAAGCAGGAAGGCAGGGGAAGTGGATGCCAGCAGGTTCCTAACTGAAGCAGCGGCCAGTCGCCCAGCTCCTTCAGTGGACAAGCATCCCGCACCAACTGCTGCTGCCTCTAGCAGCAGGAGCAGTATGGGGGCAGAACAGAAGCAGGAGCCTTGCCAGCAGCATCAGTCCACTATGGAGGAGCTGGGGTGGGGGAAGCTGCCAAGGCCATTGGGTGCTGGAGGGAGGCGTGGCTTCTTACAGGAGAAAGCTATGCACCTGTTGGCTGCGCTGGATGGGCAGCCCTTTTCAATTGTACAGGACAAGGCCTTCCAGTGGCTGATTGGATTACTGGCCCCCAATTTAAGCTGCCTTCCCAATCCACCCTGAGTCGGACTGTGGTGCCAAAGCTGTACAGGACTTTGAAGGAGCGGGTGAGGAAGCAGCTGGCAGGGGCTGGGGGGGGGGCACTGTCCACTTCACCACTGACATGTAGTCCTCCAGGAACGCCCAGCATGCATACCTTGCAGTGACTTCACACTGGTGGCAGGACCCAGAGGCAGCGCTCGGCATTGGCAGGAGGGGTCCTGAAGCAGGGTATAGGTGGGCGCTGATTCAGACACATGTAATGGACAGCTCACACCTTAAGGAACCTCAAGGCAGCCCTGGCCACCATTGTGAGGGTGTGAGTCGCATCAGGCACGGCCTTCACCAAGGGGTGTGTGGTCATGGACAACGTGGTCAATATACTGAAGGCAGGCCGTGACGGGGCTTCACAAGCATGCCTTGCGCCGCACTCACCCTCCATCTTATGATCAAGGATGCTCTGGGCTTGGGGGATAAGGGGATTGGACCAGGCACCCTTAACTCCCTGGTTAACTGGGGGAGGTAGCTGACGGGGTTCTTCAACCGCAGCGTGAAGGGCAGTGAACTCCTCCAGGAGAAGCAGGCCGAGCAAGGGTCCCCAGTGCACCAGATGGTCCAAGATGTCTCCACCAGGTGGAATTCCACCTTCCTGATGCTCAAGTGGCTTCTTAAGCAGAAAGCTACCATGCATCAGGTGGAACTGGAGACAGACATTGAGGCACCTCCAGGGTACAACAGGGAGCAATGGGAGATTCTCGCTCACACGGTCTTCGTCCTGAGACTGTTGCTGGCCATGACGGAGACCGTGAGCAGCTCCACCACCACCCTCAGCCAGGTGATCTCACTGGTCCATAGTGTCAAGACGAGCCTGGACGAGATTCTCGGGTGTGGGATTGTGGCCCTGCAGGCAGAAAGATGTCCGATGAGGCACTTGACCTGGCGTGGAAGCTAAAGGCTTGGCTGAGTGCGTGCTTTGATGAGCTCCTGTGCTGGGAGGAATATGTCCTGGCAACCATGCTGGACCCCAGGATCAAGGACAGCATGGCATGCTAGACAGCGGTCTATGGCCTCCAGAAGGGTTTGCTGGTGCAAAAGGTCCGGCAGGCAGAGCAGACTATGCAGCAGGATGCTCCTGGGTATTGGGGGAGGGGAGCGGCGACCCCTTCCAGACATCTGCATCTATCTCTGCCCCCAGCCCTACCGGTAGCAGCAGCACCAGCAGCAGGATGAGCAGCAGCAGCAGGACCCCTATTGCCAGCAGCTCCTACTGTGCATGCCACTCAGGGGAGCATGGGGCCCAGAACAAAAGGGCAAGAAGCATGGCTGAGGGCAGTGGGGCAGGTGGTGCCCACCCAGAGCTACCAGAGGGAGTATGATGGCACCTCAGCAGCAGTGGAGACCTACCCTGAGGCAGAGTCATGCATTGATCCCAGCAGCGATCCCTTGGCCTACTGGGCCGGCAAGGCCAATGTGTGGCCGGCCCTGTTGAAAGTGGCCAAGGGTATCCTGTCCTGCCCACCAACCAGTGTCCCCAGCGAGCGGGTGTTGTATGTGGCGGGGGACATTTGCACCACCTGAGACTGGGGGCCAAGTTGGTGGAGCAGTTGCTCTCCTTGAAGGTCAATTTTCCGCTGCTAGGATTCCCTGAGCTGCCCTGGACAAGGATTGATGGTGCAGTGGCGCACACCATCCCATGCCAGGGGCAGGCTTGGGACGGGGCTCCTCCTCCTCCTCCTCCTCCTGCCTCCCATGCCAAGGTGCCTGTCTGCCCACACAGGTTGCCTAGGTCAAAGCCTGCCCAAGCCCGGCCTGACTGCTGTTCATGCCATGCCGCCTGCCTTCCTGCCCCAGTAACCAATGTTTGCTGCAGCTAGTGCCAATTGTCCCCAGGCCTATATGCTGTCTGTGCCAAGGGTTCTGTACCCTGGCAACTAATGTCTGCTGGTGCTAATGGCCCACAGGCCTATATGCTGCCTGTGCCAAGGGTTCTGTACCCTGGCAACCAATGTCTGGTGATACTAGTGCCAATGGCCCCCAGACCTATATGCTGTCTCTGCCATGGCATCAAGAAACAGCCACTCCAACCCCAGGACCCACCATCAGGGTTCTTGACCCTATGTTACTGTCAGGGAGGGCTATGTCCAAAATCTAGAAGCTGCCACTCTAGTCCAGCCCAGGACCCACTTTCATGGTTCTTGTGCTCTGTCATTCCACTCTCGGGGTGCTGTCATTCCAACTTTTCTTTATGCAACCTGCTGTTCATGAAGAGCGAGAGAGAGAAATAAGAGGAGAAATAAGAGAGAGAGATAGAGAGAGAGAGAGAGAGAGAGAGAGAGAGAGAGAGAGAGAGTCTCCCCCTCCTAGAAGAGATACAGACACGATCCCATCCATGCTGTAACATGCACTATATGGCCAGAGAGAGAGAGAGGCTCCCCGCTAGAATGAGAGAGATGGGGAGGGGGGTGGAGGTGGAGAGGTAGGTGTATCCAACTCAAGCTGCCACCTGCCAGAACCAAGAATAACTCCCATCTGTGCTCATGCACCCGATCGATGCCCATTGGCCATTGTCCACATCCAGCAGCAAACCTACCAGAATGAGATGGAATATATCAATATAACACAACATATTATATGTGCTTGCCTGCCTGTTTGCGTTCCTGTACCTGCTGCTACCACCTATTGCTTGATTGAATGAAGTGTGCCCAACCATGCGCTAATTCTAGGGACATAATTATCATTAAACTCACATAAGCTGTCATTCTATTGTCCCTGAATCAGTCATGCCTGCCCATCCCAGGAACCATCAATGAGATTCTGGGACCATCATTCCAATCACTGGGGGCTGCATTCCATTCCACTGCAACCAGAAGCCCGGTGCCCACACGCCAGCCTGCCCCCCCCAACAGCCTACTCCTCCGCACCCACCCACGGATGCCCGATGAAGCTGATGGAAATACAAGTCCCTCCGACCACCAGCTCCCGCTGCCTGCTGCCCGCTGCCCAGGAGCCTGTCTCTCTTTTTCTCTGGCACACCCACACAGATGCAAGCCCTGCCCCTCCTGGGGGGCTGTCTGCAAGTTGAGGTCCTGCTGCTGCCTGGCACATATTTGGGTTAATACCTTAACTACACTACACGTGGAACCAGCCAGATGCTGCTGGTAGGGATCGACAAGCTGTATGAGATTCTGCCACCTGCCTTCCAGAACTTCAGCACATAGGGATAAAAGATTGGACAGGTCAAACGAAGCTCAAAACAACAAATATAACAACTTTTATTAAAACTATCTAAACAACAATAACAACAAAACAACAACAACATTATGAAACCAAAACCAAACATTGAAAGGAAACTTATAAAGGAAATGATTAGTCTCTGGGCCTGCCCCCGGGACTTGGGGGAAAGGTAAAAGGTGGCAGGGCACAGCACAGGGATGAAGGGCAACTACCCTATGCTCTTCTATTTCATAGGTGTGGGCCACGGAAAACTCCATGGCCCCTTCCACATCCCGTTGCCACCTGGAGACCACCTGGTGGTACAGTTCCAGGCGTTCCATCTCAGCGGAGACATACTGGGCATACGCCTCCATCTTCTTTTTCTCTACCTCGAATACCTGGAACTGTTCCATCAGGCAGTTCTCAAGGCAGCATACACCCATCACCATTTGGCAGCCAGGCCTCTCAAGTTCAGCCCAAAAGGCCTTGGCCGCAGCAGACTCCCGGGGCCAGGGGGACTCCACATCGGGTCTGGAGGAGGGGGAATGGCTTACATGCCAGTGCTTCCGGGTTGCCTTCCACCCCTTCTTCTGGCGCTGAGACTGAGACTCTATGGCCACATCAGAGTCCTCCTGCCGCCTCACCATCAGGCTGTGGAGCTTTTCAATATGGGCAATGAGCCCCGATGTGGTCCCCTCTTTCTGCCTCCTGATTATTTTGCTGCAGGTCTAAAAAGCATAAAAAGATAGGAACATAAGAAGTGCCATATTGTGTCAGACCAATGGTCTGTCAATCCCTGCCTGCATTCTGTCTCCACCAGTGGGTGGAATGGGTGGCCAATCTCTCTCTGCAGGAGACATCTGTTCCTAACAGGTCATATGCATACTCTGTTGTTCCAGCCCCCGTGCCTTACCTTGCAGACAGCAAATCTGTTCTCCTTATCATAGTAATTCCAGACATTGGACCTTGTCCGCCATCTGTCTGGGGGTGGCAGTCACTGGTGACCTCCGCCTGGTGTCCTGCACGGCATGGCACCAGCACCGGCATCCGATTCCTGTCTGAAACAGGAACACATAAACAACACCTAAGTAATATCATGCATTTATGATGATGCCTCTAGTCCTCCCTCCTTGGGGTGCTGCTAGGGAGGGATGGCAAATGGAGAGACCCTGGCTGGCACATAAAAATCCTGCCCTCCTTGGGGTGCTTTGAATGGCAATGGAGAGACCCTGACTGGCACGTGCAAATCCTGTCCTTATTTGTGTGTGTGTGTAGGGATGGCAACTGGAGAGTGGAGACCCTTGCCAGGGATGGTGGGGGTGCTGCTTGTGCTCGTGTCTGGCTGTTGGAAGAGCCCACACACACTACAGTACCCTCTCTCTCTGTGGAAGACCCTCTGATGCCCACTGTTTGTGTCTAACTGATGCCCACCACCCACCCGCATTCCAGTGAGCTCGCTCTAACAGATAGAGCCTTTCTTGTCCTCAAAGTAAAAAAATGTTTACAAACCTGGCAGTACCTCCTGTGCCCGCCACTTGTTACTCATCCAAGGAGCTGGCCACCACCACCGATGGTCCAGGGGCTGGGCCAGTGACCGCTTCCTGCTCCTCCACCATCACCGGTTCTGGGAGCACCAAGTCGGCCCCCAGCCGGAGAATTAAGACAACAACCTTCTTCATTTTTTTCCCCAAAAAAGCTCTCACACAGACCAACAAACAGACCAACAACAATCACCCACCAACACTCACCAACCAAACAACACAGCCAAAACAAACACAAACAGCCAAAACACACAAAAACAAACAGCCAGCCAGACAAACACACACTCTCTCGCCACACAGCTCTGCACGCAATCGAATTGCCAGTTTCTGGCGCGATCATGGGATCTCGCGATACCTTTTACTGAACACGTCCAAAACGAACATGACCAAACGGAATGGCCAAACCCAAACTCGGCGACTGACCCAAATGCCCGAACCAAACTGGACAGAACTGGACACCTGAGCCCGAACCACGATCTGTTCGCCCATCCCTACAACTGGCTGCCTTTTATTTAACCTTCCCAGCCCATGCCTCTATAATACCCTAAATGACCTGGGTTCCAAGTAACTGAAAGACAACCTCTTCCCTCATGTCCCACCAACGCCTCTGTGATCAGTTGAGGACATCCTCTTACAGGTACCATCTTCCCATCAAATCCATAAAACAGGGGCTCCCAGAGAGGTTTTCTTGATGGTTGTTCCACAATTATGGAACTCCCTTCCCTTAGGGATTCATCTAAGAGATCTGCCTTAGTCTCACTTCCCACTTCTCTCCTCTTCCTACTCCTTCCCCTCTCCCTCCTCCCCCTCCTTCTCTCCTGTCCTCCTTCCCTCCCACTTCCCTTGAGGAATTCTCCTCCCTGCTCTCCTCCTCCAATCCTTCCACTTGACCCCTTGAACCCATCTCCTCCTGCCTCCTGACCTCCATTGCTTCCAATGTCGCCCCTTCCCTCCAGCACATCATCAACCTCTCCCTCTCTACTGGCTCCTTCCCCTCTGTCTTCAAGCATGCCACTGTCTCTAAGTCCACTCTTGACACCTCCAACCCTTCTAACTACCATCCTATCTCACTCCTTCTTTTTGCTTCCAAGATTCTTGAATGTGTTGTCTATTCCTGCTGCCTCAACTTTCTCTCTGACAACTCCTCCCTTGACCCCCCTCCAATCTGGCTTCCACCCTCCACTCTACTGAAACTGCTCTTGCTAAAATCACCAATGATCTTCTTGCGGCTAAATTGCATCTACTCCATTCTTGTCCTCCTTGACCTCTCTGCTGCCTTCGATACTGTTGACCACTCACTCTTGCCGGAGTCACTTCACTCTCTTGGCTTCCGTGGCTCCATCCTCGACTGGATTTCTTCCTACCTTTCTGACCGCTCCTTCAATGTGTCTCTTGTCAACTCCTCCTCCTTCTCCCTTCCCATCTTGGTTGGTGTTCCCCAAGGCTCTATCCTTCGCCCTCTACTCTTCTCTATCTACCCCCTATCCCTAGGCAAACACATTGCCTTCCATGGCTTCCAAAATTACCTCTATGCTAATAACAATCAACTCTGTCTCTTTACTCCTTCTCTCTCTCCATCTGTTCAAGCTCGTCTCACTAGCTGTCTCTCTGATATCTCTAACTGGATGTCTCAACGTCAACTCAAACTCAACATGGCTAAAAATGAGCTCCTTATCTTTCCCCCTCATCCTTCCTCTCCCTCTTCCCTGTTGATCCTTATCAACAGGGTTGCCAACCTTCCCACCCCCCAAGCCTATAGCATATGCTTCATCTTTGTCTCACCCCTTTTTTTTAAACCCTACATCAACCCTATTGCCAAATCCTGTTGCTTCTCCCTCCATAACATTGCTAAGATTTGCCCTTTTCTCTCTGGGTATTTTCAGATGTTACGAGATCACGCTCAACCACAGTGGATTCCCACATGGGGAGCGTGATCTTATCACATCTAACCAGTGTTATGCCAGATGGTCACCCCCGTGAATCACGGGGGAGGGGGGGAGGGGATAAGATTGACCACGCTTCTGTGCCTCCTCCCTGGAGGATTTAATTTAATACCCCACCCAACTCCATCACAGGTGGCTCAGGGTGGCTTACAATAAAGTATTTTAAATAAAACAACATCATTACAATAAAATCATATAAATATAAAATGACATTCCCACCCAACTTAAAAATATAACAAAACACAAACCCTCCTATTTATGAAACCTCAGTCCACAGAGCTGAGGTGAGTCTGTTACAGCAAAGCAACAGACTAGAGCACAGCTAAAACAGGTAGCTCATTTGTTACCCAATGGTAATACTTACATTTTTTAGTACTGCACTGGGTACTCGATGAGCTACCCAATTACTGATTGGATAACAAGGATGCTTTCCCATGACATTGATATATGCGCATTATTATTTTATCCAAATATTTCAGTCACTTGGGAATGCCTTCATCTACATATTTTCTATCCATTGTGCATGTTTGAAAAGTGCATTGACCATCCTGGCCAAAAACTCCACTTTAATAGTATATGGAGGTTTCCCACACCTCCCTAAGGGCCAAACTGTCTTTAATAAGGACATATTTAAAAAAATTATGCACATAGATTGATAGTGTGAATGCTTCATTGAAACCACATAATACACATATTTTCAACATTGAAAGTGCACATGAATTCTCTGTCAATCCTCCAGGATAATGGAAGTCCACAGAGAGAGCTGATGGTGCTCAAGGCATGGCAAATGAGGGAGGAAAAGAACTGCTGGAGTAGTGGGAGAAACAGCTTCTGGAGGAGGGGGGAAAGGTCATTTCTGCTTTCCTTCCTGTAACACTGAGAATGCGGATAAAAGCAGGAAACATAGTGCATCAAACTGAATGTGGGAATGCTTATAATGCACACTTTTACAAAGTGCATTAACTTCAAATAAAGAGAAAAGCAGAATATGTGAATGGGGAATAACAGTAATGCACATCTAAAACAACCAGATTAAAACAATGCAAGACTTTTTTATAATGTGGGAAAGTGCCTGAAGCTACCACAAAAATCTGTAATTTCCAGTCCTGATTTTTCAGTTTTCTGATTACCGATTGGAAAATCAATATGGAAAACAAAGCAAAAAATCAGGACTGGAAGTCAATATTCTGGGACCGGACATCAACATTCCAGAACATTCTGAGACTGTTTTTAGATGAGCAAGGAATCTAGCAGGTTCAAAAACCCGATTTTAGAAAACTCATGTGAGGAGCGTTTAGAATCTCCTAGTCACTATTCAAACAGCAGTTCATGCATTATTTTTAAAAACAGATTTGTCAGACCTCAATATTGGGGTTTGACAAATCTGGTTTTTAAAATAATGTGCGAGTTGCTCTTTCATTCATTCATTCATTCATTCATATTTTTTTGATGGCACTGGTTCTCACCATGGCCCAGACTAACAACAACATGCAAGAAACACAGATACAGAAAGTAATATACAATAATATAGAATAAAATACAAAATATTACTAATTACTGCACCCTACTTACAAAGTAGTAGCAAAAACCAGGCAGTGGCTAATCTCTTCTATTAATCGTAGTTTTGTTATATTATTATATTTTTCTGGCTACTGGATCCCGCTATAACCCTACGGCTAATGACCGTAGACAAAATAAAACTCCACATTTCCTCGTTTAACTAAAATAATATAATACGTTTTAATATTTGTCGTCACTTTCACAGAGAAGTTTATCTCTTCATACTTTAATTCTTATCAAAGGACATGCCCTCCAATTTTCACATTTATATGTAATAAAACCATCAGTGGTAGCTCGTTCCAGCCATCAAAATACAACGACCAATTTAGACAAATTTAGAATTAATTTAGCAAACAACTCTTACCATATTCCTGTCAACACAGAAGCAATACACAAATTTCAATAACCAAGATACATTGATTAGGAGGACAAATATCCAATTAGGGTACAATTGGGTATACTTCCTAGAAAGATAGAATTTCTTACGACATCCTTGCAAGAGGAGAGAATCTCCATATTGGATCAACTAAATTGGATAGTTCTCATAGTGAAGCCCCTGGCCTTGTAATATTCCCTCTTAATAATTTAACCTGGATCATCTGCCATTCCCTACCAGCCAAGTATGTAAAAGATGCCAAGGCCACCATCTCCTCCCTATGAGACTTCGCAAGTAGAGACAAAAACATATCACTCCGTTCATAGGGAGACAGCTCCCCAGAGAGGAGCGGCTTTACAGCGGTAACAGAGGGAAGGTTTAAAGGAATTCCCCTAACCCCCCCCGCCCCCAATTACCAGTGGCAGCATCAACTGCCATCTTGGCTCACTGATGGGAAAAATATTCCTGCCTAGTGTTTTTCAACAGAAGGGCATACTGGGCCCTTCCCTCCACAAATGCCTTCCTTGAATCTTCCAGTGCATCCTTCACCCACTTCTTTTTAAGTCCTACCAGGCACTTCTTAGCCTTTCTACACTCACCATTATACCAACAGTTATTGCACCTGATGCCAAGGCCTTTCTTGGGGGTAGTACACATCAGGGAATCCTGAACCCGCCTCAGCAGCTCCTCATAAGATGAGACTAATGTGGCGGGATCACTAGAGCCATAGATCCGATACTCCAACTGAACTATTTTCTCCATGACCATAAGAACCCCCATCTCCCAGATAAGGTCCCCTCGAGAAAGTTTCCTAATTCTTCTCATGTACCCATCTATATTCCATGCAGACTTCCCCTGCCTTTGAACATTTATCCTAGTGAGTAAAGTTAAATGATCACTCTCAGGTCTAGGTAGAAGTATAACGTTATTATAGATCCTCTGGACTTCTGATTGGACCAGGACCCAATCAATCTTACTCCTCCCCTGGATTCCCACAAAGGTAAAGCCCTCCAGGGAATCAGAGCGTGAGTCCTGGTTCAAGACTCTTAAGTCAAGCCTCTGAATCAACTCAATCAAGGGGGCATGAGACCCATAGATTTTTCTCTCCTCCAGGTCTCTAGTAAGATTGGGTCTAGATGCTACAACCAAATTCCCCTCTTTCAGTGGTGACCAGGTGACTTCCGGTGCATCTAAACGCTCCCTGCGTAACTTTTTGAAAAAGTTTCTCGCCCATTGCCCGCACGTCTAAAAATGGCCCGAGACTTTTGGGGACATTGGGTACTGAAATTGGGTCAAAATTGGCTACATGTCAATGCCCAATATTTTTGAGTCAATTCGAGTACCGAAATTTTCATAGGTATACACATTTTTGCTGGTACTTGGTTCAGCTCTACTACAGTGCCTTGGCATTATAGTTCAAACTGTAAATCCATATTTTAAGATCTGGAGATTACCAACTTGAATCATGCTTTCATTTGTTTGTTTATTTGCTTGTTTGTTTGTGTAGGTTTTTTTTTATCCCACCCAATTGCTTAGGCTCAGGGTGGCTTACAAATTCTTTAACTTATTAGTTGTAATATGACAACTAACTAATTAACTCAACTCTTAATCTTAATAAATTAACTCTTAATTAACTTAAGTAACTTAATTAATGAACACTTAATTAACTCATCTTTGACAGACATGTGGTGGGTATTACCCAACTCCACTGGAAATGTTGGACTTTGAGATGTGGATGAACAGACAATTAAATTAGCAATAGGCAACAGAAATATTAATGAGTTCAAGAGTACAATACACCTGATTTACACAGTTGGAAGGCTAGGTAATATAGAAATGCATAATGAATCCTGCTCTTTGGCATACTTTAAATGGGAAAAGTCATGCAACCTAGTTTTGCTGTTGAAATGATCAAATTTCCGCCCTGCCTGCTGGCCTCGCTAGAAGGCTGCCAGTTATTTAGACAGGGCAACAGTGACAGACAATGTGAAAATGGGCTAAACTGATGAGCTAGAATTATCAGCCTCTCTGAACATTTAAGCAAGGTTGCAAAACATCAGTGCATAATTCACATCTGCTCGGGGAAATTTTTAAAGTATATATAAAGACTCATTATTTCTCTTAGACTGTTATCTAATTGTAAGAGCAAGAAAACCAGTGTTATTAACATAGGTCCTTAGAAAATATCTCTCAGAGAAATTTACCATGTAGAAAAGTTCACTGAGGCATTATATTATTATTATTATTATTATTATTATTATTATTATTATTATTATTATTCTGTCTGGCACCATAAAAGCCTTTCTAAAGTTTCAATCATCCGTTTGCTTTTATAATATGAACTTTTTATTTCTTTGCAATTTCCTACTGCTTATTATGTGCAAATATCTCTGAAGTAGCAATTAGAATATCCTGTTATGTATCATTTAGTTACTTAACCTGCTCCTTCATATGTCAGCATGCTTCATTGATGACAAATGATTGCAGCTGTTTCCAAGTCCTTGGGGAAAGAACTGTTTAGTGGCAATAAGGGGAGAAGATCTGAAGTTCAGTGTAACTGCTTGGGCAAAGGCCCCGTTAAGGGACAGGAGCCTGGGACTTAGTTCCCATTCCCCAGGGTTGATAAGAGCCTTGAACTTGCGGATTGAGGCAATTAATCCCTAGCTCTTGGAGGGAAGAAGAGCTGTTGGAGAGCACAGTCATACTGTGAGAGCTCTCCAGGGTCCTGACTTGAGGGGACTAAGCTGGCCAGAATAATAAGCTATTATGGGCTATGTTATGCTTGTTCTTCATGAATAAAGAACCTGAAAGTATTTAAACCTGCTGGAGTTATTGGATTTTTGAAGCGCTCTCTACTTCCTCTACCATGGAGGACTGAACAGTGCACCCACATTTAGTCTGGTGTAAATGAATGCTGCAAGGTCTTTCCGTAATGCTTAAAATCCCACCCCAAACTCTTCTGTAAGAAGTGAGGGGATTGTTATACCTTCATAATGGTGAGGCTGCATGCCTCAAAACCCTTGTCATATAATTTTCTGGGAACCATTTTGGATGACTGTAGGGCAGCAGTGTGGAACCCTTCTTGGTCTGAGAACCACATTGCCATTTTGAGAGTTGCCAGAAACCCACTTGGCTCCCATCTACCTCTCCCCCTTCTCCCAGGTCAGTGTACTTCCCTCCGAGTGCCAGGGAAAGGGTATGAAAGGAGCAATTACTGGAGAGGCTAGATAAGGCTGAAATGAAACAGTGCTTCCGTTTCCATTGGGTTTTTTTTAATTATTATTATTTTTGGAACATCAATCAGAATTCCACCATAGATTTAACCCACTGCAGAATGTTGATCAAAGTTCTGACAATGGTTCTGCCTCCTAATGTACATATGCAAAAGGCCAGTGGCTGTACTGCACCCTCACAAAATGGTGATGCCCTACATTGCCCTGCCATTTTGTGCGGGTATAATAGAAGGCAAAATCATTCCCATAATTCTGGCAAAACATGGATGAGATTGTATTCCGGTCAAAATTTTGCCAGATCAATCAGAATGTCTAGATTTGATACAAAATGGAATCCAACCCAGAATCGTGTTTCAGTCCTAAATCTAGGGAAGAGATGTGGTTGGGGCTGGGAGTGTTGGGGAACCAGAGCGGGTCTTATCAGGCACAGGCCTTAACGTATGTAGTACGCCAGCAGGCATGAAGACAGGGGCCGGAAAGTATGTCCATGCAATGTCTTCTGGCAGGTTGTGCCCAGCTCCCCCATCAGAAGTTACCACAGGGTGCTCTTGCTGGTCTCTGTCCCCTTGACTACCAGCATGCCACAGACTGGCTTTGTTAAGACCATTGCCTCTTAGTGCAAAAGTCACTTCTGTTCAGCCCATAATAAGTCTTCCTTGTTCTCCTTAATGCAACCTGTGTGATATATTGCAAGTTAGGGGAAAGGGTAGATGGGCTGCATTGAATGAGAGCAAGGAAGTAGTGTGGTGGGCCACACAGAAGTGATCTGTGGGCTGGAGGTTTCCTACCACAAGTAGGAAATTCTCAGTCCTTTGTTTAGAATGTGCAAAGCGACACTGCTTGAAGCAACGGCGACAAATGGCTGCAAATAGACCTAGGGGGAAAATGCAGATGGAGGAGTTGCCTTTGGGGGAACTCTGTGCCATTGGACATTGGGGAGCACCGCAGGGTCTGTCCACTGCTTTCTGTCCACTCCTGCTCAAACCTGTAAAACTGTAAGTAAACAGATTTCTGTCACAAAACATAAGATTCCAGTCTCTTGTTCTTGCGAAGAAGTTTTCAAATGTTTAAAAGGATGTCATAAAAAGATGGTGACTGTTTGATTTCTACTTTCAGGGAAACTAGAATAAGAGGGATGGTTTTAAATTGTAGCAAAGTAGATGTTTGTTACCTATAGGAAAAATTTCCTAACTGTGATGGAAAACAAAACTTTGAGTATGCTTTATTAATAAGAATGTCTTCAGATCATGTGTGCTCTTGCACAAGCCATTCCTATACCAGCAATGATTGGCAGCTGTGGAGATACTACTGAATAGCATCTATGGGAAAGTGGAAGGGGAAGTACCGCGGCAGCTCTGCTCCATAGTTAAAGAAGCATGACATGGATTTTATCTTCTCCCAGCCTCCACACTATACCTTATTTATTCAGGCTTAAAGCAGAGGAAAAGTCCTTTTTCTTTAATGCCCAGTTCTGTAAATACTTCTACATGCATCATCCCAGTGATTTCAATAAGAAAAATTCATAATTGGTCCATAACTGGCTATTAGTCAAGTAGGTTGGGAGAATGCAACCTCTGACTGTCAGGAACTAGGAGAGAATGGCAGGGAATGGATCACCCCATTATGACCGGTTGGGTTCTTCTCTGAAGTGACCGAGAGTATCCACATGTCAGATACAGGATTCTGGGCTTGATGGGTCATTGGTCTGAGTCAATATGGTGCTACTTGTGTTCTCATATAAGGTAAGATACATCTGAGAAATGCAGTGCATCAGGGGACAGTGGGTAACAGGATTTGTCATGGGGAGGACCACTGTAAGATTTTAGCCATAAATTACTCCACAACTGATGGTAGATTCATCAGCTAGGTCCAGCTCCATCCTGCTCATACAGCAGCTCAGGTCAACTCACAGTCAAAATTTACAATATAATATAAAACAATTCAATAATTAACATAAAATATATACAATATATAATAATCATTAAAGAGCAAAACCAAATCCCCCCTCCCAAACTCCCCCCACCCTACTCATCTCCCTCCCCAAAAGCCTGGCGGAACAGACAGGTGTTACACAGTCTCTGGAAAGAAGGAAGGTCTGGGGCTAGGTGGGCCTCCATTGAAAGGGAATTCCACAGCCTAGCTACGGTCACTGAGAAAGTCCACCCCATCGTCTCCATCCAGGAAACCTGGGGAACTTTGATTTGGGTGATCCCAGTCGACCGTAGGGGCTGTACCATGACCTGGGGCATGAGGCGGTCCCGCAGGTAGGTGGGGCCCAGACCATTTAGGGTTTTATAGGTCAGCACCAACATCTTGAATTGGGTTCGGAAGACAATAGGCAGCCAGTGTAGAGAAGAGCACTGGTGTAATGTGCTCGTGACGACCTGTCCCTATAAGGAGTCGGGCCACCACATTCTGCATGAGCTACAGCCTCTGAACCATCACCAAAGGTAGCCCCACATATAGTGCATTGCAATATTCCAGTCTAGAGGTGATGAAGACATGGATGATGGTGACCAGGTCAGAGTTCGAAACATACGGCAGCAGCCGTCACACCAAGTGTAACTGATGGAAGGCGCTGCTCTCCGCAGCCACCACCTGGGAATCCAGGCACAACTGCGAGTCGAGAAACACACCCAGACTACAGACCTGAATTGCCAAAGGAGGGAAAACCCCATCAATGACAGGAGATACCACTCCTCAGCCCTACCCACCAAGATCAGCTCCGTCTTGCCGGGATTCTGCATCAGACGGCTCGCCCTCATCCAATCCCCCAAAGCCGCCAAACACTGGGTAAGCACCGAGACTGCCGGGTCTGGATCTGCCAAAAAAGAGAGGTACAGTTGTGTATCATCGGCGTACCAATGACAACGTACTCCGAACCCTCTCACGACCTCACCCAAAGGCTGCGTGTACATGTTGAACAGGAGAGGGGACAGAATAGAACCCTGTGGGACTCCACACATGAGGTTTCAGGGAGATGATGATTTTTGAATGCATTAAACATGCAGTGATAATTAGTATTATTTTTTGTAGCAGTAGTCTAGTCACTTTATGAGTAACTTCATTATCCTGCAACATTGTCGCCCTTGAAATTTTAAAGGAGATGCAGACTAAACACACCTGGAACTTTTCACTCATCTCACTACCCTAACTAAATATACAGCTGACAATGGGTGGGCTATATGAAGGTACTCTTCCATCCTCAACAATTTATCTACTGAGATCAGCATCTTTCATCTTATTGATTAATGTGGTTATTGATTTGCTCTGTGATTGCACTGGCCTGGTATGAACATGACTGTAAGGGGCTGTGATCGACTTGTCTCTTTATTGACAAAAATGAGTTGATAGAAATCATTCTTCTGTGTGAGCTAGCACAATTCTTTTGTGTTCCTGACACCAGCACAGAAACTAGGAGATAATAGCTGGCCCTGAGCAGAAAAATGTTCTCAGAACTCGATGTGATTGAATCCTCTTTTTAACCACAGCACTTGCTGCAACACTTTATTATTGGAAGAAGGGGGAGTAATGTGTGAACTGGGACATCTAGAAGCTGCTGTCTTTCCACCACAGAATATGTTCTTCAAGGGATAGTAGTTTGCTTCCTTCTCAGGACCATATTATGTGTTCTGAAAATTCCTCCCCACACCCGTGTCACATTCTGAAAGCAGAAAAATCAAACTCTGTGGCTGGAATAAATTATGAAAATTAACCAAATTTTACAAAATATGAGGATTTTGAATGGAAAATTTAGATGCACGTTATTGCATACGGGCGGGCAGTTCACCACAGTGGATTCCAGGTGGGGGTGAACAAAACAACCACACCCCGGGGCCAATAAAAGCCCCAAACAGACGTGACGGGACCGGAACCACAGATGGGAATCAGGCCGACAGATCATGGACCGGGGCAGCGCAACAGATGTTACATCGATTCCCAGCCATGGTAAAAACACCAAGAAGCCCCCGGGAAGGGGCGGGACACAGACATGGCCGCCTGAGGGCAAACAAAGTGAAAAGGCACTAAAGGGAATGCCCACACAAGAGAAATGGGAAGGGAGGGGGGAGAGGGAGAACAGCCAGACAGGTACCACACACAGCAGGCACACACACACACACACACACACACACACACACGCAGGCACGGAGGACAGTGAAGACAGGGAAGGGGGGGACACGGTCGACCTGACACCATGCAAGGCATGCCAGGCACCGCAGGGAGGGGGGCTGGGCTGCGGGACCAGGAAGAGGGGAGGAATGGGCACAGGGGCATGGCAGGACACCACCACCAGGTACACCCCACCCCACAGCAGAACAGTCCACATGGGCACCCCCACAACAACAACACAGTCCCGGAAGGGGGGGCCCTGCAGCTCGGGAGAACGTCAAAGTGGGAGGCCATATGTCACAGCGAGCCGGCCAGGAAGGGTCCAGGAGGCACATGCAGTCAAGGCATCCCACCGAAGGGCAAATGGACGGCAGCCAGGAGAGGCAGTCCAGCACAGCAGGTCCAAGTATGCGTGGCCCCATCAGTGAAGGAGGTCAGGAGGGGCAGTCCTGGGGCCCCGGACCCCTGGGGCACACAAGCAACCCAGTTGGGAGAAGAGCGGCCCAGAGGGGGCCCAGTTACACAGCCGGGGCAGCAGCACATGGGGAAGCAGGTGACTCAGCAGCAAGGCAGAGACAGCAGGGTGGTGACAGGCACCGGGGTCAGGCCCACGGGCAGCTCCCGAAGCTCACACGGCCCGGGACACTAGGGGGCCAGGGAGGTACCCAGGGGCTCACAGGCAGCTGTTGGGGGCAGCTCTGGGCCCAGGCCCAGGATGCCCAGCCCGATGAACCAGGTGGGGCCAATGGATCATGCCTCGGCGGTACCCAGCACGGACATGTAGTGGGCGATCAGGTAGTAAGCCTCAAAGGGGTCATGCACAGAGAGCCCCAACTGGACATCAGGATGGGACCATACCCGCACCAGTGCCGACATCTCCACCGCGGAAGGCTCCGTTACACAGCAGACAGCAGCAGGGGGCCAATGAAGATGCCCCAGCCCCAGAAGTCGGTGATACACCGCCACACATTTGCGCTGGTACCCATGCACCCCGTGAATGCTGCCAAAGTAGGACATGGCCAAGGCAGGGCCCCCCTCTGCAAGGCACTGCATGTAGGCTGCCAAGCTGCACACCCACAGTGCACTCACGGTCTCAGACCCAGACCAGGGCACATGCGAACACCTATTCACCGGGACGCGCCCATCAGGGAAGCGGACCAGCCCCAGAGTCTCAGCATGTAGCCAGAAATCTCATGCGCTCGCTTAGTAGCCGAGGTAGTGGAGTCCAGAGCTCAAGCTTGCAAAGGCAGACGAGCAGCTGTCCGGCCTGCCCAGGAGCAGCTTCATGGCAGGGCTACGCCACAGGTCACATAGGGACATGGTCTCGGTGTAGATCCAGATACGGGGGGCCCCATGGGGGACGGGAAGTGGGAGCCCCATGGATGGACAAGCAGCCATGGTCCAACTGCCCAGGGAGAATAGCACAGAGCTCTGGGGGCCTCACACACCTTCCGGGGCCGAGGGGCCTCCCAGGGGTCCCAAGGACAGGGAAAGCGGCCACGGGCCACAACATTGTAGCACAACAGAGCAAGGCATGGGGTGCAGACCCAGCACAGCTGCACAACACAATAGCTCTCACATACCAACTAATCTGCACTCCAAGGGCATGGTAACTCAAACACTCAGGGGTGTGTGTGTTGTTGGCAGATCGCTACCAGCCGCACAAGGAGCACGAGGAGGACAGTGCCCATGCAGGGGGGTGCCCACCGCTCTGACCCACCCCCTGGGGTTCCTCTGACCAGTCCCTGCATGGCCGCGGTTGCCCCACCCCCCTTTCTCCCACATACTGGACCAGGAGCCACTGTACCATAAACACCTTTAATATCACCCATGTGTACATTGACACCCATTCCCTCATAACCTGTTGTGCCATGCCACCACCTCTGCCCCCCCCTACACAGCCATACCCCTCCTACCCCTACCCCCTGTCCCCACCGTCCCCTGGGACGGCCCCGTGTGCACCCAGTCTGGGCCATAGAGCTCATAGAGCTCACCTCCCCCCCACTGTCAGTGCTGCTAGACATGTCCCCTGCCACCTCCTGTTCCAGTTGGGGCAGCCCTGGAAGGGTGGCCAGGGTGGCCAGGTCCCGGGCCCCCCCCTGGTGGCTGCACCCTCCGGGGGCCAGCGGGCACAGGGAGGTGAATGCGCAGCCCCTGAGGGTGTAGGGGTTGAAGGGGGTCAGGCCAGGGAGCAGATTTGCTGAGAGGCCTGCCATGGGTGCCTGGGCTGCCAGGGTGCCTGGGGGGCCGCCCGACATGACATAGGCACACATTGTGCTGGCGTGCAGGAGCAATGAGGTCCTGATATCATGGGACCTGTCCATCTTGTTCGAGTGCTCCTGCAACATGGTATTTATGTCCTGCCTCAGCCCCCTGAGCAGGTTCTCCTGCCTGCTGTGCTTCCTGCGCTCCCGCCGCCGCTCTGAAGGGGAGGGGGTACCTCGACACATTCCCTGCCCTGGTCCACAGCGCTTCCAATGAGTTGTGGGGCCACTATGTAGCCCTTCATGTGGAGGAAGCGGTCCAGGGCATCGTAATATGGGGCTGTCCAGGCTCCGTGCCCCAACCTCCTGTTGTTGTCCCGGATTTCCTTGTACCCCCTCCTCAGCTCTTTTGCCTTTGACCGGCACTGTGCCACTGTCCGGGGGTGCCCTGCTGCCTTCATGTCCTGCACTATGTCCCTGTAGACCTGCTCATTGCACTGGTTGAGCGTGAGCTCCAGTTGGTACTCCGGAGTCCCCTATATCGAAATGAAGTCCCTGGTCCCTGGTCTCCTGGAGTCCCCACTGGCCCCCTCTGTGGTAGGCCTTCCTCCCTCCTCTCCACACTGGGTCTTCTCCCTCCTCCTCCAACCCTTCCTGCTGCACCTCCAGCCGGGCTGGTTTGGTGTGCTCCGTGGGGTCGCCCACCCGGGCCGTTTTCCGTGTCTGCAGGAGGTAGGGGGTTGGGGGATTACGGTTTGTTGGAGGTTGGGTCCACCTCGTGGGGTGCCCCCCAGGGTGGCTGGCTGTGCCCCTTGCCCCCCTTTGCCACCCCTTTGCCCCCTGTTCCCCTTGCCCTTGCTCCCCATTACCCGTTTCTGGGGCGCCTCCTCCGCCCCTGGCCCGGCTGATGTCCCCGGGGTGTCCTGTTCCGGCTGCTGCTGGTGATCTCTCCCTACCACCATGTTCAGCCTGACCCCAGGCTCCCCCACCCCCTCCTGTGCTGTCTCCCCCTCCACCGCCACCACCAGTGCTCCTGCCTCCTCCTCTGTCACCTCCTCCTCCTCCTCGCCCCTAGCTCTCTCCTCCGCCACTGCTCTCTTCCTCCTCCTCCCTCCTCGCTCCATCCCGTCACGTTAGCCAGCTGCGTTTTTCCCTTTAAATCTCCCTCTGGTGAATGTGTTGCTGCTGGTTGCCTGGCAGCGCCATTACATGCATTGCCCACAGCTGGGGATCATTTCCTTTGATCCCGGGCCGTGTTTGCCATCCAGACGTTACGTTTGGTTGATCCCCGGTGGGTATCTCCTTGACCACGCGTCCAGGGGAATTGGTGCGGGGAGCCCGGGAAGCGTGGTTGAAATTGACCCCGTGTGGGTATTGAGCATGGTGAACATCTGGCGGTCACCAAACAGATGTTCAGAGCTCCTTGGCCCCACCGCGGGGTTGAGCGTGGTTCACTGTGGTTGAGCATGATCTCGTAACGTCTGAAAATACCCAAAGTTCTGCCCTGATATGCAAGAGAGAAACCGCGGCAGATCCCTGTTTGCACTGGCTCTTTTCCTGTCAGCCGGCTCCTCTGCACTGCCACGTCTTCCATCGCCCCTCCCTCTGCCACCACCACCGCCGCCGCAGATGGGAATGCAGCCTTATTGTGAGTCTTTCTTTCTCTTGAAATAGCTGTAAATCATGCTTAATTTTATAAAGAGCTTTGAGATTAACATATAAAATGTCACTAGACTAGCTCACTGATGTTGCTGAAAGTTGTTTGAGGTCTTAATTTACTTAACCATTATTTAGGGTCATCCATTAACTTGAACAGAGCTTCCTTAGTGGCGTTTTCCAACCATCACAACTTGCGTGTAAAGGTTAAGACAAGACACTGGGCATTTTTACACACACCTTAAAGTTCTGGATTTTTCAATCTTCTGGGTTTACAAGTTCACAAGTAAGTTCTGGATGCATTTTTCACACAAACTCTGCCCTGAGGCAGCCTAAAGTAGCCACAGCTGTAGACGTGAGGGGCTGCCATGGAAACCAAGTGACCACAGCTGCCTGGAGCAAAGCAGTTTACCAGGAGAACCTTTTACACACAAACGTTCTGGGAGAAGATCTATGCAGAAGTTCAAAGGTCCAGATGTTTAAGATCTGGGTGAGTGATTTAGACACACAGAAAGTTCAGGATGTAACAGCAAACATGCAGGAGAAATGTGTGTGTAAAAACATCACTCTTAAAGAAGGAGCAGATCCTGATAGTTGTTGTCAATCTGCACAATTGCAGACTAATGTAATCTGTGTTGCAGTAGTGAGTCAAATTAGGATCAAAAGCTGAAGTTCATTTCATTTTACCTCCTGGACTAGCAGGGTTAAGACGTCCTGTTTTGTTGGCCTACAGGACACAAGGAAGTGATGTGACTAGCACTGTATCCAACTGTCTTTGACTTCTATAACTCACTCACTCCCCACATTCGCCTTGGCCCCTCCGTCAGCACCTTCAAATCCCTCCTCAAAACCCACCTCTTTCTCGCCGCCTTTCCAATGCCTGCTAGAACTTTCCTTCAATATTTACTGTCTGCCCTCCCCGCAGACTCCTGCCTAACTGCAAGCAAGCCAAGCACGTGCACCTGAGACTTTGCATCCGCTGAATGTTATTATTTATCCCGTGTCTCTCCCTATGTCCCCTCTCCTTTTCTCCCCCCTCCATGTCTATTAGATTGTAAGTCATAGGCAGGAACCACGTCTATCTTATTGTTCTGTAAAGCACCAGGTACATAGCCTGCACTATACAAATCATCATCATCTTCATCATCATCATCACATACCCATTCAACTAGGATGCCATACAGCACTTGAATGTAGAACCTTCAGGTATGTAGCTGTTGAAAATCTTAACCACTTGGGCACTACACATCTAAGATAAGAATTAAGTGGACATAATGAACATCAGTGTGAAGAACTCTCCCGCACAGTACATGCTCTGAATCACTATTATTTTAATAATAATAATAATAATTAATAATAGATAGTTCGTATTTATATCCCACCCTACAACACAATGAAACACACATACAAATGTATATACTACTTGAAATCCCCACCCAACCTTCCCAAACCCTATCTCCACCTGCCAAGTACTTGGCCATATTAAAAAGTCTTATGCTATAATGTGCTTGGCACTGAACAGTCATGATTAGAGATAGGTCCCTGCCTCGATGATGCAAAAATAGGAGAACCATGAAGGAAAGGAATGAGAAAAGACAGGATATCGATATACATCCATCAGTAATATGATGTAAATATTAGTATTTCTTTTGATCTCTGCCCATAAAAGGTAGCAGCAAAAAGCTATTCTCTTCTAGAGTGGAAACTCTCACTAATCTCTTTTGAAATGAGACTTGATTTTCCTGCCCAAACCTCAGCCCCCTTCCCGTTGCCCCATCATCTCATGTCAAAAAGTAGAGATTTTTGTAAAAATACCATTGCAGTTTTCCTTCTGATATTTCCCTGGAGTTTCAGTGCCTCTCATATAATCTCAGTTTCTATTAGGATTGACATGACTGTGGAACAAAATAGGTGTTGCTTTGGCAAAATGAAAGAGAAAGGCCTGCAAGGAGTAACCAGCAAACCAACTTCTACTCCTCATGAAAAGACACTGCTCAAAGTTCCTCCTCACTTGAGTCATCATGATGAGCAGATGTCACTTCCTATCTGATGCTCAGGAATACACAAAGTCAAAGTTAATAAGTTCCAGTACATACAGAAAGTAATATGTTACAGCAAATACCAAGGGTGGAAATCAATTGTTGACGCCCTAGGACAAGGCAAAGAATAGTACAGTTTGGTGTAAGGATGTTCTGGCCCAGCTAGTCACTTTCCACGGTTGTGCTGTTGTTTAAAAGATAAAATAGAAGGAATGTAAACATTGAGCTCAATCCTCTAGACATTGGTGAGTTCCACTATTATTTTATTTGACAAATCTTGCTTGAAAGGACACAGCCTGACTGTGTGGGATTTCATAACAACACTTTCCCTTACTTGAGGTCAAGAGAGGTGCACGGAAATGTCAGGTGCTATTGTACCACTAACTACAGTGCCCTTCACAGCCAGTTGTTTGACTTAAAGAACGTTCCCATACACTACTGCAAGTGAGCCTAAAAATAACCTTAAAAATTGCATGGTTGGAGTGGTTATATTGTATGTACATAGAGAGTATAACCTTGTATATCCAAATCTCTCATTGTTCACAACCTTCTTTATTCCAGACTTGATTTATTACCTCCCACAATCTGCACACCTCCTTAGTCTTTATAAAAACCATGCTCCTACCACTGCAAAGGGCCTGGATATGGGGGCTGCAGTCAGTTGAATTGAGTTTGCAAAGGCTAATGGACTCACTTCTCTTGCCTCTAGTGAGTTAAATCTCCCCTAGCTGAAGTGATTGAAGAGAAGCTGATGGTAGTCAGGTATGACCAGGAGATGTCAGCTGACTGAAATGAGGATAATTATGTGTGTCTACATGCTGTTTGCATGCAAGCCAAGATTGAGGTGGGATTCCATTAAATTAAAGATACTGTTGCACAGTGTTGCATAGCAGAATTCGATTAAAGACATTGGGTATTTTCAGACGTGATAGAGCCTGTATTGGCCCTGTCACGGAATCACCCATTGATTCCCCCGCCGGGATCAAACTGGCACGTCCAACAGATGTTCCGGCTGATCCCGGCAGGGAATCGGGGAAGGGGCGGAGCCGCGTGGCTCAATGTGCGGCTGCACAGCCCCACCCCCCATGCTCCTTAGGTCACCCGCCCTCTTGGGAGATGCACGGACGCCGCAGCCAATGCGGCCGCAGCACCTGCTTCCTCCCCCTGGGGAATTGACCATGGCCCGGAATCCCGCCGTTGATTCCGGACTGTGGTCAGGGGACAGACGAGACGATCCCCCTGATCATGGGGGGGAATCACATTGAACATGCAAACGGAGATGGTCTGGACAGGACCTCCATTTTCATGTTCAATGTGATTCCCCTCATGATTCACGGGGGTGAACATCTGGCGGGGAGCTTCTTTTCCCCCTAACGGACGTGAAGAGACCATGATCACCATGTGGGAATTCCCTGTAGTTGAGCGTGATCTCGTAACGTCTGAAAATACCCATTGTTGCATACCACAAATGAACTCTGCATATCACAATCCTCTCTTGTGGGGGCTGCTTCTAGGGCTCCTGCTGTTAACAATGTCTGAACTATCCGAGGCACCAAATCTTTACACTGCTCATGTAGACGGGGAGAGAGTAGGCCCGGGGTGATGACCAAATGTGGCCCCAATTAGTCTTTATTTGGTCCCTTTCAAGTTCCTTAATCTGGCACCTGGCACATTTCCTTCCCATAAATTCTGAAAGACTGAGCTCAGAGGGAAATGGGACAGAGATGAGGGCTTGCCCTCAAGGGTACAGAATAGATCTTGACCCTCCTCTTCTGGAGCACACCACTTAAGAACTTTCTCCCCCAGCTTCTATCTGGCCCTTAGAATGTAGGCCTTTTTAAAAAGGATTGCAAAAGTGCCGCAGTCTGCGGGGGATGGGTGGAGGGAGCAGTGGGTCTGTGACATGTGTGCGGGTTGGCACTCAGAAGAACACCCATCTCCACTGATTTCAATGCATGGGGGCACCGCTGTTGTCCCGAATGCCTCCGTGCGTAGGGAATCGGTGAAGATTGGTGAATATGGGTGGAGCACGGGGGCATGCATGCACCCCCACCCATCTCCACCAGTGCTCACATGGACGGCTTCCCCCTCGCCCACCCAGTTGCACATGTGGATGGGGGACGGTAATCTAGAATGGGTCTTATACTAATTTTCCAAGTGGTCACTGGGAGATAAAAGGTTACCTACTCCCGGAGTAGTTATCTTCTTAGAAAAAAAAAATAAAGAAGAAGAAAGAATAGAAAAATACAATAAAAAAAGAGAAACAAAAAATCCTTATTTTAGAAGAAGACCATAAGGATGTACAAAATCCCAAGAGATTAAATCATTTTTCATTAGCACCCTCCCCCCAAGAAAGAAAAAACAAAGAAATGATACTGAATTATTAGGTAGTGCATAGCAGTAGACATTTGTATCCATGGCCCACCACAATAATTTATCGAATTTATCTCTGGCACTATACTCCCAATCATTTCCAGACATTATGCCTTTATAAAAAAAAAAAACTTGGCTCCTTGTAGATTTCTTCTATAAATGCACCATTGATGTTTTGACTTACTAGTCACTCCAAGGAAATAAAAAATGATAACATGGCCTGCACTATAAAGATTGTTGGTAAAGTATTTTAATAATAGAGAAAAAACATTCTAAGAGACAAGCAGGAGATAAAATTGCGGTCTGCTGCTTATCATTATGCCAGCCCAAGAGGTTGATTTTTTATATATATTTTAAATTAAAGACATTAACTACAATTTGGTCACTTTGTGGCAGTTCATTGCTTTAAACAAAATAAAACTGCCAAGACTTATTGATTTATAGGACCTCTAAGCTGTACTGGTAGGTCGCTTGGCATTTAACAAAATTAAATACCCAGGACCAAAATCATGCCATCAGTTTTTAATCAGAACTCCAACATAGTCCCCAGTGTTTAATAAGTCTTCCCTCATTACTCTATCTGGACAAGATGCTCCTCCACAAAGCAGAACTTTGCTCCCAGTTGTCTACTCTCCATTATTTCACAGAACTCACACCGAGACTACATGAACTTCATAACTTCTGGGTGAAGGAAGCGTGGTATCCCCCTCTTGTGGAGGGGGTGCACCCCTCTGTGGCTCAGCAGGTTCGGAATCTGGGGGTATTATTGGATGCGGGTCTCCGTCTAGATCAGCAGGTGGAATTGGTGGTGGAGGCGACTTTCCGCCAGCTGTATCTGGTGCGGAGGCTGCGCCTGTATATCTCCAGACCCGACCTGGCCACTGATCCATGCCTTAATCACCTCGAGGCTGGACTACTGTAACGCACTCTACGTGGGACTTCCCTTGACGCTAGCCCGGAGATTGCAGCTAGTGCAGAATGCGGCTGCCATTCTCCTAACAGGGATGGGCCGATGAGAGCACATAACACCGGTGCTCTGTGCGCTGCACTGGCTGCCTGTAATGTGCCGAACCAGGTTCAAGGTGTTGACATTGATCTATAAGGCCCTGTACGGTCTTGGACGTGGATACCTCAGGGACCGCCTCACCCTTCGTGACTCAGGATGGACTCTCCTGTCCACCATGGGCACCTTCTTGGAGGTGCCCCACATAAAGCAGGGGGCTACAATGGAAAAGGTATTCTCGGTGGCTGGGCCTTGGCTGTGGAACTCCCTCCCCGAGTCTGCTGGCCTTCCATCGGGCCTGAAAGACATGGCTGTTCTCCCAGGGCTTCGGAGGCGGAGAGGGGAGGGTGGACTAAATTTTTGTATGGGGATATTTTAAAATTGTTTTAAATATCTGTGTGGATTTTTATATTGTGATTGTTTATTTTATGTTGGAAGCAGCCCCGAGATGCCATAGGCATAGGGGACAGCATATAAATGGAATTAAATAAATAAATAAATAAATAAATAAAATCTTAACCCTAGTGTATTCCCATGAAAAGAGTGATGATAGTAGACTTGTGAGGTATATCTGCACCCCCATGCAGATTCAATAAACAATGACAATTTATTTCAAAGCTAGTAATCTTATTTTTAAAAGTAACACAAGAAGGTTTAAACAACATTATCTATGTATTTGTAAACAATGTATATGCTAATTTTGAAAAATGCACCCCAGGAATGTAGTCATTTGAATTCCAAAAGAGACCATTTTGGTCCATTCAAAGGAATCTCAGTCATGATGACCTAAAGGCATATAGAGTACAAATACACCCCTCAAGACAAACACAGCCCATGGAACAACAGCATCGAAGACTGTGTGTCTGCTGTGGGATGGGTTAGTGAGTGTGGCTTCTATGGTAACAGCATTGTTCCCAAAACATATTCCCCCCACAGCAGGAGCTCTTCAAACCTCAACTTCAGGCCTGTCTTGAGCTTCTGCGCCAGCCCAACTGCCTCAGCCCCCAGCCGCAATCCTGCCCCTGCAGAATCTCCTCAAGACTCTGGTGGAGACTCTGGTGGAGTCTGGTGGAGATTCTGGACCAGAGGGGTCACCTGGCTGATTGTGGTCGTGGAGGAGCTGATGGTCTCTGTCACTTCCAGGAACAGTCGAAGAACAAAGACCATCTGGGAGAGGATGTCCCATTCTGCCCCATTGGAGCCTGGAGGAGCCCCACTGTTTGTGTCCAACTGCACCTGATGCAAGGCGGCTTTCTGCTCCACAAGCTGCTCAAGCATCAGGAAGATGGAATTCCATCTGGTGGAGACTTCCTGCACCAGCTGGTGCACTGGGCGGCCTTGCTCTGCCTGCTTGGTCATGAGGAGTTCACTGCCCTTCACGCTGCGATTAAAGAACACAGCCAGCTCCCTCCCCCACTGGATCAGGGATCTAAGGGTGCCTTCCTCAATCCCCTTATCCCCCATGCCCAGAGCGTTCTTGACCACCAGGTGGAAGGTGTGTGCGGAGCAAGGGATGCTCGTGAAGCCCCCATTGCGGACTGCCTTGAGTATACTGGCCGCATTATCGGTCACCACACACCATGGGGTGAACGGTGCACCTGGCGTGACCTACTCCCCCACCACAGCATTCAGGGCTGCCTCTATGTTCCTGGCAGTGTGGGGGCAGTCCATGACTTCCATCTCAAGCAGGGCCCATCTATACCCTGCTTCAGGATCCCTCATGCCACTGTCAAATGCTGACTCTGGGTCCTGCCACCAGTGCGCCATCACCGCCAGGTACGCATGCTGGGCGTTCCGGCTGGACCATAGGTCAGTGGTGAAATGGACAGTGGCACCCCCATCCCCTGCCAGCTGCTCCTTCACTTGCTCCTTCAAAGCCCTATACAGGGCTGGCACCACCGTACGACTGAGGGTGGTTAAACTGTGGGGCCAGGAACTAATGGTGTCCCCGACAATGGAGAAGGGCTGGCCATCGACAGCGATCATCTCACCCAACTTGTGCGTGGTTTTCTCTTGAAAGCCACACCGCCCTCCAGTTTCCGATGGCCTTGGCAGCTGCCCCCATCCCAGCTCTTCCATTGTGGGCTGACGCTGCTGGCGAGGCTGCTGCTCCTGCTGCTCCCCCCTAGAAGCGATACTGTTCCTGCTGCTACACGCAGCTGCTGGATCAGGACGGTTGCCCACTGAAGGAGGCGGATGACTAGCCGCTTGGGTCAGGAACCTGCAACAGTCCACTGACGTTGCCTCCCTGCTTAGCATTGCAGCACTGTGGCACGATTTCAGGTGTCTCGACATGGTGGTTGTCCCCAGGTTGGTGAGCACCTGCCCACGCTTCACCACCTTATTGCACAAAGTGCACTGCACCTCCTGCGGATCATCTGCCTGCACCTTAAAATGCTCCCAGACCCATGATTTTCTAGCCCCTACTGTCTTCTGGCCTGCACCGGGTGACACACTCCTGGGAGGGGCAGGACATGGTGACACTGGTAACAGCTCGTTGAGGGACAGCCATCACCTCAGCAGCACCAGATACAGAGACCTCCTCCACAGAAATCTCTGCATCGCTGTCCCCATCCCCAAATAGAGTGAAGGAGGCTGCTGGACTCCCCATGCTGCTCCCACTCTGACCAACACTTTCCCCCTGCCCCCTATAGCTGCTGCTGCTGCTATGCTCCCTTCTTCCATTGCCAGGGGATTGGGCCCTGCCTCTAGCAGCCGGGGTGAGATCCATCAGCCCTGGACTGCTTTGGGGGATTGCCTCTATAATTATGGGGGAGTTGGGGGACAATGATGATCCCTGAGGAGCTTCAGGCACTGAGTCGCCTGCACCTGCAGCCACAGATGAGACAGTCTCAGCCACCAGCAATGCAGACATTACAGTGCCCTGCGTGGCACTGGAGGACACTGTCAGGAGGCGACGCCTAACCCCCTGGCCCCTAATGCCACTGGGAGCACTAGTGCGACTAGTGCTGGGAGAGGAAGACCCACAATCAGGCCTGCTCATCTTGGCACAGCAGAGTGCCAGCAAGCAGAAACAGCCACGTGGTGATGGGCTTCTGCTTCTGCCTGTTGGCACTCTACTGGCACGGCCCCTGCCAGCTCTGCCATGTGCCTCATTGCCTGGCTTGAGGGCAGCAGACCGGCCTCGCCCTCTCCTACCTCCCTTCTCCATTTCTCCCACCAAAAGAATACACAAATATTTTATAAAAACAATTTTTAATTTGTTTAAATTTATATTTATCTAATATTATATATCTATATATATCTATATATATCATATATTATTATATTATATATATATTATATATAATATTATATATATATATATATATATATATATATATATATATATATATATATATATATAATAAATCTAACTGCTATTAACTATCTAACTATTATAAAAACAATGGAACTAAATAATGAAATATCTAACACCTAGTCCTACAAACACACTCTAAAACTAAATCACTGATATCTATAAACTATAACTAAGGTAACTTAACTAACTAATAACTAACTCCTACCTAACTACAATAATCTCTCTCTCTATATATATATATACAATATTACACAGGGATGGGGAGTGGGGGTGGAACGCAGACGGCTCACAACAACACAGGGAGGGCTGCAAAAACTGAAATAAAACCTAAATCAATCTAATCCTAATCTAATAAATCAAAAAACAGGGGAAGGGAATGAGGCATGGAATATGGAGGGAGAGGGAAAGGGAAAGGAATGGATTCAATGGAGGGTAGGGAGAGAGAGAACACAGGGATGTTTAAAAAAAATTAAAATAACAGCTAAATCTATCTAATATAATCTAAATAAATGAAAATATGAAGGTAAATGGGTTGGATGGGTGAAATAGGAGGAGGATGGCAATGGATTGAGGAGAACAAAACTGCTGGGAGAGGGAGCCTTCTGAAATGCCTGCTATTCAGGAACAGTGATTAGCTAAAAGGTGTTGGGAAGGGGGGAGGCAATCAGTTTTGTTTCTTGCTGCACCCGCCTCACCGCAAGCCCCATTGGCTCCATGCAGCCTAGCCCGTGGCCAATCGCAGACTGTGAAGCCAGTGGTCTGAGGCGAAAAGGGATGGTGATTCAGCAGGCTGGCTGCTACTCCAAGCCTCTCCACCCCTGGTGCCTGGAAGTCTACTCCTCAGCTGACTTCCCCTCCCTGTCATGTTTGACTTTCCAGTGACACTTTTTTTGCCACACGAACTCACCCAAACGTGATCTGAACTGATCGAACTGTTAGGTTATTTCGACGTTCGGATCTACTTTGGTTCGGTCAGTTCATGTTCGGATTCAGGTTCGGGTTCAGTTGTCTGAACAGACCGAGTTTGTTCCGAATTCTGAACTTCCGAACCATGTTTGCCCATCCCTAGTCACTTTCCCTGATCAGCTGTTTGTCGGGATGAGGAGAGTAGCACTTGAGCTCTCCTCTGGGCTCTTCCTCTCCCAAATTAGCCAGCCAGACTGAGAGTCCACCTGCAGTTGGTCTCATGCAATGGATGCCAGCAACTGTCACTCATAGCCCACCATGGGGATCACCATACGGTGGGCAGAAGCTTGGCCATCCCTGGGAAGGAGACTCATGTGGGGTAAGGCTGCTCCATAAGCATCTGTAATAGAGTAGCCAAAAGCCCCAGCCTAAAGTAGCAAGCAGAAAGGCTGCAAGGCAAACTGTAGCAGCTCACAGCTACATAATTAATTACATGTGAAGCAAGGTAACCAGTCATTGTTAATGAGTTGTGGCTGCAAGTTATCCTCCTGGGGCAGGAAAGCCACCCCCAGGAAGAGGAGGAGCATAAAAGAGCCAATAGATGGCAGTTGTGGAGAGAACTGTAGGAGAGAGAAGTTCTGTTGGGTTGCTATACCAAACAAAAAGTCTCACCAAAAACCAGAGAGGGAGAAAGCATTCAACCCTGTGGACACTAAGGAAAGTCTTCACTGACAGACAGCATTGGATATCCAGGTGGAATCTATGTCAAAAAGGACATTTGTTTGCTATGAACTTTAAAGAAGGGCTAACAGACTTCAGGTCTGATTCAGGACACGGTGTTTAAGAAGGCTTACAGAGGCTTATGTTACAATAGCCAAGCAGGGGTACCTTTTGTTTATATTTAAGTTGGGGACTGGCTTTGTAGGAGAAGCCCCAAACTTGGTGAACCAGGTGGGTTGTAAGGGGAGATGGAAGCCCTGACATAAATTATCCAACTGGGGCTAGTGAATGTATGTTGAAGCCATATGAGGGACCAAAATACTTGATAGCCCAGAGAAGGGCCAATTGTGATGTTAGGTCTAAAGGTATTGTTAGGCCTGAGATGGGCCAAATATGTGAGAGATCCCTGAGGGGCCAAATATTTCTTTCTTTCTTTATGAACAAAATTTGTATGCTGACCCCTCCTGCTAAAAGCATCTCAGGGCAGCTAACAACATGTTAAAAACAGATAACAAATACAATTAAAATTCTAGAATAAAAACAATTCACCCCATACACCTCCCTAACCCAAACCACCCACCCCATCTCCCTCGGGAAGGCATGGTGGAACAGACAGGTCTTATATTTTCTATGGAAGAGGGGACGTCGGTGGTCAAATGGACCTCTGGCGGGAGGTAGTTCCACAGCCATGGCACGGCCACAAAGAACATCCTCCTCCAAGTGCTCCTCTCCCCCTCCTCAAAGTCAACATCCGAGAATCCCGGGACCTCGAGGAGGGTGCCCCCAGCCGACCGCAGGGGCTGATCCAGGACCTGGAGGATGAGGCAGCCTCGCATGTAAATGGGGCCCAGGCCATTTACGTATTTAGAGGTCAGCACCAACACCTTGAATTGTCTCCAGAAGACTATTGGCAGCTAGTGCAGAGAATGGAGCACAAGTGTAATGTGCTTCTGTTGACAAGTCCCCATTAGGAGACGAGCTGCCACGCTCTGCACCAGCTGCAGTCTCCAAACCATCACCAAGGGTAGCCCATGTAGAGTGTGTTACAGTAGTCCAGTCTTGAGGTAATAAAAGCATGGACAATCATGGCCAGATCAGAGTCAGAGGCATATGGCCGAAGCCAACATACCAGATGTAACTGGCAAAATGCCCCCTTTGCCACAGCTGCCACCTGGACATCCAGACGGAGCAGCAGGTCCAGGAGCACCCCCAGACTCTGAACCTGAGATACCAGGGGAGGACGGACCCCATCAATGATGGGGGCAACCACTCCCCTGACATTCCCCACAACCATCACCTCCATCTTGTCAGGATTTAACTACAGGCAGCTTGCCCTCATCCAATCCCCACAGCTGCCAAACACTGAGTAAGCACAGAGACTGCCGGGCTTGAGTCGGATGAAAAAAAGAGATATAGCTGGGTGTCATCAGGATTTTGATGACACTGTATGCCTGACAACCTCCCCCAAAGGCTATATATACATATTGAACAAGAGAGGGGACAAGATAGACCCCTGCAGGACCCCCCATGTGAGACCCCGAGGGGAAGATGAAAAATCACCCAGGACCACACACTGGGTTCTCCCAGCCAGGAAAGAGCAGAACCATTCAAGAACGGTCCTGCCATTCCCTGCCCGGTCCCACAGCCGAGTCACCAACAACTCATGATCAGTATCACACGCAGCCGAGAGATCTAACAGGATCAACAGGGTCGAATGACCCTGGTCCTACTCATGGGAGAGGTCATCAACCAAGGACACAAGCGCAGTCTCCATGCCATAACCTGGATGAAAGCCAGACTGTAGGGATGGGCAAACAGAACCGAGTTCGGAAATTCGGTTCGGTTCGGAAGTTCGGTTCAGTCGACCAAATTATTAGAGTTTGGTCCGAACGCTGAACGTCCGAAAAAAGTTCAGAAATTCAAACCTCATTGAACTAAATGGAATGTTATCTTTTAGGAATGGGCGAACAGAGCTGAGTTCAGAAATTCGGTTCAGTTCAGTTGGTTTGAAAATCGAGTTTGGTTCGGATGTTCGGGTCGGTCGACTGAACTGGTCGAGTTCGGTCTGAACTCTGAACTTCCGAACTGCATTCACCCATCCCTACCAGACTGCTAGGGATCGAGAAAATTGACACGGTCCAGATGCTCCTGCAGCTGCCGAGCCACGACTCGTCCAATAACCTTCCCTAAAAAGGGAAGGTTAGAGACCGGCAGATAGCTGGCTGGGATGCCAACGTCCAATGATGGCTTCTTGAGCAGGGACCGCATCACAACCTCCTTGAGATAGCCCGGCACCCTGTCCTCTCCAAGGGAGGCATTGACAGTCCCCGCCAGCAACAGAGCTAGTGTCTCACAGATAGCCTTGATCAACCAGTAAAGGTATGGATCTAGTTCACAATAAGTGACTCGAACAGTCCCAAGAGCATCCCTCACATCCAAGGGTGACACATTCTGAAAGTCATCCCACAAAACAGGAGGACAGGACAGGGCTTCTACTGCTTCTGGATCACCTACTGCTAAAAATTTTACATCAAAACTGCAAAAAAATCTGCAAACAAATCACAGCAGGCATTTGATGACTCTAAATTCAGGCGGAAGGAGGCTGGACTGATCAGCCCCCTCACCACTCGGAAAAGCTCCGCTGGGCAGGACTTGGTGGACACAATACATAGGTATGTAACTAGACTCTATGTTACAATCGATCAAATTCAGCACTCAAGTGATGCCACCATTGCTCTAACTGCTGCCCTTCCCACTTCATCTGCTGCAGGTTCTCCATATACCATCAGGACTTGCGTTGTTGGCGGTTCAGGAGCGGATGCCTGGGAGCCACGTTGTTGATGGCCTCCATCAACACAGAATTCCACATGGTCACAAGGTCATTGAGTGAATAACCATAAAGATCAGTGAAACATCCCCTAGAGCAGTCTGGAACCTTCCTGGTTCCATAAGTCTTCAGGGGCGAACCATCCTAACTAGTTCCACACCGTCCCAGGGGCCAACATGAGTTCAAGATACCTGCCCGGAGGAGATAATATGGGTCCAGTGAAGGGACCAACTGTTGCTGATAACTCTGAGGAATACTGAGACTATAATAGGACCCTAAATAGGCATAGACCCAGAAGGGACCAAATTGAGATCTGGAACATTTTAATGTCCTGGGAGGAGCTAATTCCCCCCCCCCTTTAAAAAAAAGAGCCTTGAGCCTGGCCTGTGGACAGTGTCCTCATAATTTTTTTGAGGATGTGCCATGTAGCAGGCAGCTGTTTGCCCTGTCCTGGGGTGGGGAAACATCTGGCTGCTGCTGGCTGCCACATGAGCCACCGCATCACATAACGTATGTGCCCAGGGAGGGGTAAGGCTACCCAAGGCATGAGTCCCTTCCCTCCCTGTCTTGTGTAGCCTCACCCAATATTACTAACTAATGAGATGACACAGAATATTTGATATTCAGAGTGTAATCCTCCCCCAATTGAAGTCAATGGCAGAACTCCAATTGACTTTAAGGCTGGAGGATGCCTTGTCTAAGTGAAATCTTCCATCTATTAAAGTAAACTTAAGCTGAGCCATTGGGCTCAATCCCAAACCCCTAGCATGTAGCCTGTATGTGGCTTGTGCACAGCTTGGGTACTTTCAGACGTTACGGGGCCCTTTGACCCCGTACCGAAAGCAACGTCTTCGTTCCCCGCCGGGGTCACCCCTGCACGGCCCAACAGACGTGCCGGGGGGATCCCGGTGGGGAAAGTGGGAGGGGCCGGGGCCGCGCGGCGCAACGTGCGGCCGCACGGCCCCGCCCCCTCCACGCACCCCGCCGCCCGCCCTCCGAGGAGACGGGCGGGCGGCGGGGCCAATGCGGCCGCCGCGTCTGGCCGATCGTGCCACGGCCCGGGATCCCGCCGGGGATCCCGGGCCGTGGCACGCGGCCAGACGTTACTTTTTGTTGGCCACGGCCCGCGGTCCATTTGACCACGCTTCCCGGGACCTTCCCCCGGCTAGCCCGGGAAGCGTGGTTCAAATTGACCCCATGTGGCAATTGAGCGTGGCCAACATCTGGCGCACGCTGTGCAGACGTTCAGGGGCCTTTGGCCCCGCGTGGGGGTTGAGCGTGGTTCACTGTGGTTCAGCGTGATCTCGTCACGTCTGAAATCACCCCTTGTGGGCAGGCCTGGTCGTGCCTGCATGGATCCGCGTGCAACCTGCTCTGTTTATGCAGCACATGGGGTTTGGGATCGAGCCCCATGACTTTGATGTATGGATGACTGTGTCCTAAATATAGTTGTTCTAGCTTCCCCCCCAACATTTCTACACATAACAAACCATAACAAACTACTACAATACTGAGACAAACCTACCACGAGTGAAGCTGTTCCATCCAACACTTGGTTTCACAGAGGGTTTCCATAGTGATTTCATGACTAGCTACATTTTCGCTTAGCCCATGTCATATTTTTCCACAGCTCATCTGCTGCATGAGTTTAACATTTGAAAGCTGGAATCCTAGCCCTCTCTCCAAATATCAATATCAGAGAAAAACTGTTGAGTGAAATTCTTCTAATGTCAAACTCTAGGAAAAAATCCCCACCAAAAGAAAGCTTGGTAAACTACTCATTGACTTACTGAACAAGTCATTGAAGATTACCCTGAATTTCTATTCTGAACTGAGATATAATACAAAGGTTAAATTGAGGTAGCTTTAAATTAGAGGATTAATTTTGATAAGACATGTTAGAGTGGGCTTTTATCCAGATGAATTTTTGTTAATTCAGACCATATCGTACATAAATTAACACGTGAAGGGAGGATAGGGAAATTAATCAGATGAGTGATTAAAACTGAGTTTCGTTTTATAGAGCATGTTTAATGTTTAATGGACTACATGCACCATCAATATTCTGCAGATACTTTTAATATATAGTTATTTGAGACATTTAACTTTGCAGACTTACACTGGCATCTACGTTCTACAAGGAAAGAGTGCTTGGATACTGACCATTAAAACAAAATTTGGGATAAATAATAAATCGGATACCAACAGCTATTTGGTTCCTGCTTCATTTCTGGAAATGAATATTCATTTTGGTTATTTTGATTCATTTGTTTTGGTCATTTTTAATTTTTTCTTTTCTTTTCTTTTTCTTCTGGCAGTATTAGCACTAAAATAATGCCAAAAACAAGTAAAAGAAATGATAAAAATAGCCAGGCATAAATAAGTGAAATACCCAAATGACTGAAATAACCAAAACAAAACAACCAAATAACTGAATAGGTGAATATTGTTTCCATGACAAATAATTGTTCAGATATTTAGCAGAATATCTGAAAATGCAAATAATATCCATGCATATGAAAATGCCTCTTTATCTCGGCTCAAAGCACGTGCAGGCAGCGTAGAGGTGGATCAGGATGTCCCTGCTCCAGGGCACATCCGCCAGTGGTGCTCCAGAACATCCTAGGGTGCCGCTAGAAAGCAGGTTGGCCAAACCTGGGACACCAGCTTGAGACGGAACTGCTGTCTGTCTGCTCAACAGATGGCTACTGCAGCTCTACTCTTGTCGGCGCACCCCCCAAGGAAGACACCACACCATCAGTGGGTTTGACAGTGGCCACACTCTTTATTAAGATTGAGAGAATTCTGATATCCAAATTGTAATGGTGGGGGCAATTCGCTCCTGTGAATTGGGTCCAGCACCCATAATTAACACGTAACTATAACTCAGGGATTGGTCCGATATCCCATCGGGTACCAATCCCACTTAACGTTAAACGTCTCCCTCTCCCGATACAGAAATCCTGGGAAGGGGACAAAAGACCATGTGGGCCATGGAAGGAGGATAGTGCCCTCAATCCGAGGACATTACATGTCCCTACGGCCTTCGCGGTCACTTCTCCCAAGGGGTTGGTTCTGCCGCTTGCCATAACCTGCTATTGTGGCTGTGCCCCCTCATCTCTTATGGAAATGCCCCCAATCAAATATCTACCCTACCTAACTTTGGTGCTGGACCCATGCAGAGTGCGACAATTAACTTAGGCAGCCAATAATCTTACATGGTTAAGTTCAATCAGCCAAATGTCCTCTGACACTATGAGGGAGGCGGAAAAAAACAACAACAAGGGTCTAAATAAGTTGTTCGCCAAAAATTCTTTCCTGGCCCTATTAAGAAACCGCACAGTCAAACTGTTGAATGGGCGAGTGGGAGGGTGCTGTCTTGAGTGTCGCCGTCTCCACTCTGAGGAGACGCGAGGCCAACTTCTCTTATTGCACCGCCCCTTTCAGGCGGTGTTCCAATCAAGTGCGCTGTTGGCGCATCTCCTGGAGAGGGTTGCCTGGCAACCCCAGCCGGGACAGTCTTCTCCCGCCATGTGGGTATTTTGTATCCCCGCCCCCTCCCCTTCCTCATGCAGGGTGCATACTCCTGCGGGGAGGGGGCACAAACGGCTACAGCAAAGGAGGGGAGGGGTTGAGGTGGACCTTAGCACACCCCTCTGAACCATCTTGTCATGCCCCCGTTTTCCCACTGGGAGCGGGGCACGACAAATTAGCCTTTGCAGCTGGGACGGCTGCAAAGGAGCAATTGTCTGGGGGTTCCCTGGGAAATACCATAGAGTTGCAGGCAGCAGCCTAGAGTGTCTGGTGATCTGCCCAAAAGTCTATGGTGGGGGGAGGGAGGAAGGCACCACGTGGGTGAACTGTGGACCGAAAAGTCTCTTTAAACCTGACCCAGGTGGGGCTGCAAGTGGGGAGATATGGGGGTGCTCCACGCTTATCTGAAAACACCCAATGTTGCCTACTCTTACTACCAAAGGAAAGAGCTGAGTAGGATGATTGGAAAAAATCCTGGCAGCCAAGATGAAGAACAAAAACATTTTTTTAAAAGGTTGAAGAAAGGAAGTAGATTTGAGAAAAGACCTAGGAACAGAGAAGTAGATATGAGACATGCAATACTGAGTCAGACCAGTGGTCCATCTCACCCACCATCCTGTCTGACAATGAACATACAAGATGTTCCAGAGGTGGTGGTCAAGAAATTGGGCAAGTACAAGGCATTTTTACATGGGAGACTTTTTCCTATATTTTAAAAGTCTGGGTTGGGGAAACGCCCATGGGGGGATTTAGGTGCTCCTCCCCGGACTGATAGCCAAAGTCCTACAAGTTTGCACATCCAAACATCCAGGAGTCAACCGGTGCCACTGTTTCTGATTGCAACTACCCACAGGCAGCTGTTTGCCCCACCCCAGGTGTGGGGAAACATCTGGCTGCCTCCTGCCAAACAGTGATCCATCCTCTGTTGTTCAGCCCCACCTTCTGGCAATCAAAGGTGCAGAGATGCACTGAGTAAGAGTCATTCCCTGGCCATTTTAGCTTAGAGCCAATGGACCTGAACCTAAACCGCGCATGCCATGAAAACCATGCGTGTGCATCTTGCATGCAAGCTGCACACAAAACATTGCGGGTGGAACTATGGCACATGCACAAGCCACGTGCGCATAAACTGCATGCACAGAGGCTTGTGATTAAGCCTATTGTTCACCCTGTCCTCTATTAATTTGCCAACTAACTCAAGAGTGAGCAGCAGTGTAAAAGGACAAATAACAACATGGAGCAAGTTTGAGTAGTCATCCATTGTGTAGTCATCCATACTCATTGGTGTACTCCATACTCACCTACCCACAGTGGAATAACTTTTTTTTTATTACTTCTGATGTACATCCCAATGCCTTTGTTAGGATCTGTACATATTAACTAGAGTTGAAACAAGAATGCTGTATGTTCTCACGAGAATGTTGAGAGTCTTTCAACCTCATGAAATCTTTCCAGGGTTTTCAAGAATCTTTCAAAAAGAAAACATCATGTGCAAAGTGGCCGTCTTGGCCATTCTATGCATGTGCACCAACCAGCGGCTATTTGTGCACGTGCAGAGTATTTTTTGAGGTTTCTCAGAAATCTCGCGAGATTCCACATGTGTAAACTGGTTGCTGCATCTATTTTACACATGTGCGAACACCAGTGGCCATTTTGTAAAAGCACAGAACGTTTTGGAGGGTTGTTTTGTGGTGCCCAAGAAACTTGGGGGAATGGTGGAGAGAATGCTGATTCTCATGAGATTCTTGACCCAGAAAATCTCGTTGAGAAGTCCATTCTTGGAGAGAATATTCATGGTCTGCAAAATCTCATTTCACCATTAATATTAAGTTTAACTAACGTTATAATTATTAATATAGTGCCTGGTGCTGAACGGGAGGGGTGTGCAGAAGGGACCTAGGTTTTCTTTCTTTCTTTCTTTCTTTCTTTCTTTCTTTCTTCATTTGTTTTTGTTAAACATTTCCTTTTTCAAACTATTAAAAAAGGGGGAGGGGAGATCATTGCACGTTCACAAAAAGGCAACCCGACCATTCTGTGGATGCACACTCTTTTCCAAAATGGTGACAGCAGCATGACTGCCATTTAGAAAAGGGCAGCCAGTCTGCACATGCGCAGTGGCCATTTCATGCATGCACAGACTGGGTGCCCTTTTCAAAAATGGCAGCGATGGTGCCAACGCCATTTTGAAAAAAGGTTCATATGTGCAGAATGGTCCTGCATCCACTTTTGAGTATGTTCAACGATTTTTTTGCTTAAAAAATAAATAAATATTATTTTAAAACAAAAATATATGAATTCATACAAAAATTGTTTGTTTGCTTATTCATTCATTTTTGGGTCTTTAGTTACTAATACAAATGGGACCCCATTTGGGGCCCCATTTGTTTTAGTAACTTTAAGAAACAAAAATGAATGACACACTCCTACTGAACAGTCAATGATTGGACATAGGCCCAAGTCCAGGGGTTTCTAGTCTAGGATGGACAAGGGACAAAGGAGTTGAGAATGCAGAGAGAAACAGAGATACATATATTAAGATGAGAAGTCACAGGTACACGTGCTTTGCTTCGTTACATGGGAGAAGGAGATGCAGAATGAGACAACAGCAGAAGGCACATTAGTGGGCAGTTGTGGTTGTGAAGAGCTAGGGAAGACCTGACAGAAGAAGTAGGCTTTTAGGAGAGATTTGAAGGTAGGTAGAGAGGAACCAGAGTGTAGGTGTTCAAGCAGGGAGTACTGGGCACAGGAATGTGTGGGGGGTGGGAGAGAGCATGGAAGAATGGAGAAGATGGTAGTGATGTGAAGTTCATTTTTGTTATACTAATAATGATAAAGAAATCTTCTTTTTCATTATTGGGTGTTTTTACACCCAGGGTATTTTCAGATGTTACGAGATCACGCTCAACCACAGTGGACCCCGCTCAACCCCGCGGTGGGGTCAAAGGGCCCTGAACGTCTGTTCCACGCGCGCCAGATGTTCACCATGCTCAATACGCACATGGGGCCAATTTCAACCACGCTTCCCGGGCTAGCCGGGGGAATATCCCGGGAAGCGTGGTCAAACGGACCCCCACCGGGAACCAAGGAAAAGTAATGTCTGGACGCCAATCCCCGCACGGAACCAAACGAAACAAGCCCCAGCCGGGGACAAGGCACGCAGCGTTGATGCCGGGCAACCAGCAACAACACAAACACCGGAGGGAGATTTAAAGCGAAATCGGCTGCAAGCAAGCGTGGCGGGATGGAGCGAGGAGGGAGGCGGAAGAGTGTGGAGGCAGAGACAGTGACAGTGGCGGGGCAGGAGGCAGAGGAAGTGCAGGCAGGGGCAGCGATGCAGGTGGAGGGGGCACAGGCGCAGGAAGGGGGCACACAGGTGCACCCGACCAGGGAGCCGGCCCAGGCACAACGCTCACAGCTGCAGCCGGGTCACGACACCCCGGGGACAGCGGCCGGAATGGGCCCGGAGGAGGCACCCAGGAAAAGGGTAAGGGGGAACAAGGGGAGGGGAGCAGGGGGCATGGGAGACCCCCCTGGGGGTGTGTGACCCAGGGGGACCGGGAGGGGGGCAGGGGTGCCCCGTGAGGGGCCCCACTGGCACCCACTCAACCACTCCCCCCTCCCCTTCCCCCAGACATGGAAAACGGCCCATGCAGATGAGCCCCAGGATGAGCCCGGCCCAGCGCACCCGGAGGCGCACCCGGAGGACGAGGAGGAGGAGCAGGGGCATGAGGAGCAGGACCAGGAGGAGGAACAGCAGTGGGGGTGCCAGAGGAAGGTCTACCACAGAGGGGGCCAGTGGGGCCTACAGGAGACCAGGGACTTCATCCGGATCTGGGCGACCCTCGAGTACCAGCTGGAGCTCGCCATCAACCAGCGGAACGAACATGTCTACCGGGACATCGTGTGCGACATGGAGGCAGCAGGGCATCAGCGCACAGCTGCCCAGTGTCACTCAAAGGCCAAGGAACTCAAGAGGGGGTACAAGGCCATCCGCGACAACAACATGCGCTCTGGACACAGGGCCCGCACCACCCCCTACTATGATGCCCTGGACCGCATCCTTCATATGAAGGGCTCCGCTGTTGCCCCACACCTCGTGGGCAGCGCTGTGGTCCAGGGCAGGGAGCGGGTCGAGGTACACCCTCCCCTCATCGCCCGCTCAGTAGACACAAGCTCCTGGGTCCCCCTCCCCCAGGAGGACCACCTGGGAATGGCAGAAACCTGCAGGCCCCCGCCCAGGAGCATCCCGGAGAGCTCCCAACACCGACCCATCCAAGCGGAGTCAGAGGTCGGCACCCTCACCACCCTGAGCCAATGGTCCCTGGGGGAGCACTCCCAAGTCGAGGCGCCGGCCTCTGAGGGCTCCGAGACAGATATCGATGGTAAGCATCCCTCCTGGATGGGGGGGCCATGACCAGGGGTCCAAGGGAAGGGGGCGGTGGGGGGAGGGGGTGGCCTGGGCCACGCATCAGCCCCCACACGCGCGAGGCATGTGGGGACCCAATAGCAGGGCCCACAACCACCCCCCATCACCCACAGCCCCCTCTATTGCTCCCAGGACATGGGGAGCCCCAAGAATGGACCCTCGATATGGAGCAGCTGGCAGTGGAGGAGACCAGAGAACAGGTTCCGGAACCAGGTGAGATGGACGGGGCGGGAGAGAGGGCACCCCGGGAAGCAGGGCAGGGGGCCCCGGCCGGGTGGGAGGGACGGGAGGGGCTGGGGTCTGGGGGTGGGAAGGGCCCAGG
>QEPC01007058.1:62753-73978 GCA_003113815.1 Sphenodon punctatus
GGTCCGCTGTGTGTGTGTGCGTGTGCGTGTGCTGTGTGTGTCGCCTGTCAGCCTGTTCTCCCTCTTCCCCCCTCCCTTCCCATTTCCCTTGTGTGGGCGTTCCCTTGTGTGCCTTTTGGCTTCGTTTGCCCTCAGGTGGCCATGTCTGTGTCCCGCAAAACCCCAGAAGGCACCGGGCCTTCTGGGGTTTTGCGCCCGATGGGAGTTCAGCTGCACGTCTGTTGTGCTGCCCCGGTCCACGATGGTTCATCCCGGTTCCCGGCCGTCGTCCCGGTCCCGTAACATTTGTTTGTGTCGTTTTTCCACCCTGGGGCGCGGTTGTGCTGTTCACCCCCCCTGGGGTTTCGCTGTGGTGAACCGCCTGCCCGTAACGTCTGAAATCACCCCCAATGTATGGGTGTTTTTACACCTCCTGTATGTTTGCTGTTATATCGTGAACTTTCTGTGTGTCTAAATCACTCACCCAGATCTTAAACACTTCTGCGTAGAACTTCTCCAAGAACTTTTGTGTGTAAAAAGGTCTCCTGGTAAACTGCTTTGTCCCAGGCAGTTGTGGTCACTTGGTTTCCATGGCAGCCTGTCACATATACAGCTTTGGCTACTTTAGGCTGCCTCAGGGTAGTATTTGTGTGAAGAATGTATCCAGGAACTGCATCAGGGCAGTATGTGTGTAAAAAATGAATCCGGAGCTTACTTCTGGACTTTTAAACCCAGAAGACTGAAAAATCCAGAACTTTAACATGTGTGTAAAAATGCCCATTGTTGTCGCAATAGTGATAACTAAGATAAATAAAAACAAAATCAATAACTATAGGGAAAGTCGTTACTGATTTTGTTATTGTCTGGCAGGTGTTTTTATTTTTTTTAGGGAAATGCGGAGAGGGGAGGAGGGAGCAAACATCTGAGCCAGAAACAGTGTTGAACTCTTGAACTGGGCCTGCAATGGGAGGGAAAGGATCCGATCATGTGGATGTAATTGCCAATGAGCAGTGCAAGCAAGTCCCAGGCAGTTGAATGATATGTTGTGATTGCTCAAAGCCTCCTTCCTCCAAGAACCAGTCATGGGGGCTCTCGGGTGGGCACTGCAACCCTTTATGTCCCAGGGGCAGACTGTTTGATAGGGATGAGCGAAAAGAATGCAGTTTGGATGTTTGGACATTTGGTCATTCGTTTCGAAACCTGAGTTCGGGTTCAGTTGTTTGATTCAGCGGAGTTCGGTTCGGCCAAATTTGGCCGAACACTAGAAAATAGCGCTATCGATACCGATACTGAATTTGAAGATTTTTTTTCAGTATCGGTATTTGACTCTAAAACCACCCATGGTCTCCACCCCTGGTGCCAGGAAGTCTGCTCCTCAGCTGCCTCCCTCTTCCAGTCATGTTTTTCCCACCCGATGTCACGTTTTTTCCACCCCCAAACTCAACCACACTTTTCTGAACTTTTCTGAACTGTTCAGAAGTTCAAACATTCAGTTCGGACATTCGGTTCGGACGTCCGAACAGACTGAGTTTGGGCCGAACTCTGAACATCCGAACCGCATTTGCCCATCCCTACTGTTTGACACTTGTTCTGTGTTAGCTCTTGCTGTGTCAAGTTGTTTTTACAGAACTCTGGTGTTTGCACTAAAAATCTTCCCCAGCTCTCAGTATACCTTTCCGTATAGCCTTTATTTTACCTTTTCCATTCCCCTGTTTGTCTCTCCCTGTACATATAGAGTGAGTTAGATAAAGGTTTAGGTATATAAATTAGGTAGAGAGATATAGATTACATGTATGGATAATATAGATAGAGATTAGAAAGATATAGCGTTTATACTTTTTTCCTTTTCCCTTCCCTTATTTGTCTCCCCTGTCCAGATTATATATCAATATATTCATTGCGGATACATTAGGTATTATATAGATATTAGTAGATATACTAGGATTTTTATTATATATATATTAGCATTATAGGATAGGAATAGGATAGATAGAACACATAACAGATACAAGTTTATTGATTTAGATGTTTAGATAGGAATATATTGCATATAGTATAGGTTATTAGGTGTAGGTTAGACATACAGATTAGTAATTTTTCATATTGTCATTGTGCACTTATTATTACTGCATTATAATGAGACGGGGAGGAAGGAGTTAAACTTCTGAAAAGTCTGGGGCAGGTGTCTGCTGGCACTTCTGCCACTGGTGGCAGCCCACAACAGAAACGATACCAAAAAAAAAATCTTTGTTTTTGCTTGAAATCAGTACTGATACTGATAATGAAAATGAAATTTTGTTAATAACTATAACAAAAAGGACAGTTTTTAATAAAAAAAAAAGTGACACGGGTCCCTGGTGCACACCCCTAAAAGACAATAGAGATATATGTTGTTGAAGTTATTTGGAATTCATACTGATACGGTTCTAACCAAAGATAGGTTTTTCCACAGCTGCTCTGTGCATAGAAATAATCATTATGAACTAGTCATGTCTCCAAAATACATCAGTTCCCCTATTATCACAACAAGTATTGTATGTCTAAATCTGATGTTCCGCAAATAGGATCGGGGTTAGCTGAGCATTGCCATGGCTGAAGCTGCCATACTCTTAAAGAAGCAATTGAAAGAGCTCTCAAGTGCCAAACTGCATCTCTTTTAGCACTTTTAAAAAATACTAATGGAATGGAGTGTGTTAATGGAGAAATCTGAACTACTGCATTATAACTCTTTCAGTTGGCATTATCACTGTGTGCATTTCACATTATCACTAATTTTGTATTCAGCGTATCGAGACCATTAATTCACATTTAGTATACAGCTGAATAAGCCAGATTGCTTAAGAAAATAAATGTATCTATTACGTTTTATAGGAGCAAAGTTAATTTACAATTCCAGACTGAGAAAACTGAAAATGAGAATTAAAAATGTGTTGGCGACATTAGACTTCCTGAAGACTGGTGCGTGTGCCTGTTGCAAAAATATTAAGTGCCTTAAGTAATGTTAGTGATTTGTCTTTAGCTAGAAACCATTTCCCCTTCACTCAGGCTGCTACCACATGAGTGAGGAGGGGCAGGGCTAATTCCAGGATTAGCGAACATGTTAGTGGTTAACCCGGGAGGGCCCACTCGTGTATGGAGGGGGGGGCGGGTTGTCGGTTTCTAGCATCATATTCATCACTCATTGTAGGGTTCAAAATCCAGGCCTTCATCGTGTGATGAAAATCACACTAGAAACCGGTAAACTCCCCCTCCCGCACCCAGCATATGGGAAGGGGCTCCTGGGACTGCTCCTAACTCGATCGCTGATCCAAGAAGTAGACCGCATTCATGTGGAAGCGGCCTTATTATTATCTATTAAGCTGCTATGAGTGCGTTTAGACAAGTGCCTCCCCAACGATCATCCACCCATCATACATGGTTCACGGCCACATTGGCACCCTATACAGCCCTGCAACATGCATGATGAGTGGGTGATGGGTGGGGAGACACTTGTCTGAAAGCACCCCATGACACCTATTCAGCTAGATACACCATGGGCATGTGCACAGTAACTTACTTTTGTTTTGTTATACATTTCATTTTCAATATTAAAATGTCACTTGTTTTTATTACATTTCATTTTCATATTTACTTTTGTTTATGATTTCCATTGGTTTCAATGGAAAACACATTTTTGCATGTAACCTTCTTATTTCTTATCCACTTTGGATGATAATAGTCAGAGTTGTTCCCCCAATGGAGAGCATTACGTGTACCAAAGTTCAGAAATATTACGTAAAAGGATCTGTTTTATAAGCAGGTGAATTGTGGTGTTTTACAGAATTCTGTGTACACATTCCTTGCTGTAACAACTTTGTCTCCCATCTGATTTAGACTAAGCATGGCATGATTATACCCCTAACCAAGAGTACTATCTCTGCCAAATTTTATAATTATTGCATAAAGGTTCCCAATGTTATAAATGATTTACTTGTAAATACATTTTGTCTGTGATGTCTTTGTAGTCCAGTTACGTTATTATTATTATTATTTTATTATTAACAAACATTTATATAGCGCCAGCAGTGTACATGACACTTTACAAAGTAATAAAATAGACACGGTCCCTGCCCCTAGGGCTTACAATCTGAGCGACAGGAGCTGGGGGAGAGACATAGGAAGGGGAACAGAGGGAGAGACAAGGGGTCTAACATTCATGAAGATGCGAGGTCTCAAGTGCACGTACTTGGCTTGGTTACGATGAGAATGACAGCAGGCAGGTCCATGTGGCAAGGATAAGGGTAAACCGATCGTAGGTATAGGAATAGTGGCTCAGCAGGATAAAGAGTCAGACAGAGCAGAGCGAAAGAGGTGAGTTTTAAGGAGAGATTTGAAGGTATGAAGGGAGGGGGCAAGGCGGATGTGGACAGGGAGGGAGTTCCAGGCATGGGGGGCAGCAAGTGAGAAGGGACGAAGGCGCTTAGGGGAGCAGGGAAGGCGTGGAAGGGTGAGAGAAGGGACAGAGGAGGAGCGAAGTGCACGGGCTGGAGTATGGAGGGCAATAAGTGCAGAGAGGTAGGGGGGAGCAAGGTTGTGAAGAGCTTTATAGGTGAAGACTAGGAGCTTGTGCAGGATTCGTTCAGGAAGGGGAAGCCAGTGAAGCGAAGAGAGGAGGGGCTGCACATGGTCGAAGCGACTGGTGAGGTAGATGACCCTGGCAGCAGACTTTTGGACAGAGATGAGGGGAGAAAGGTGAGACCGGGGAAGGCCAGTGAGAAGGAGGTTACAGTAATCGAGGCGAGAGATGACCAGAGCATGAACAAGAGTTTTGGCAGACGAGACAGAGAGAAAAGGGCGAATCTTAGCAATGTTATGGAGGGAGAAGCGACAGGATTTAGCAACAGAGTCAATGTAGGGTTTAAAAGAAAGGGTTACATAAAATCTGACCAGATTGTATTTTGCATCTTCAGGAAAATCTTTGCCAAATATACTAAAGATCTGATAAAGGTACCCAAAGTTATAAGCCTGCACATGATCTGGAGAGTATGAGCCTATGCCAGGGATTCTCTTTTGTTCATCACTGTGGTACAAGATGTGCTTGTGATGCCAATTGGCCAGCAGAAATGTCACCCATTTATCATTCTCTGCTGTTAACACCCCAATCCCTATCTCTCACTTTTTGCTGGGAAGTTGGAAGCATCTGCTTAGAAATGAGCCAATAAGGGGTTCTCTGATGTCCTCTGACACAGTGTTGCAGGATGTGATTGTGATGACAATTGGCCAGCCTGGATGTGTGAACCATGTCTCTTGATTGCTGGGATGCTTCCCCTTGGCCTCTGCCTTGTTTTCTTGAAGTCCCGGTTATGTCCCTTCTATGCCAGGACTGGTTCTGGAAAGCTGGAAGCATGCAAGAAGAGAGGCAACCACATCTCTGTCCCAGCCAGGGTGTCTTTTTGAAATGCCAAGTCAATTGGCCAGATCTATCTCTCATCTCTGCTGTTTGGCACAGGCTACAGTCTGGGCGAGCACCCCAGGTGCGTGGGGTTGTCTTTCAACTTTCAGAGAACACCCCAGAAGAAGGCAAGAGGATATTGCGCAGCACCCTATATGCATGGGGATTGGATTTATGTAGCTGTTTGAACTCTTGCAGTGAGCTCTAGCATGCACACGTGCGCGTGCGCGTGCACACACACACACACACACACACAAAGCCTACCAGAAAAGTATGAGAAAATGCTCTGACCAAAGCCAGCTATATAAAAGCTTATAATAATAATATTAATAATTAATAATTAATAGTTAATAACTAACTACAAACAAAAATCAGGCCCAAAGAACAACAGCTTGCATCTACCCTCTGTGCTCACCTTGAAGCCACCACCGATTTCTTCCTCCTGTAAAGGTGGAAGCAAGCAGTAATTGCTGAGTGACTGTGTCTGTCAGTCTTTTCGGCTGCTCCCCACCCTTCTACAGCCCTCTCCCCCCTACCATTCCTATCTCTGAATGGCATTGCATGTGCTATTTACCTGAATAACAGAAGTCTTCAAGAGGGAAAATTCAATTGCTTATAAAATGTGAACCCTTTATCAAATCTTACTTCAGTTTGGCAGAGATGATCCTGAAGATCTGTGATACAGTCCTTTCCAATTTTATGTAAAATGGATATACTGCTCTAGGGGATGTTTCCTCTGATCTCAGTGGCCGCTCACTTAATGATCTCGTGACCATTTGGAATTCCGTATTGGTGGAGGCTATCAGCAACAGCTTGCAACTCCCGAACTGCAGACAACGCAGGTCCCCGTGGTATATGGAGGAGCTGCAGCAGATAAAGCAGAAGGTCGGCAGTTAGAGCGACGGTGGTGTCATTCGCGTACTGCAATTGACCAATTGCAGCGTAGAGTCTGGTTACATACCAATGCCATTGCGGTAAAGGCAGCAAAGAAAGTTTTCTTTGCTGCTATCATTGCATCTGCCAAGTCCCACCCGGCGGAGCTTTTTCAGGTGGGGACTGGGAGGGTGCTGATCAGTCCGGCCTCCCTCCACCTGGATCTAAAGTCCTCAAATGCCCGCTGTGATTTATTTGTGGACTTTTTAGTTGATAAAATTGCTCAAATCCACCAGTTTTGATGCAACATTTTAAGCAGTAGGTGAGTCAGAGGCAGTATAAGCCTTGTCCTGTTTTGTGGGATGAATTTCAGGATGTGTCGCCCTCGGATGTGGGGGAAGCTCTTGGGACTGTTCAAGCCACATATTGTGAATTAGATCCATGCCTGTCCTGGCTGGTTAAGGCTAACTGGGAGACTTTAAGGCTGTTGCTGGCGGGGGTTGTCAATGCCTCCCTTGGGGTGTGTGTGTAAGGGTGCTGGACTGTCTCAAGGAGGCTGTAGTACATAATACTCTTAGGGAGGGGTATAAACTTGCCAAGTTTCATTCAAATCAGATGCAAGATGAAGTAGGTACATCTCTGACTGTGTACACAGAGTTTTATAAAATAAAGAATTTCAACTGCATATATAATTGCATTTCTTTATCTAATCTCTCTGAACTTTGACACACATTGGGAATATAGAACTGCTGTGTTTCACCAAAATCAGATGTAAAACAAAATAATTGCAGCTGGAAAAGTGTGTTCCAGGTATTTCCTATTAATTTGTAAGAAGAAAATGATAATTTCTCATTTTTTTGTTATCTTTTTTCATTTTTGTTCTATATTGAAAAAGAAAAAAATCATATTTGTTTTCATTAATATAATATCAAAAACAAAATGCACCCCCCTAATACACCACCCCTCCGCACTTGCACCTTTGGGTCTTCCGCGACTAGGTATAATGCCAGCTGGCAAGAAACCACCACTTTCTCTCACCGTGCCTCCTGCGCCAATGGGAAGGCAGTTTGACAGGAAGTACGGCTTCCAAACCCAATCCCCATTGGTATGGCAAGGCAGCCCACAGTGCAATCATATCTCCCCAATGGTGCTTTCACCCAGGATCAGCCTTACCACCCCGAGACCTTTTATTTTCTGTACTTCTGGGAGCCCTACAGGTGCTCCCATTTTCACCATGGCAGGGTGTGACTTCCCCACACTTTCCCAGAGGGTCCCAAGCACAACAACATCTAAGGGTCTATGGAGGGTGCTCCTGAAGGAGGTAGGGTAATGGGGGGGGGGGTAATGGGAAGTCCACACTCTACCCTGATGAAAAAATGATCCACTACATGGAAGTTGAGAAAATAACAGGACCTGGAGTGGTCACCCTGTGGTAAGGATGTATGGAGTGTGCCCCTGAGGGAGGCAGGACTATGGATGAGGAGTGGGGCCTCCAGGGATTCTGTATTTTATCTTTGCCCTGTGTCCTGCAAATTCTAAGACTGGTCGACCCAAGCTGGATGCCCTGATCAGAGGCTGTTTTTAGACAAACGCGTGGTGCAGTCGCGCAGGGTTTCAAAAACCCCGCGAGGAGAGATTAGACGAGACGCCGCCGGCATTCGCGCGCATGATACGACGACGCGCATTCTTTTCAAGCTGCGAATTACCTACCTCGATCAGACTCCCGGTCAGTTGGCGGCTTGAAAAGAATGCGCGTCCCATCCTGTGCGCGTGACCCGCAGCAGCGTCTCGTCTGATCCCAACTCATGGGACTTTGGAAACCACGCGCAAGCGCATCGTGCACTCGTCTAAAAGAGGCCTGAGTAGTGACAGGAAGGGTGTGCAGTTCATTTTGGTTTTTTTAGTTATTAAAGCAGATGGGGATCCCTTCGTTTTAGTAACTAAAGACATGAATCAAATGAATAAGAAAATGAAATTCATGTGCTTTCATTCATTTTCATTTTAGTATAAAACTACTACTACTAATAATAAGACACTGTGCATTTGAAAAATGGCTGATGGACCAGTCTGCACATGTGCACCCTTTTCAAAAATGGCAGTGGCAGCATCAACACCATTTTGGAAAAGCACAGATGTCTGTCCATGTTCAAATGGCTGCACTTTTCCAAAATGGCAGTCATGCTGCCACGGCCATTTTATAAAAAGCAGCAGCATACGTTTCGGACAAGGGAAGTCAGTATGTTTTGCAAAAGGGTGCACATGCACAGAACAGTCCGGTGGACCATTTTGCACATGCAGTTATTTCTTTTAATTATTTTTTATTTATTAATAAAAAATACTGTTTCATTTTTTTTAGTATACGATAACAAATGGGTTTTCAACAAAAAATCCAAACAGATGTTTTTTTATGAAACAAAAATGAAAAGTAAATCTAAAATGAATGGAGTGCCTTCTGCATACCCCTAGTCACAGGGGCTGCACAGGAGGAGACTCCTGGTGACTGGTATTTACTAATCTGGTGGGTGTTTCTACACACACATTTCTCCTGGATGTTTGCTGTTACATTCCGAACTTTCTGTGTGTCTAAATCACTCACCCAGATCTTAAACATCCGGACCTTTGAACTTCTACGTGAAACTTCTCAAATAACTTTTGTGTGTTGAAGGTTCTTCTGGTAAACAGCTTTGCTCCAGGCAGCTGTGGTCACTTGGTTTCCACAGCTGCAGTTACTTTAGGCTGCCTCAGGGCAGTGTTTGTGTGAAGAATGCATCCAGGAACTACCTCAGGGCAGTGTGTGTGTGAAGAATGCATCCGGAACTTACTTGTGGACTTGTAAGCCCAGAAGATTGAAAAATCCGGAACTTTAACATGTGTGTAAAAATGGCCAGTGCAGCTCCCAGACTGCCATCATTACATGCACTTGCCACTTCCTCACCTTTCTCTCTCTCCCTGTCTTGCACAGCACCTTCCTCTGTCTGGAAGAGAAGGTGAAGCTACTCCTGCTTAGGGCTGAAGAGGCAGCAGCTGTTACCATGCCACCATTCCATTCCGAGAACTAGGCACTTAATGTGTCTTGCCGCCGACTTCCCCTCAATATTTCTGTGATTCGGCGTTACCTGCTGCCAGTATCTGCAGATGTGGCATGTCTGCAGTTTGTGAACACAAGCAGTTTTATGCTGCCTTCTGCCACTGAACGTGAGTCGCTGACTCACTGTGATGCTGAATAATAGATCATTGATCAGGGTGACTCTGACTACCTGCTTCAGAGTCTGCTGCAGGGGTGTAGCCACCATGGCGTGGGGCAGGGGGTGCATTTGCGCCTGTGCCCTGCCCTGGGAGGGGCTGGCAGCGATCAGGGCTGGCCCCAGGCATATGTGGCATTCGCGGGAGCCGGGAGCCCCCCCTCCTTTGCAGCGAATGTTGCTGCCTTGTAAACAAAGTACTTCTTTGAGGGGCTCCTTCCATTCTCACAAATGAGAGAGTACCAAGCCTAGAAAGAGGCGGTGGGGGAATTGTCTAACAAAATGACACTCCATGCTGCTTGGATCTACATCCTGGGAGGGGGGTAACAGACAGGGGGCAGCCTGCTCTGGGGGGAGGGTCCATTCAGCTGGGGGAGGGTTGGTTGTTCAGTGGTGTCTCTGTTAGAAAGATGAACAGATCCTCCCTCTTCCCTTTGTGATCACTGCATAGAGAGAACTGGGGGTGCAGAGCAGCTACAATGAGGCAGAGAGCCATCCCAGCAAAGGGGAAGATTTTGTCCTTGGCACCCTAACACACAAGAGAATTCACAGAAGAGCAGGGACTACCCCCCCACCCCGAATCCTCTGGATCAGCATCAGGAGCCAGGTGCTCTCACTGCTGCTGGGGCTGGGGCTCGCTGCACTCTAAGCGGGACAGAGACTAGTGCACAAGGAGGAACAACAAACAGGAAAGCACCCAGAGTTGAGTTTTGAGGGACGGATCTTTGTTATCCCTCCTTGCGCACTAGTCGTTGTCTCTGTCCCATTTAGACTGCAGGGATTCCACAGCAGTAGATCTGTTGTGATTTTATGTGTTTTGGCTGTGTGGTGTGTGTTGGTTTTGGTTTGGCTGGTTTGTGAGTGTTGGTGGGTGCTGTCTGTGTGTATTGGCTGTGTGGTTTATTTTTTTAAAATGGAGAAGAAGGTGAACAGTGCCACCACCATTAAATGCCAGGCCTGGGGGAAGGCCAAAGTGGTGGAGCTGGTGGTGGAGGAAGAGGTTCCCCCGGCCACTGCTGGACCTTCGGTGGTGGAGGAGGGGCCTGAGTCAGCAGGCACAGGAGATGCTGCTGCCACTGCTGCCAGGTTTGTAAACTTTTTTTATACTTTGAGGACAAGAAACTTAAGGCTCTATTCGTTAGAGTGAGCTCACTGGTGTGTGGGTGCGTGCATGGGTAGTGGGCATCAGTCAGGCACAAACAGTGGGCATCAGTGGGTAGCAGCAGATGTCTGCCACAGAGAGAGAGGGTACTGTAGTGTGGGGGGCTCTTCCAGAAGTCAGGTATGAGCACGAGCAGCACCCCCACCCAAACATGTGCCAGGCTAGCAAGGGTCTCCACTCTCCAGTTTCCATCCCATTCCCTACACACACCCAAATAAGGGCAGGATTTGCACATGCCAGCCACCAGAGTCTTTCCAGTTGTCATCCATAGCGCCCCAAGGAGGGCAGGATTTACACGTGTCAGCAAGGGTACTTCCAGTTGCCATCGCTACTAGCACCCAAAGAAGGGAAGGATTTACATGTGCCAGTCAGGGTCTCCTCCTTCCGCAGCACCCAAAGAAGGGCAGGATTTACACATGCCAGCCAGGGTCTCCCCCCTCCACAGCACCCAAAGAAGGACAGGATTTGCATGTGCCATCCAGGGCCTTTCTAGTTGCAATACCTACTATCCCCTAGCACCCCAAGGAGGGCAGGATTT
>QEPC01007058.1:77022-118030 GCA_003113815.1 Sphenodon punctatus
TATGTGCTGAAGTTCTGGCTGGCAGGTGGCAGAATCTCATACAGCTTGTCGATCCCTACCAGCAGCACCTGCCACCCCATGTAGTGTAGTTATTAACCCAAAGATGTGCTGTGTCAGCAGCAGGGTCTCAACTAGCAGACAGCCCCCCAGGAGGTGCAGGGCTTGTGTTTGTGTGGATGGGTGTGACAGAGAGAGAGAGACAGGCTCCTTGGCAGCGGACAGCAGGCGGCGGGAGTTGGTGTTTGGAGGGGCTTTTATTTCCAGCAGATTCAGCGGGCATCCACGAGTGGGTGCGGAGGAGTAGGCTGTTTGAGGGGGGAGGGGGTTCGGCTGGCGTGTGGGCACCAGGCTTCTGGATCCAGTGGAATGGAATGCAGCCCCCAGTGGCTGGAATGATGGTCCCAGAATCTAGTTGATGGTTCCTGGGACGGGCAGGCATGACTGATTCAGAGATAGTGGTATGACAGCCTAATGCCTATTGGGCACACTTCATTCAATCATGCGATAGGTGGTAGCAGCAGGTACACAGGGAGACAGGCATTCAGGCAGGCACATATAACACGTTGTGTTATATTCTATCTCATTATGGTAGGTTTGCTGCATGCTGGATGTGGGCATTGGCTGCATGAGCACAGATGGGAGTTCTTCCTGGTTCTGGCAGATGGCAGCCAGGGTAGCTGGATAGGGATACACCTACCTCTCCCCTCCAACCCCCATCCCTCTCGTTCTAGCTGAGAACCTCTCTCTCTCTCTCTGGCCATATAGTGTTGGTGACAGCATGGGTGGGATTGTGTCTGTCTCTACTTCTAGCAGTGAGGAGAATTTTTCTCTCTCTTATTTCTCTCTCTCTCTTGCCATGAAAAGCAGGGTTGCATAAAGAAAAGGTGGAATGACAGAGCCCCGTGAGTGGAATGACAGGGTACGAGAACCCTGAGGGTGGGTCCTGGGACTGGAGTGGCAGCTTCTAGATATTGGCCACAGCCCTCCCTTCCGGTAACTTGGCCCCAGAACCCTGATGGTGGGTCCTGGGGCTGGAGTGGCTGTTTCTTGATGCTGTGGAATGACAGCACAATGTGCGAGGAATGAAAACCCCAGACCCACGATGGTGGGTCCTGGGGCTAGAGTGGCAGCTTCTAGATATTGGCCACAGCCTTCCCTGCCTGTAACTTGGCCCTAGAACCCTGAGAGTTGGTCCTGGGGCTGGAGTGGCTATTTCTTGATGCGCTGGAATGACATCACCTCTGTGTGAGGAATGATGGCCCCAGACCCATGCTTATAGGTATTGACCATAGCCCTCCCTGCCAGTAATTTGGCCCCAGAACCCTGACTTTGGTTCCTGGGGCTGGAGTGGCTGTTTCTTGATGTGGTGGAATAACATCACCTCCCTGCCTGTAACATGGCCCCAGACCCATGACGATGGGTCCTGGGAATGGAGTGGCTGTTTCTTGATGATGTGGAATGAAAGTGCAATGTGTGAGAAATGACACCCCGGAGCCATGACGGTGGGTCCTTGGGCTAGAGTGACAGCTTCTAGGTACAAATTGGCCACCACTCTCCCTGCCTTTAACTAGGCCCCAGAACCCTGGTGGCAGGTCCTGTGACTGGAATGGGTGTTACTTGATGCTGTGGAATGACAGCACAATGTGCAAGGAATTATGGCCCCAGACCCATGACGGTGGGTCCTGGGCCTAGAGTGGCAGCTTCTAGGTACATATTGGCCACAGCCCTCCCTGCCTGTAACTTTGCCCCAGAACCCTGATGGCATGTCCTGGGGCTGGAGTGGCTGTTGCTTGATGCGGTGGAATGACATTGCCTCTGGGCAAGAAATGATGGGTCCCAGAACCTGTGGTACAGACGGCATGAGCGGCATTGGCACCAGCAGCAGACATTGGTTGCCAGGGTACAGAATCCTTGTCTCAGACGGCATATAGGCCTGGACTGGGGGCCATTGTCACAAGCAGACAGTGGGTTGCCAGGTTACAGAACCCATTGCACAGACAGCATATAGGCCTGGGGGCCATTAGCACTAGCAGCAGCAAATATTGGTTTCCGAGGCAGACAGGCAGGTGGCATAGCATGAGCGGCAGTCAGGCAGACAGAGGCAGGGTTCGAGCTTTGCAATCTGGGCAGGCGGGCAGGAAGACAGCATGGCATGAGAGGCACTAGGGCAGGCGAGCTTGGTCAAGCTTTGAGCTAGGCAACCTGGGTGGGCAGACAGGCACCTTGGCATGGGAGGCAGGAAGGTGGACTGAGGCATGCTTTGAGTTTGGTGGCAAGCTGGGCGGGCAGACAGGCAGCATGGCATGGGAGGCATTAGGGCAGGCAGGCTGGGACATTGGCAGTAGGGCATTCAGATAGGCTAGCAAAGACTGTGCAGCGCGCAAGAGAGAGAGCCAGTCAGTGTCACATAGGCAGGCTGAGATTGTGTAGCCATAGGCCGGCTCTCAGGCTTACAGTTTGTTTCCCAGTGCCACCCTGTGTCATGAGGTCAGTCAGATGAGGCGGCGGAGGTCCTCTAGTATGAGAGAGAGAGAGAGAGAGAGAGAGAGAGAGAGAGAGAGGGAGGGAGGCTGGGTGCCAGGCATTGGGAGGGAGGGACAGCACCTCAGCAGAACAGGAGCAATAGCCCTAGCCCAGATTGAGGAGGAGGAGGAGCCCCGTCCCAACTGCTCCTGGCATGGGATGGCGTGTGCCACTACACCATCACTCCTTGTCCAGGGGCAGCTCAGGGAATCCCATCAGCACAAGGTTCACCTTCAAGAAAAGCAACTGCTTCACCAACTTGGCCCCCAGTCTCAGGCAGTGCGGGGAGCAAATGTCAACAACCAAAGAAAACACCCGCTCACTGGGGACACTGGTTGGTGGGCAGGACAGGATACCCTTGGCCACTTTGGACAGGGCCAGCCACATGTTGGCCATGCCGGTCCAGTAGGTCAAGGGATTGCTGCTGGGATCAATGCATGACTCCTCCTCCAGGTAGATCTCCACTGCTGCTGAGTCACCATCATAACCCCTCTGGTAGCTCTGGGTGGGCACCACCTGCCCCACTGCCCTCAGCTATGCTGCTTCCCCTTTTGTGCTGGGCCCCATGCTCCCCAAAGAGGCCTGCACACAGGAAGAGCTGCTGGCACTAGTAGGGGTGCTTCTGGTGCTGCTCATCCTGCTGCTGGTGGTGCTGCTACCACTAGGGTTTGGGGCAGGGATAGACCCAGATGCCTGGAAGGGGTCGCTGCTCCCACTCCCACCATCCCCAGGAGTGTCCTGTTGCATGGCCTGCTCTGCCTGATGGACCTTCTGCACCAGTGTACCCTTCCGGAGGCCATAGACCGTTGTATCACGTACCATGATGCCCTTGATCCTGGGGTCCAGCATGGTTGCCAGAACATATTCCTCCTGGCCCAGGAGCTCATCAAAGTTCGCACTCAGCCCTGCCTTCAGCTTCCATGCAAGGTCAAGCGTCGTATCGGAGAACTTCCTGCCCAGAGGGCTACAATCCCGCCCCCGAGAATTTCATCCAGACTCCTCTTGAGACTATAGACCAGCAGGGTTACCTGGAAGAGGGTGGCAGTGGAGCTGCTCATGGTCTCCGTCACGGCCAGGAACGGTCTCAGAATGAAGACCGTGTGAGCAAGGATCTCCCATTCCTCCCTGTTGTACCCTGGAGGTGCCTCAATGTTTGTCTCCAGTTCCACCTGATGCAGGGTGGCTTTCTGCTTAAGAAGCCGCTCGAGCATCAGGAAGGTGGAATTCCACCTGGTGGAGACCTCTTGGATGAGCGTGTGCACCGGGGACCCTTGCTCAGCCTGATTCTCCTGGAGGAGCTCACTGCCCTTCACGCTGTGGTTGAAGAACCCTGTCAGCTTCCTCCCCCGGTCAACCAGGGAGCTAAGGGTGCCTGGCCCAATCCCCTTCTCCCCCAAGCCCAGAATGTCCTTGACCACAATATGGAAGGTGTATGCGGCGCAAGCGATGCTTGTGAAGCCTCCATCACAGACTGCCTTTATGATATTGGCTGCATTGTCCATGATCACACAACCATTGGTGAAGGCCACGCCTGGCGTGACCCACTTTCTCACCATGGTGACCAGGGCTGCCTCGAGGTTTCTCAAGTTGTGGGAGCTGTCCATGACTTGTGCCTGAAGCAGGGCCCACCAATACCCTGCTTCAGGACCCCTCCTGCCACTGCCAAGTGCTGCCTCTGGGTCCTGCCACCAGAGTGCAGTCACTGCCAGGTAGGTGTGCTGGGCGTTTCTGGAAGACCACAGGTCAGTGGTGAAGTGGACCATGGCCCCCCCAGCCCCTGCCACTGCTCCCTCACCCGCTCCTTCAAAGTCCTGTAGAGCTTTGGCACCACAGTCTGACTCAGGGTGGAACGGGAAGGCAGCTTAAAGTTGGGGGCCAGGAACCCAATCAGCCGCTGGAAGTCCTTGTGCTCCACAAATGAGAAGGACTGCACATCCAGGGAAATCATTTCTGCCAACATGCACTTCGTTTTGTCTTGGAAGCCAATGTCACGGCACCCTGCCGATGGCCTTGACAGATCCCCCCACCCCAGCTCCTCCAAGGTGGACTGACGATGCTGCTGGGGAGGCTCCTGCTGCTGTTCTGCTCCCGTAGCAGAAGGAATACTGCTCCTGCTGCTAGAGGCAGTGGTTCATGCTGGTGCAGGACGCTTGCCCGCTGAAGGAGCCTGGTGCCTGGCTGCTGTAGTCAGGAACCTGCTTGCATCCATTTCCCCTGACTTCCAGCTGAGCAGCAGAGCACTGTGGCATGACTTTAGGTGCCTTGCCATTGCCATTGTTCCCAGGTTGCTGAGCACCTGCCCACGCTTTACCACCTTTTTGTACACAGTGCAGTGCACCTCTCTGCGATCATCTGCCCGCACCTGCTTAAAATGATCCCAAAATGAGGAATTTTTTTGCCTCCTGCCTTCTGGCCTACCCCAGGTGACGCACTGCTGCCAGCACTGCTGGAAGGAGGAGAACTTGGTGGCTCTGGCAACACAGTTCTGGGAGGAGGCTCAGTCATTGCCTCAGCTGCAGACATCTACTCTGAGGCACTAGTGCCTGCCTTTGACCAGGGCACCGAGGGAAACGCGGGTCTGCAATTCGCAGATTTCCCGCAGAATTCCCCATCCCCCACAGAATCTCCTGCCCTGCTTACCCCAGAGCAGAATTTATAGCCTGCGCTGGGGAGACGCAGGGCAGGAGATTCCACAGGGGTAGGGGAATTAACAAATTCTCAGGGCTTCCCCTCCCCAGCCTCCATGGCTTGCCTCCCCCCCTCTCCCCCGTTTAGAAAATGAATATACTTAGCAGCGGTGGCAGCAGCAGCTGCTTCAGTGTGCTCGTCCCCATCTGGCTCCTGGCCTCTTCCTGGCCCCTCCCAACAGGGCCTCCCAGAGCAGCGCAGCCAGATGACATCATCCAGCTGCGTCGCCCTGAGATTTGGAGGGACCAGGAAGAGTCCAGGAGCTGGATGGGGACGAGCGTGCTGGAGCAGCTGCTTCTGCAGTGCCATGTGTGTGTGTTGGGGGGGCTGCCTGCTCTGCCCTCTGCAGTGCCATGTGTTGGGGTGGGTTAGGAGCTGTGCCCTCTGCTTTACCATGTGTTTTTGGGGTGGGTTAGGAGCTGTGTCCTCTGCTTTGCCATGTGTCTGGGGGGGGTGGGTTGCCTGATATTTGAAATACCCGTACACAGAAAAAATTATAAGCAGATTTTTTATTCATTGGTACAAGGAAATGGATTGCCATCTGACAGTTTTAATTTTACTGGACTTGCTTTGTAACTTTGTTGGGTCACAGAATTTTCAATTTTGTGTCGCAGAATTTTCAATTTTGTGTCGCAGAATTTTCAATTTTGGGTCGCAGAATTTTGGGGGGGAAATTGCAGAAGAATCGGGGCCTTGCATTTGACTCACTGTCCGCGATCACGGTGATGTCCCATGAAGGGGAGTACTGGGACCTTGAGGCTAGACTGCCCGTGCCTGCCATGCTGCTGGCACCCTCCCTGTGCCCCCCTCTATAGATGCTAGTGCAGCTACTGCTGCTGCTACTCCTTTCCCTATTGACATTGTCCAGGGATTGGGCCCTGTCTCTAGCATCCCAGGTGGGATCCACCAGCTTTGGACTGCTGGGGATCGCCTCTACAGCGGGNCCTCCCTGTTGTACCCTGGAGGTGCCTCAATGTTTGTCTCCAGTTCCACCTGATGCAGGGTGGCTTTCTGCTTAAGAAGCCGCTCGAGCATCAGGAAGGTGGAATTCCACCTGGTGGAGACCTCTTGGATGAGCGTGTGCACCGGGGACCCTTGCTCAGCCTGATTCTCCTGGAGGAGCTCACTGCCCTTCACGCTGTGGTTGAAGAACCCTGTCAGCTTCCTCCCCCGGTCAACCAGGGAGCTAAGGGTGCCTGGCCCAATCCCCTTCTCCCCCAAGCCCAGAATGTCCTTGACCACAATATGGAAGGTGTATGCGGCGCAAGCGATGCTTGTGAAGCCTCCATCACAGACTGCCTTTATGATATTGGCTGCATTGTCCATGATCACACAACCATTGGTGAAGGCCACGCCTGGCGTGACCCACTTTCTCACCATGGTGACCAGGGCTGCCTCGAGGTTTCTCAAGTTGTGGGAGCTGTCCATGACTTGTGCCTGAAGCAGGGCCCACCAATACCCTGCTTCAGGACCCCTCCTGCCACTGCCAAGTGCTGCCTCTGGGTCCTGCCACCAGAGTGCAGTCACTGCCAGGTAGGTGTGCTGGGCGTTTCTGGAAGACCACAGGTCAGTGGTGAAGTGGACCATGGCCCCCCCAGCCCCTGCCACTGCTCCCTCACCCGCTCCTTCAAAGTCCTGTAGAGCTTTGGCACCACAGTCTGACTCAGGGTGGAACGGGAAGGCAGCTTAAAGTTGGGGGCCAGGAACCCAATCAGCCGCTGGAAGTCCTTGTGCTCCACAAATGAGAAGGACTGCACATCCAGGGAAATCATTTCTGCCAACATGCACTTCGTTTTGTCTTGGAAGCCAATGTCACGGCACCCTGCCGATGGCCTTGACAGATCCCCCCACCCCAGCTCCTCCAAGGTGGACTGACGATGCTGCTGGGGAGGCTCCTGCTGCTGTTCTGCTCCCGTAGCAGAAGGAATACTGCTCCTGCTGCTAGAGGCAGTGGTTCATGCTGGTGCAGGACGCTTGCCCGCTGAAGGAGCCTGGTGCCTGGCTGCTGTAGTCAGGAACCTGCTTGCATCCATTTCCCCTGACTTCCAGCTGAGCAGCAGAGCACTGTGGCATGACTTTAGGTGCCTTGCCATTGCCATTGTTCCCAGGTTGCTGAGCACCTGCCCACGCTTTACCACCTTTTTGTACACAGTGCAGTGCACCTCTCTGCGATCATCTGCCCGCACCTGCTTAAAATGATCCCAAAATGAGGAATTTTTTTGCCTCCTGCCTTCTGGCCTACCCCAGGTGACGCACTGCTGCCAGCACTGCTGGAAGGAGGAGAACTTGGTGGCTCTGGCAACACAGTTCTGGGAGGAGGCTCAGTCATTGCCTCAGCTGCAGACATCTACTCTGAGGCACTAGTGCCTGCCTTTGACCAGGGCACCGAGGGAAACGCGGGTCTGCAATTCGCAGATTTCCCGCAGAATTCCCCATCCCCCACAGAATCTCCTGCCCTGCTTACCCCAGAGCAGAATTTATAGCCTGCGCTGGGGAGACGCAGGGCAGGAGATTCCACAGGGGTAGGGGAATTAACAAATTCTCAGGGCTTCCCCTCCCCAGCCTCCATGGCTTGCCTCCCCCCCTCTCCCCCGTTTAGAAAATGAATATACTTAGCAGCGGTGGCAGCAGCAGCTGCTTCAGTGTGCTCGTCCCCATCTGGCTCCTGGCCTCTTCCTGGCCCCTCCCAACAGGGCCTCCCAGAGCAGCGCAGCCAGATGACATCATCCAGCTGCGTCGCCCTGAGATTTGGAGGGACCAGGAAGAGTCCAGGAGCTGGATGGGGACGAGCGTGCTGGAGCAGCTGCTTCTGCAGTGCCATGTGTGTGTGTTGGGGGGGCTGCCTGCTCTGCCCTCTGCANTGTGTTGGGGGGGCTGCCTGCTCTGCCCTCTGCAGTGCCATGTGTTGGGGTGGGTTAGGAGCTGTGCCCTCTGCTTTACCATGTGTTTTTGGGGTGGGTTAGGAGCTGTGTCCTCTGCTTTGCCATGTGTCTGGGGGGGGTGGGTTGCCTGATATTTGAAATACCCGTACACAGAAAAAATTATAAGCAGATTTTTTATTCATTGGTACAAGGAAATGGATTGCCATCTGACAGTTTTAATTTTACTGGACTTGCTTTGTAACTTTGTTGGGTCACAGAATTTTCAATTTTGTGTCGCAGAATTTTCAATTTTGTGTCGCAGAATTTTCAATTTTGGGTCGCAGAATTTTGGGGGGGAAATTGCAGAAGAATCGGGGCCTTGCATTTGACTCACTGTCCGCGATCACGGTGATGTCCCATGAAGGGGAGTACTGGGACCTTGAGGCTAGACTGCCCGTGCCTGCCATGCTGCTGGCACCCTCCCTGTGCCCCCCTCTATAGATGCTAGTGCAGCTACTGCTGCTGCTACTCCTTTCCCTATTGACATTGTCCAGGGATTGGGCCCTGTCTCTAGCATCCCAGGTGGGATCCACCAGCTTTGGACTGCTGGGGATCGCCTCTACAGCGGGGGACATTGGTGGCCCTGTAGGAACATCAGAAGCAGCCCCAGGACCTGCTCCAGCACCAACAGAGACAGATGCGGCCTCATGTCCTGCAGGCTTTCCAGTGCCCTGAATGGCAGTGGAGGAGGACACTGCCAGGATGCGCCGCTGAGACAATGAAGCCTGGGGCCGTAAAGCAGGCCTGCTGAGTTTGGGGCGTGGTGATGTGCTCGGGCTACTGCTTCTACCCACTGTCACTCCCCTGGCATGGCCCCTGCTGCCTCTGGCACGTGCCCTATTGTCTCCCCTATGGCCAGCAGACTGGCCTCTCCTTCCCTTCTCCATTTCTCCCTCCAAAATAAAGTTTTTATATTGTTTTCTTTTTAAAAAAATTATTTCAATTTTTAATCTAATATTATATATATATATATATCTACACGAGATCTAACTGCTATTAACTATTCTAAAAGCTATTAAACTAAATGGACTATTATAATAATTAACTACAAAGGTCTTGTCCTACAAACACACTGTATCTCTATCTATCTCTATAACTAAGCTAACTACTATGTATATCTATCTAGTAACTATCTATCTAATAACTATCTCTCTCTCTATATATATATACACAATATTACACAGGGGGAAACACAAAGAACACAGGGAGGGGTACAAAACTGAAATTAAAATCAATCAAATAATAATCCTACTCCAAATATATCCAAAACTTAAAACAGGGGAAGGGAATCAGGGATGGAATAAGAGGGAGAGGGAAATGATTCAAGGGAGGGGAAGGGAGGAAGGAAGGTTGAACACAGGGAACACAGGGAGGGGTAAAAACAAAACAAAAAATAACACCTAAATCTATCTAATCTAAGCTAAATAAATGATAATATGGAGGTAGATGGGTTGGATGCATGAAATAGGAGGAGAATTGCAATGGATTGAGGAGAACAAAACTTCTGGTAGAGGGAGCCTTCTGAAACGCCTGCTGTTCAGGAACAGTGACGAGCTCAGAAGGTGTTGGCAGGGGGGAGGCAATCAGTTTTGTTTCTTGCTGCGCCCACCTCACCGCAAGCCCCATTGGCTCCCTGCAGCCAAGCCCGTGGCCAATCACAGACTGAGAAGCCAGTGGTCTGAGGCAAAAAGGGATGGTGATTTGGCAGGCTGACTGCTACTCCAAGCCTCTCCACCCCTGGTGCCTGGAAGTCTGCTCCTCAGCTGATTCCCCCTCCCTGTCATGTTTTGCCTTCCAGTGACACATGTTTGCCACCCGAACTCACCTAAATGTGATCCGAACTGACCGAAATGTTTGGTCATTTCGACGTTAAGAATTGAGTTCGGTTCAGTCACTTCGTGTTCGGATTTGGGTTTGAGTTCAGTTGTCGAAACAGGCTGAGTTTGGGCCGAACTCCGAACTTCCGAACCGCATTCGCCCATCCCTAGCCGGACTCAGTGAAGGGCTACTGATTTATCAGCCCTGTTCTATCCCGAATCCTTCTTCTGGAGGTACATCTAAACTCAAGCCTGCTCTGTTTAGCCAGGCATTTGGTGTGTGGTGGTAAGGTTTAGGAAGTTGTGGTTTAAGGATTTAACTTGCTTTTACTCCCGTTTTAGTTGTGTATTCTAATATATTAGGAGTTTGGGGGATTTTATTTGGTTTTATTCTGTATGTTTTTGCATATGTTTTTGTGTACTGTATCTTGCCTTGAGCCTTAATGGGAAGGATGCGATAAAAATGTGAGTAAACAAACAAATAAATAATGTTAAGAACATGAGCGGCCTGATGTAAATCAACAGAATTCTCATCCCCCACCCCCAACTGGAAGTGGGAGGGGGACTGGACCTTTACCCTGCTTGCCGCAAATGAAAGACAGTGGGGGTAAAAAAAAAATCGTTACTTCCAGTACCATTTTTTTTTTAAAATGTAAAAAATAAAAAATTCCAGTTACCAGTTGGCAAATCTGGATGGTAAATTTCAAGATCAGGATGGAAAACAAAAAACTGGGATCCGAGTGGAAATTGACATTCCAGGAAATTTGATACCTGAATTAGGTCACAGTCTGATTCGACTGCTACCCAATATTTTCAAGTTGATTAAGATACTGGAAATTTCAATTTGACAAGAATATCTGTATTGGAGCATTCCACCCCTCTCCCCGATAGGCAGCATGGGAGGCCTATGAGGATGCCATGGCTACCCAGATGCACCGCGGACCTGGACTGGGGTAAGAATAAGTTGGCCATCAAATGTGATGGACCACTTGACTCCAGTCCAGTGTCCATTGAAATGCCTGGTGCTTAGCCCAGGATGTTTCTCAGGTATGGTACCTAGTAGGGCTGTAGCGGAATGTCGCAGTGGTAGCTATTTCCACCGGAAACAGCATTTCCACAATTAGTGGTACGGCATGGCAGAGGCTTTCATTCTGCTAGTTTCATTCAGCTACTTCCGCAGTTCTGCTAATTTCATGCCGCTACTTCCACAGGCTTTGCAAAATAGCGGAAACATGACATTTTCACTATTTCCACCATTCCACCAGCGCCACAAAATAGCAGAACAGTGGTTTTCCAACAGTTTCTGCAATTTTTCCGCAATTCCGCAATTTGCAGAATGCTGGCGGAATTAGCGGAATGTCCGCAGAAAAGCCGCAGTGTGGCGCGGGCAATTCTGAAATGGCAGAATGGAATTGTGGCGCGGTAACAGCTGCTGTCGCATTAGCCCTAGTACCTAGGAACAACCTGGGTTAAGTAATGCCACAGCCTGTGCAAAGCTGGGCTCCAACCCAAGCCAAAATCTGGTGGCTGCCTTTCAGTCATGATGAGAGCATAGATTTTCACGGTTGGAAAAGCAGGGAAATCCATACTTTTGTCACATCTTAAAATATACAAGGTGAGGCTGTAATGTGCACATGGTGCTTGCACACAGTTGCATGTGTAAACCAAGTGGTCATGGTACTTGGTAATCAGTAACGCCTTGATTGAGCAATGTTTACCTGATCCTACACTGCTGCATCGTCATACCCTGTCTTTCTGTGAGCTCCCACCAATGTTGCAGGTCCCCCCAGAGAGTGGCAGCTCATGGCTTACAAGCAGCCATGGCTGTTCTAATGCCAGGCGAAGATCAGGTCACCATCTTTGCTCTGTGAACATGCTGGGAAATGTATTCCAGCATGCTTGCAGACATCCAGTAGCAGCCACTGTTCTAATGCTCTATGGGAACATGTTGGACTAGATATTCCTCTGCTTCGACTCCACGGGCCATGTCTCTCTTCATGGTGAGTTTTCTCCCCCCTTTCTTTCCCCTGCACACCTCTAGAAATTTTCTTGTTTCCCCTCCCTCTGCCTGCCACATCTCCATAGAAATTTTCACACACACACCCCTTGTGCCCACCATGGATCACTTGGACAGGACAGAAGGACACAAGCTTTTGAGTATTTTACTAAGTACCAAGTATTATTTATTTATCTTATTTATTTTAAAAAATTTGTATCCCACCCCTCCTGCAGGCAGCCCGGGGTGGCTAACAACAGTGATAAGTATAAAACACAATTAAACAATTAAAATATATCCCCCAATAAAAATATATATCTCAATAAAAATAACAATAATAAAAGCACAGAAACACCCCCACTCCACCCTCCCCATACCCCACCCCCACCAACCCATCATCCCTCTCCCTCACTAAATGCCTGATGGAACAACCAGGTCTTTCAATTCCTGAAATAGTTTGGGAGGTTCAGAGCCAGATGAGCCCCGACTGGGAGGGAATTCCAGTGGCACGGTGTGGCCACCGAGGACACCCTGTCCTGCGTGGCCCCTAGGGAAACCCAAGGGACCTCCAGCATGGTGCCTCCGGATGACTGCAGGGGCCGGTCTAGAACCTGGGGAGTGAAATGATCTTGCAAGGAAGCAGGGTCCAGGCCATTTAGGGCTTTATAGGTCAGAACCAACACTTTGAATCGAGCCCGGAAGTCTAGGATTGTGCAAACACGTTGCGGTTCGGGTTCAGCCATTCAGTTTGGTTCAGTTCAGTTTGGGAGTTCGGTTCGGTCATCAGGTTCGGGTTCGGCCATTCGGTTTGGTCATGTTCGGTTTGGCATTCAGAAAAGTATTGCGAGAGCGCGTGATCGCGCTGGAAACAGGAAATTCAAGTGCATGCAGAGCTGTGTGGCAAGAGAGCATGTGATTGGTTGGGTGGCTGTTGTGTGCTTTGGCTGTTTGTTTGTGTTTGGCTGGTTTGTGAGTGTTGGTGTGTGGTGGGTGGGTGACTATGTATGTTGGGTGTGTTGTGTGCTGCGTGATTTTTTTTTTTAAAAAGGAAAAAGGCTGCAGTGATGATTCCCCAGCTGGGGTTCAACTTGGTGGTAGAAGAGGAGGAGGAGGAGGTCACTGCCCCATCACCTTCGGTGGTGGTGGCTGGAGTGGTGGCTGGATCCTTGGATGAGGAGCAAGTGGCGGAAACAGCTGCCAGGTTCTGAGCCTTCACCATAGGTAGCCCAACGTAGTATATTACAGTAGTCTAACCGAGAGGTAATAAAAGCATGGATGATCATGGTCAGGTCCGGAACTGAAATCAGTGGCCAAAGCTGCTGCACCAGATGTAACTGGCAGAAGGCACTCCTCACCACAGCCTCTACCTGAAGATCCAAGCAGAGCTGCGCATCAAGGAGCACCCCAGGTTCCACACTTGGGAAGTCAGTGGAGGACAGAACCCATCAATCGAGGGAGCCATCACATCCACCGACTTGCCCATTAACATCACCTCTGTCTTGTCAGGATTCAGTCACAGTCGATTAGCCCTCATCCAGTCTCCCACAGCTGCCAAACACCGGGTAAGCACTGAGAAAGCCAGGCCTGGGTCGGTTGAAAATAAGAGGTACAGTTGGGTGTCATCTGCATACTGATGACACCTCACCCCGTACCCCCTGATCACCTCACCAAGCAGCTGCATATACACGTTGAACAGGAGAGGGGAAAAGTCAGAACCCTGTGGGACCCAACCAGGAGGTCTCAGTATGATGAAAAAAAGTCACCGAGTACCACCCGCTACGTTATCCAGGTCAGGAATGAGCGGAACCATTCAAGAACGATCCCACCCACCCTCGCATTGTCCTGCAGGCATGTCACCAACATCTCATGGTCAACGGTATCAAATGCAGCCAAAAGATCTAACAGGACCAATGGGTCGAGCGACCCAAGTCCTTTTCACAACAGAGATCATCTACCAAAGCCACAAGTGCTGTCTCAGTGCCATGACCCAGACGAAAGCCAGACTGAGAAGGATCAAGATAACAGGCACGGTCAAGATGCCCCTGGAGCTGCTAAGCCACTACCTGTTCAATAACCTTCCCTAAAAAGGGAAGCTTAGAGACAGGCTGATAGCTGGCAGGGGAGTCAGCATCAAGCAATGGTTTCCTGAGCAGAGGCTGCACCACCACCTCCTTAAGGCAGCTCAGCACTCTGCCGTCCCCCAGGGAGATGTTGACCACCCCAGCCAGCAATGGCCCCATTGTCTCCCGGCAGCTCTTAACCAGCGAAGATGGGCATGGATCTAATTAACAAGAAGTGGCTCGAACTGCCCCAAGCACATCCACCACATCAACAGGTGTCACCGACTGAAAGTGATCCCACAAAATCGGACAAGCTGGGGTTTCTACAAACTCTACATCCTCCACTGTATTAAGTACGGCATCGAGGTTGTGGTGAATATGAGCTATTTTCTCCACAAAGTAATCCGCAAAAAGGTCACAGCGGGAAGATGATGACTCAACCCCAGGGTTGAGGGAGGCCGGACTGACCAGCCCCCGCACAACCCAGAACAGCTCCACCGGATGGGATTTTGTGGATGCTATAAGGGCAGCAAAGAACTCCCTCTTTGCTGCCCACATAGCCACGGCATAAGCTTGTAAACTAGTTCGATGTCACAATCTGTTGGCTTCAGGACGAGAACAATGACACTGTTGCTCCAACCATTGCCCCTCTTGCGTCAACATCTGCAGCTACTCGGAGAACCAAGGAGGCCTACGGAGACTCCACCTGGGAAATGGATGCCTGGGAGCGATTTGATCAATGTCCTTTGGCAGCAAGGTGTTCCATAGCTTGACGAGGTCATCGATGAGATGGTCATCAAGGTCAGAGGGTATTTCCCCCAGAACACCTAGAAACTGCACTGGGTCCAACAGCATCCAGGGACCATCCTAATAGGTTCTACACCATTCCAGTGGCAGACGTGTGCTAGAAAGGAGGTCTGCAGAAGGTAATGATTCGTCCATGACAAGGGCACTGCTGATATCTCCCCCATTAATGGAGCATACGCCTGAAGGCCAGTGCAAAACATGAGGTCCAAGGTATGTCCTCCAAGACATGTCGGGCCGATGACCCTCTGGGACAGGCCCATGGTTGCCATGGTGGCCATGAACTCATGCTTGGCTCCCCTAAGTACTGCGTTGGTGTGAATGTTGAGGTCCCCCAAGATAATCATCTTGGGGGACTGCAACACCACCTCTGACACAGCCTCTGCCAGAGCATGCAGGGAGGCCGCCATACTGGTAAGTGGACAGTATACCAGCAACACTCCCACACTGTCCCCTGACAAATCAAACACAAGATGAAGACCTTCAATGCCTACCATGGATTGTACTGGATACCTCCTCACAGACCAGCCCTCTTTAAAAATCACAGTTACGCTGCCCCCCGCCCCACCCCACCCCCATCCCTCCGACCACGGCTGGTGTTGTACGGAATACCCGGCTGGAACAAGATCAGCCAGAATAGGCCCTGATTAATTGTCCAGACAGGTTTCTGTAATGCATGCGAGATTGGCAGCATAATCCAGGATAAACTCCTGGACCATTGTGGCCTTATTTGCCACCGACCTCATGTTTAACAACACCAGAACCAGGCCGGGGGCCCCCGTACCAAGTTCCACCTGCTCACCTGTAGGTGGAGGGGTAAGTGGGACATGCAGTAGGCACCTATCCCACCTCACCACTCCTACTCCCCTCCACCTAAGATCATATCTCCCCTTGCCTGCCACAACCTCAATAGCTGCACCCATCCCCCCGCCCCGGCTGCACCCCGGCTGTCCCTCCCAGGCTGCGAGGGAGATCCCCCCATCCCTTTCCCTAAATTAACCTTCCCCACTCCAACCCCATCCCTCCACCCCTCTCCCTGGGGCTCCCTCTCTCACAGGGAGTCCCTCCTCCCTGTCATTTGACCAATGCCCCCCCATCTCACCGGGAGGCAAGGTCCACCTCCCTCCTACCCCCATCCCCCTCCATCCTCCCAGGACTCTCTCTCTCACAGGGAGTCCCCCCTCCCTAACCTTTGGGTAGTGCCTCTCCCTCTCACAGGGAGGCCTCACCCACCTTCCCCAAGGGCCATCCCTTGTCCTTTCACCAAGAGGATTAGCCCTTTCCTCCCTAACCCAATCCACTTGCCCCACACCGTCATAAAATACATGCCTCATCCCCCCCCCAAAACCCCTTAAAAACACAAAACTGAAAATACAAATGAAAGCCTCCCATCCCTGGTCCCCTCAGTCCTGCTAAGGGCCACACCTAAGAGCCCTTGGGTGCAGCCCTTAGGTGCACTGCCTGTGGTACGTGCCTGCGGCACCCGTCGGGCAGCAGGCACTTTTGGCCGCGCCGGGTGACCTGGAGTATTAGTCGGTATTACCAATTAGCTCCCAGAAACTCAATCCCGATCCTCAACAACTTGGAAATACACTAAAATAATTACTGCCCTACTCATTTTGTCCCTACAAAAAAGTAATGAAAAGTAGATAGACAGATAGTTTATTAGCGGCTCTAGCTATCGCTATGGCCAAAAACAACTACAACTCAACAGCAACTATAACAATAACCAAACAAATTCGAAATAGACTGTATTCAGCAATCTGCAGTTGATTGCAATTGTACTTGGCACATCTCGGTTAGAACTAATTCCAGTCACTAGACGTATTAATACAATAGGTCCAGGAAGATTAACTAATTGAATAAAAATATAAAAATATAAATATAATAATATAAATATATAAATATAAATATAAAAATAATATATATAATGGTAGACATAAGGAATGGGCATACATGCCAACTTGCTATTGACCCACTTGGACCAATATACCCATACTGAGGTCAAGGGTGACCTAAAACACCAAATACTATAACATCTCTTTTACTTCCACTGTTGTAATAAAATCAACTAGGGACCATGTGATTTGCCCATAACTCACTCCTTGCCTTAATGGCGAGCCATACATAAGTGGCTATTGCAAGCTTAGTGTTGGGCGCGGCCGAGGTCAGTAAAAACTGGAAGCACAAATCAGAGCAGAAGTTCATTCCATCGGGCAAGAGAGGGGCCAATCACACCTGCCTCAAGATGGCATAATGGGAGCATGCCACCAGAAAATGCTCTACAGTTTCAACCCCACCAAAGCTACATGAACATACTCGAAGGTGATATGGGACATGGGTCTGCCTGCCTTCAGATACGGCTGACAGGATAAGGAAAAAACGGGCCAACGTATAGCACCGCCTGATTATAGGATCTCTAAGTTCGTCCAAATATTCCTCGAACTCACCATTTCACTTGATCAAGACTAGCCCGGGGGCTACCTTCCATGCCCCCAAGACTGCCAGGTTGTCCTGGAGGGCAATGTCCCTAATCCTAAGATGTATAATGAAAGTATTTATGTGCGTGCTGCACATCCCTGGTAAAACATGGTTATAAAAGGTAGTTTTAGTATACTATCTACCAATAAAAGATATTTTTGTCTCGATCCAAATAGATAGCCACATTTTTCAAGTCAATTTACATGTCCTAATAAAGAACAGGACATGTTTGTGGCATGTCAGTTTTGGGTTTTTTTGCATTGATGTTGGCATGGTGTTATTTCACAGCCAAGTTCTAACAGCTGAATTCATTCTCTAAAAAGCTGCAAAAAAATAACAGTGCTTTGAGATATCATTAAAAAAAAATGTTCTCAAGTTGAAAGGCTGAAATCCAAATGCATGATTGTCATTTTAAAAAATTGCCCTTATGCCAGGAGAAAGTCTCCAGTGTTTCGTGGTGGTACCTATGCAATAATGGCTTGAAGAAGAAGCATTCATCTCTCCCCTCCTCCCTTCTCTCTTCAGATTTTAGTCGCTTTGGAAGAAGCAGGGGGCTAATTACTAATACTGTGCTGCAGGGGTCACATCAAGAGGGGGGAAAAATGAGACTAAATGTTTCAGGAAATAGGTGAAGCGTCCTGCTGTGGCAAATTTGGATGATTTAGCTTTAGTGCTGAAAAGTTTGAACCATTTCATTTTTTTATTTTTTTAAGTGGGTTTAGTTGTGATCTTTTCTCTCCAAGTTACAGCTGCATTCAGCATAAATAAGAGCTGGGCACCATTGCAATCAAAATGAACTCTCTTCATTCTGTCTTCAGGGATTAAAGTCCATTATTTTCCGTTATATGAAAAGCAACATCTAATTGAAATTGAAATTCCATTGTATCCTGCTTCATTTATTTTTTTGCTATAAATCATTCTCCTTGGCATCAAATGGGAAAAGTTCAAGAAGTGTGATTTCCACTGATTTCCAGGAGATAGGAGGGTGATCTGAATAGCAACAGCCAGAGCAGCTGATAGAGAAGGAGAAAATGGTATACATTTTTTACAAATCTCATTTTTTTTTTTCAAGATTGGGGGCCTGATCCTACTTAAGGAAATTAAAACACACACACACACACACACACACACACACACACACACACACACACCATTATACTAGGTTAGACCAATGGTCTGTCTAGCTCAGTGTGATTTTGACCGAAAGAGATGGCCAGAACCAGATGCTTTAGTCCACTATACTGTCTCTGACAATGGCTATTATTCGATGCCTCAGAGAAAGTGTACAAAAGTAAAGTATATGAAATGAACTATTCCCAGGTGGCCCTCCCCTCCCCCCCTGAATGTGCGAGAGGATGTTCTGCCAGTGGGGGCATCGGTGTAAACAGTCAGCGGTGGGTGGAGGGATTGGTGTGCGGTCGGTGTTCACCCATGTGAATACCACAAGTGATGGGTGGGGGTGCATGCGTGCTTCCACGCAACACCCATCTCCACCCATTACCGACTCATCTCCATCGATGGAGCCCTCTGGAAAACCATGAGGCCCTAAGAGTGGAGATAGTTGTGTGTCAGTGTAAAGGGATACGCACACCGTGCCAGAACACTCATCCCCCTCACCCCTATCCCTGTAAAAATGGCCTATTTTTGATGAATTTATCTTTTCCTGAACCCAATTACATTTCTAGCCTTCACAATATCCCACGAAATGAGTCCACAGGTTAATTGTGTGACAGGTGAAAAGGTACTTCAATTTCTTTATATAAAGAGGGGGGCAACCTCAGACTTGGGGACCAAATGTGACCAGTGGCTAGCTTTTATTTTGCCTTTTTTCAGTTCTTGGATCCAGTTCAATCCTCAAGCATTGAAAAACTGAGCTGAGGGTAAGGAAGAAGAGATGATGGCATGCACACAAGGATAGGGGATAGATCCATGACACAGATTAATGATCTAGACCCTCCTCTTCCTTAGCGTATCCCTTAAGCACCTACATCCACAAATTCTAAGTGGCCCTTGGGAGCTTCTATTAATTTCAAAGTTCATATAAATCCTGCTACTGGTTACGTTTTTCACTGGAGCTTACTACTAAACTATCATCGACAAATATACACAAAAGATAAAAAGACAAAGCATTTTAGTGATGGTCAGAAGTAGAATTTAAGAGGAAGCAGGCACGGGTCTCAAATCCTCAGGTGTTCAGATCAGAGCTGAACTTCAGTGCACCCAAAATGTGGAGGGAGGTAAGGGTAGTTTTAAAACCTGTTTGGATACTCTAATGTCCAGGATCACCAAAAGCCGTTTCAACCCCTGGACTAAAGTAGACAAGCATAGGAAGTCATGTATCAACTGGAGATCATTGGAGCATGCCCCGCTGACACATTTTCCAAGAGCTGAAATGGATAATGAATTTATTATTTGCAGGTAACTTGTGTAGTCCTTCAAGTATGTGAACTGGGGATGGGAATTTCAATTTCAGATAAAACTGAAATGACCCGGAAATAGTCATTTTGGTTCTATCAGAAATGTTGGTTCTCATTTCGGTCCCCCCACCTCCACTCCCATTTTCTTGCATTGTTTTTTTTCCCTTCTTTTCAATGCAAAAAAAAAAGGGGGGGGGAATCGATTAAAAACAAAACAAAATGGAAACTGAGACTTTCAGAGAACCAATAATAATACAATACAAAGACATTGGATCCAGAGTCCCATCCCTAATGTGAATAATATCCACAACCAAAATGGATACTCGCATAGTCATGTTTTCAGGTATTTCATGTTTTTTTTCTTTTTTTTCAATGTTATTTTCAATTCGATCTTTCAGATATTTTGGTTGTGTTGTTTTCAGAAATAGTGCATGCACATTGGGACTAACAATGATGAAATGACATGACTGGAATACCAAAATGTTCAAACAACTGAAATAGTCTCACCCCCCGCCCCCACCTCCGCCAAAACTAAAACAGATACATGACAGAGCATAAACACAAATTAATATGATTAGCGCTGATACAGGTAGCAGTTTAACTACTCATGGGTAGTACCTGTATTTTTGGGTAACCCCAGTGGGCACTAGGGCTAAAACTCAGTTTTGAGTTTTTTAAAACAATAACCGAGAAAATTGCCGTCTTTCAAAAATTCTCAGTCAAGAATCTTTTTTCGAATGACCAGTTACTGTTTACTGGTTTTTTGTTTACTGTTGGATTGCCAGTTACCAAGTTACCGTTTACCGGGTTTTGGTTACCATTTACTGTGTGATTGGTTACTGGGTTGCCTGTTAGCCAAATCCAATAAACACTGTAACCAATAAGCCAATGACCAATAAACATGGTAATAAACAAATAAACATGTTAGCCAATTAACTAATAACAGTAAATGGAAAATTGCATGGTAAATCACAATACCGATAAAATGGCAAACACCTATGGTAACTGGTAAACAATAAACAGTAAATTGTGGTAACTGATAAATCAAGTTTTGCCTGAGATCACGATTGGGGCACAAAAAAGCTGTGAAATCTTGGCAGCAATTCTCTAATCTCGCAAAATTATTGCAATAAAAAAATTATTCTCATTTCAGTACTAGCAGGCACCTAACAGGGTACCCAGTTCTCCAACCCCACCCCCTCACATTGGGTACCTGGTATCTAAAAATATGGGAATTACTGAGGCATTCTGGGATGCCCTGGGACACTCCAGGATCTCCCATGATGCCAATCCCAGCACCACCAGCTCCCTGAGCTGACTTACCTCATCAGCCGGGCTGCTGCTCCTGGCTGCTCCCTGCTTCTCCCGAGTCCACGCGCTGCTCAGCTGAGCATGGAACTTCCCTACTCATTTTTTTCTGAGGCAGGGGGAGCAAGATGGCCTCTTCCAATTGGGTGTGCCTTGTTCCCAGAGGAACCTATATCAGGTAAGTGCAGCACGCTCCCCATTTGGGGGCAATGTAGTGTACATTCAAATGGATTACCCTTTTTCTGAGTTCTGGGCTTCAGCCCTATCCTTTTCCATATCAGTCCACATGTGAAATGTGTTCTGTGTGCTGGCAGCTAAGTAATTGTGGTGTACTGCACCTGGAGATTATCTTGCCATCCTCTAAAACTTTTATTCTCCTCTTGCATTACTCTGGAAACAGCCCAACATTCAGGTCAGCAGAAAAATGGAATTACTGGAGTCATTGGTCCTGGGAGAAGCTAAAAGTTGGAACCAACCTTTGATTTGTAGCCTGGTTCATGGATCGCCTGGGATTTTGCAGCTCGTCATTTGTGGTGTTTTTGTTTTTTAAACAGTTTAAATACATGCAAGAGTTTTCACACCCTTCATGGGGTAACAATAATGGGTAATTGCTTGGCATGCCAATGGCAACTTGAGTTTAAATGAGATTAAATGCTCCCTCAGAAGAAGAAATTTGAACTAAGTGGGAAATTTGGATCCAGGAAGGAAATCTCTCCCCAGGACACACAGATATGGGCTTGCTTTTTGCCTTTCTAAACAACATCGAAGAGGGGGCTCATCCATAAGGATGATGACTTCCTATTGTGGCAGAGATGTGGGCACTGGGAGGCCAGCTCTCATTTAACTCCTGTGATCCTCTCGTGCTTGAAAAAGTTCTCAGTTCTCTAAGAAAGAAAGAAGTTAAGAAAATCATTTTATCGCCTGACAGGAGGGGAGGCTGTCTTAATTTTGTTGTCACTGGGAGTCTAAATGTATAAGGACAGCTGCTGTGCTCAGGCAACAATGCAATCAGTTAATGCTTTCAGCAGGGAGACATTAGTTGCCTTGTGCTCCTGCAAGGCAGGGAGAAACAAACTTTTATTTTTGGAACTTTTAAAAGAGAATTTATCTTTTGCTGGAGCTCCTTTGAACTGTGGGGAGATGAGGCTCACAACAGAGCAGCAGGATAGCATGAAAAATCTTCCCCTTGCTGCATGCGACCTACTGATTATTTTCCTGGTCATAATTTTGTCCTGCATGTTAGCCATGGCAGAGTTCTCTGACCAATTTCATGTGACCTGCCAGAACAGAGCATAATAACATGAAACACTGCATAGTATTCATTCTGGATGTGATCCAAAACCATTGGAGTCACTGGGATTTTTCCAAATTGACTTCAATTGGAGTAGGATAAAGCTACAAGACAGTTATTGAATAAGACATGAACAAAGCAAGGAAACCATGGAGATGAAAATTACACTCCAAGGTTTTTTCTGTTGGCATTTTCCCAGTAACTAGTGGAATAAACATGTGCATTCATTAAAATGAGCCTTTGTGGTCCATTGGAAAGTGTATTTGATTGAACTGATTTGATTTTTGATTTGATTTGATTGATTTGATCAAAATCAAATCGAACTGAGAGTCCTGACTTCTAACCCTCAACTTCCAGCCTCCACTAGAGTTGGCAAAATCTACCTACCTTAAGCACTGAAATAAAAAACATGCTATTGTATAAACCCATCATTATTATATATAGATTGACAGCAATGTGCCTGGTACTGCAGAGTAATGCTTAGGGACAGGTCACTATCCCAAGGGTTTTATAATTTAAGATCAACATTGAAGTTGAGGCAAGTGGGAAGGGAACAAAAGAAAAAAACAGGGATAGACTCAAGGAATGGAGAAGTTGCAGGTGCACATTAATTGCTATAAAATGTTTTGTAAAGTTGCGGTAAAAGTCCCCCAAAATGACAAAAATCCCTGGGCAGTGACAAAAACTGCTGAAAAGTGATAATGAAAATGATCAAATGCAAGAAAGTAATGAAAATGACAACAAATACTGGAAAGTGACAAAATTGATGGGGAATGACAAATCACAGGTGCCAATGACGAGAATGGTGGAATCGCTGGAGGTTGACAAAGTACCGACGATCACTTGCAAGCACTCTCGAAAGGTCAGTATTTTCCTATGGTTTAAGAACAATGACTCTTGTCTCAGCCAGTCTGGATGATAGCTAAGCATTGTAGTAAGTTATGCCAGCGGTGTGCTTGTCATTTTCATTATTACAATAATGATAATGAAAATTGTTGGTTTTGTTTTTGTTATTGCAATAATGAAAATGACAACCAAGAATACAGATAATGATAACAGAAATGAAAATGAAAAGAACAAAAACCACAATGACATTATTGTTGTTATTATTAGTGTTATTATTACTGCTGTGGCCGTTGGGTTTTGGGGAGGAAATGTGGAGAGGGGAGGAGGGAGAAGACATCTTGGAGCCCTCAGCAGGCTTGAACTGTGCCTGTGTTGGGAGGGGTGAGCATTTCAGCAGTATCTGATGGATGTACCGCTGGCCAATGAGCAGCGCAATCAGGTCCCAGCAGTCTCATGGCACAAACCCCCAATATCTATCTAAATCTAAGGGAGACAGGGGAAGGGAAAAGAAAAACTCTCTATTATCTAATCAATTATCTATATAACTATTCTGATCTAATCTATATATCTATAATCTATACTACCTATCTATATATAATGCACAGGGAGGAGAAGGGCAGGGAAAGGGAGAAGGCAAAATGTAGGGTATGAGGGTCGGATCCCGGTCCAAGGTTCCGCGTGGCGGGCTGAATGGCCCGTAACGTCTGAAAATACCCCTAGTCTGCTCTGTATCATTGTAACTAATCTATTAGCTTCTTTATTTAAAAGAAACAAACCCCCAAAGGTTCATACTTTGGATGAGGCAGCCTTACAAACAGCTAGCCAGCATATCGAACAATACACATCAGTCTCCTAATGACTGAATTAATAACAGCAGTCAGCCCTTCTTCCTATAACTCGGGTAGTAGATATGTGGAAAGGTGATTGATATATTTAGGCTTGAAATATGCTTATATTGTGATGGCCTAAGCGTGTGACTTCTTTGATATTCCTTTTTAGAAAAATAATGATGATGCAGGGCTGGTTTTCTACAAGTTAGATCCTTTGATTTATGTGGATTCTCACTTTGTAAAAAGAATAATGGAATGTTTGTTTTAAAATGGAAGAAGTCCTATATGGCTATAATGTCCCCTTACCCTTAAGCTCTTCATCTGTGTTGCAGTTCTGCCAGCTCCTAGCTCCTCTCTTCTAATTTGGTTGCAGTGAAGAGCTTTGCACGTTGCTCTCTTGAATATCCATTTGTGAGTCTTTATTAGGCACTGGCAGTGTGGCTCAATGGTTATACTTTGAGTTATAAAGAGCTGGGACTTGAACCAGTGTCTTTTTTGGAGACTGGAGTATGGCGGCGGTCTCCTCTGCTGTATTATGCCCAGGGGTTTTCCTAAAAGCTTTCTCTGTGCTGGTCAGGCCAGACTCCTCCTTGCCATTGTTCCATGCCTCCAGATTCCCAGCTGGCTGGCTGCCATACAAAAGGCAAGTCTATAATGACAGGAAGCCAGGTGGATCATCTCTTTCCTCTGTCTCTCCCCCTACCTGTTTCCTGGCTCCCTTGTTTCTTGTGTCATTGGCTGGCTTCTGGATCAATTGTGCCTTCTCCAGCCCTGCACCATATACTTTTGGACTGGCTCTGCTTGTCCTGGACCTTACTTGTTTTGGATTGACTCTTCCCTGTTTGTTTGGACTCTGATTGCCTGTGTTTCTAAGATATCCTCTTGGCCTTGCCTTGGAAACCAGTCTTTCCATCTGTCTGCTTGGCTGTCTGAGCGAACACATCAGTCTGCCTGCCCTGCTCCTGGTCCGTGGGTTGATTTCCATAGCATGTTCCTAACTCTCCTGGAACCTGAACCCTTGGACCCTCAATCCTGCATTAACTCACCCAGAACCAGTTCTGCACTGATCCTCTGGACCCAATTCCCCGTGCCTTCTTGACCAAGGGTCAGCTTCACCAGGAGTCTTGGCTTCTAATTCCCATCATGTGCTCCTGTCTTCTTTCTGAGAACATAATTTTAAAATGAGGGAAGTTTGTTTACACGGTTTTCTGCTTTTAAAGATGAAATGGATATCTGAATAAAGCAGGAGAGAAGAGTGATTTGTATTCTATTCATCTATAGTGAGTCAAATACGGAAAAAAAGATGGGCACAGTATTCTCCATGGATATTTATTTTCACTTTAGTATGAGACACTGGGTGGTGCTTTTAAATGAATCGCACCCATGCTTCTATTCTGCCTCATGCCCGGGTGGGCCATCTGTTTAAAGGCAGCCTGCCAGATGTGCAAGTTCCAGCCCTGTTAGCGGTGGTGCAGGACAGCCCGGAGCAGTGCCAGCAGAGCGCGCCATACAAACCTGGGGCACCAGCTGGAGGTGGATCAGTGGCCCATCTACTCAGTGGATGGCCACTGCAGCTCTGCTCCTGGCCAGGGGTTGCCCCAAGCAATGCCACTGAGGTGCAGATGGCAGAATAGAGTGGTGACTGATCCACGCTAGGGCTGATGCGGCAGCAGCTTTTACCGTGCCACGATTCCGTTTCGCCATTTCGGAACTGCCCGCGCCACACCGCGACTTTTCTGCGGATATTCCGCTAATTCCGCCGGAATTCTGCAAATCGCGGAATTGCGGAAAAATCGTGGAAAAATTGCAGAAATCGCGGAAAACTGCTATTCCGCTATTTTTTGGCGCTGGCGGAATTGCGGAAATCGCGAAAATGTCATGTTTCCACGATTCCACTAAGTTGCGGAATTAAATAAGCGGAACCGTGGAACCGCGGAATGAAACCGCGGAATGAAAGCCTCTGCCATGCCGTTCCACTAATTGCGGAAACACTGTTTCCGCCGGAAATAGCTACCGCTGCGATATTCCGCTACAGCCCTAATCCACGCACAGTTAAATTATGAAATTGTTGCCAGAGGAGGTTGTCAGGGCTAGTAGTATGGCTGGTTTTAAAAAAGGACTGGAGAATAGGTCCATTGATGGCTATAAGCCAAGTAGATTAAATCAAATCAAATCAAGTTTATTAGTGGCGTGACTGACAGGCCATTGCCAAAGACAGAAACATGACATCCTATGAAAATAATGAGACAATACAATATAAAAACTTGTAAAAAAAGGCTATCACCTGATAATTAAATTAAGACCATAGGCGTAAAAAAAAATAACAGGGCTCAATACAATATAAAATCTATACAATATAAAAAGTGCCCTATAGTTTTATTTATTTTATTTATTTATAAATATTTATTAGCTGCCCCCTCATGCCAGTGGCAACTCAGGGTGGGGTACAACAAATAAAACAACAATAACGTTTAAAATATTATCAAAAATTTAAAACATTTTAAAAACTGCCCCCAACCACCACTTTTTAACATATCTTTAAAAACCAAAACAACCCCCCCCATCTACCCTATCCTCCCACCCTCCCCTCCAAAGGCTTGGGTGAACAGCCAGGTCTTGCAGACTCGACAGAATGCCAGCAGACCCGGGGCCAGAGAGGCTTCCTCCGGGAGAGAATTTGAAAGCTGTGGCCTGGCCACCGAGAACGCCCTTTGCATTGTGGCCCCACGCTTAACACGGGGGACCTCCAGGAAGGAACTCCCAGCAGATCAAAGGGATCGCTCTGAGGCGCCAGGCGCAGAGGGCGAGGCAGTCCCCAAGGTATGAGGGGCCCAGACCATAAAGGGCTTTATAGATCAAAACTAACACCTTGAATCTGGCTCGGTATGCTATAGGCAGCCAGTGCAGAGCGCGGAACACAGGTGTTATGTCCTCCTGCCGCCCTGTCCCCATAAGGAGACAGGCCGCCGCATTCTTCACTAGCTGCAGCCTCTGGACCAGAAACAGTGGAAGCCCCATGTAGAGTGCATTGCAGTAGTCCAGCCTCGAGGTAATAAAGGCATGAATGAGAGTGGCCAGGTTGGGCCCAGAAATGTATGGCCGGAGTCTCCGTACCAGATACAGCTGGTGAAAAGTGGCTTTAGCCACTGCCTCCACCTGCCGGTCCAGACATAGATCCAAATTCAACACCACCCCCAGACTCCAAATCTGCTGGGCTACGCGTAACCAAAGATTAACTCACTCAGGTCTTAAATTTAAGAAAAAGCTCCCTCTTATTAATAGCCTGGACCAAAAAGTTGGCTACTGCGTGAGTAACATCTGTCAGTGAGTCAGACAGAAAAATAATACTAAGAGTTCAGAGTTCACTCTCCCTGGGAGCCTTATTAAGTATGGTAACAAATACTGGATCCTTGCCACCTTGTACAGTTGGCATTCAAATAGTATATGACCAACCGTGTCAACAGCCAACTGATCAAAAGGGCACAGTTGCTGGTCAAAAGGGATGCCCAGATGCCGCCCTTCCCAAAGCAATGTTTGAAGGGCATTCAAACAAGCTAAAAGAAATAGCTTGGCTTGCAAAGGGGCTGGTAGTGCCAGTAGGCAGCCATCTTCCTTGGAATAGGGGCCAAAGCAGAAAAAGGGCCCAATGACGGTGTCAGAGCAATCATGGCAGCATTGGATTGATAGGCTACGTCAGCCAGCCTAGATTATATTTTGGGCTTTGCAGACCTAAAATTCTTCAGTAGGAAGTAGGATACTGAGAAACCCAGTTTATGGAGCTGGCAGTCCATATTCTGAGCCCATAAAGATTTGAAAGAATCTTGGCTGAGATGACTAAGAAGCCCAAGTTGATCAGAGCTATTCACTCTTAACCAGAGGTGAAGGACATATTTCAAAACTATTCAAGCTCATTTGGGCCAGCTCTGCCTGAATTGCTGCTGATGGAATACCTATTGGTAATTGTAAAATATTCCTCAAAAACTGCATTTGGATAGGGTCTAGATTGAAAGGGCAGGTGGTCGCCCAAATTGCTGCCCCATATAGCAGTTGGGCTCTAATTTTGGCATTGAAGACCTTAATCGCCATTGTAACCCTACTGATACCCTTCCTGTTGAAATATCGCAGAATAGCACCTTTTGTGGCCAAAGCACAATTTTGAGCCATCTTATATTGCATATTCCAAGATCCGGAGTATTGGAAGATGACCCCCCAGGTATTTATATTGCTTCACCTGCTGAATATAATGCTGATCTAAAGACCACTTGTAGATTCTCCTCTCCCTACCAAATACCATCACTTGAGATTTATCATAATTAATCTGCAGTTGGTTAGTATGACAATACTCAGCCAAGGCCAAAAGTTGGTTCCTTAGATCCCTTTGTGTCTGAGACAAGAGGACCGCATCATCCACATATAGAAGAATACCAATAAAATGAGCAACCAATTTAGGAGGGCAATAGGATGGGACAGAGACTAACAGAACCAAATCATTGATGAAAAAATTAAAGAGAAACGGGGCTACGGTACATCCTTGCCGTACACCAATTTGAGTCGGAATCCATTCAGTGAGAAGACCATGGTTATTATATTTAATTGCCAGTGAAGTGTAAAGAATATATCAGACACAATAACCTCTGGTCAATTGTGGTCTGGCCTAGTTTATCCCAGAGTAATTGTCTAACTATCAAATCAAAAGCTGTCTTTAGATCAATGAAGGCTGCAAAAAGCCTACTGTTTTTATTAATATATTTCTCAATAAGATGGGACAAAATTAAAATGTGATCAGTAGTGACTCACTTCTTTTGGAATCCCACCTGCTCAGGATGAATTATAGCAGTCTCCTCATCCCATAAAAGCACATAACCTGCCAGAAACTTAGTGTAAAGTTTACCTATAACGATGAGTAAACTAATTGTCCGGAAATTCGCCGGAAGATTTCCGGATCCCTTTTTAAAAATAGGGACTACTATTGCTTCAGACCAGCTGGGGGTGATACATCCCGTCTCATTAACCCAGGTAAAGAATGATGCCAGAAAAGGGACACACCAATCTTTATGTGATTGTAAAAATTCTGCAGGGATCAAGTCATGGCTTGGGGCTTTCCGCTTATTTAGTTGGTCAATCAAATCAGTCACTACCAATTCCTGTACCGGAGGCCAGTTGGTAGTCTCAGCATTTGCAAAAGGCAATATAGCTGGTTTATGTCCAGTAAGAATGTCCCTGTAATAGGCCTCCCATTGGTCTTTAGAAATTGTTGTTGACCAACCATACCTGCGCTTTTGGATAGATTCATTAATAATACGCCAAAATAGGGCCGAGTTACGTGACTCTGTTGCTGCCACCGGCAGCTTAGACCACTGTGAGATCTCATAATCTAACTTTTTAGATCAGATCAGCTTCTTGTACTGCTTCTTTAAAGCAAAAAAGTCAGAAGGCAGCGTTTGTGCCCTACCACTCCTATAGGAGGCATATACTTAAGAGGTATCCCTTTTCACCCTTCTACACTCATAGTCGAACCAAGGGTAAGCTAGTGACACAGAAGACTTACGTTCTATTCTACACTGCAAGCCTAAGTGAATTTGGAATAAAGCAATAATCCTCGAATACACCAAAAAAGGGTCATCATGGGGAGGCCAAGAGAAAATGGAGTCCCTAAGCTGGATACAAGTGGGTGAAGATAATACCAACCCCAACCGTCCAGCCAATGAGTCACTCCAAGAGCATCTACAATAAGTTTGATATGGCACTTCCATCGCATCGAGAGAGCAGACGGCTAATTTGCTTCATTGAGCTAAACAAACATCAATTATTAATGGAAGGTGATCGCCCAAAGCAAATTGACCCACCTGAAATTGGTCAGCTAAAAAAAGATCAGGTGAAACAGCAATATAGTCCACGATGCTCATACCCTGGTGCGAAATAAAAATAAATCCCCCCTCCAGGTCCTTAGAGGAAGAACCGTTCAAGATATGAATGAATGAATGAATGAATTTTATTATGGCACCGGCTTTCGCCATGGCCAAAACAACAATCAATCTCAATATTATACATATTCATTTTTAAAAATAGACGGTACTCTACAAATAATAATAAAAAAAGATATAAAGATCATGTCTATATAAAAAGTCTGCAAACATTATACCAGAATTGTTGATCACCTGGTCCTTGGCTTGCCTAGGTACAAGTGGAAAACAAATTTCCCTGCCAGCTAATGCCAGCTAATGCGGAGTAAGGGGCCAATGCATCATCATTGGCCCCCAAACACGCATTGAAATCACCAGTGATTATGATTGAAGACCCTGGAGAGTTAAATAGTAGTTGATCAACAAAGTTTCTCAACTGAGGCCAAAAATATTTACTATAGGATTTAGCATTGGCGGGGGGGATGTATGCGGAAATTATAAGACACTTCAAACTCCCAAAGTACGCCTCCACATTCATGGCAATAGGCAGTAAAAAGACACTCTCTGAACCCTAATCCTAGAATTGGTGGCAACTAAACAAACAATTCTCCCAGTCGGTCGACCTTTAGAGGATGATGGTACTGCAGAAAGATCAAACTCCTTATATCCAGAAAGCTATATCTTATCAGTAGCCCAGGTTTCTTGGAATAATAATATATCAAACTGTGGGATAAAGGCTAAAAATGACAGGTCAGCAGCATGCGACCACCATCCTGCAATATTCAATGAAAACCAACTAATATCCACCGGGAGGGAGTGCTCTGGATGTCAGCATACATCCGAATGTCCTACCTCACTATCCAAGGACTTCTCAATTGCCGTAGAATAAGGGAGAGAGGCGGAAGAAACAGGCATATCTGCCGGGGGAACCTCCAAAGAGGTAGGTACAGAAAGATTAAGTGAAGGTAAGAGCACAGCCAGCGGCACTTGACAATGGACTTTTATCAAAGGATTTTACAAAGGGGCAGGTGCAGACGAGTCGAGGCAATCCAGCATTGATTTCTGACCCGTACTTCTCTCATGCGACCGGGGATTGGCTGCTGTTGGAGACAGGATGCTGAGCTTGATGGATCCTTGGTCTGACTCAGTAAGGCACTTCTTATGTTCTTATGGTATGGACACCACTTGGGTAGACTGTGGGCTATGACATCACTGGGTTCATTTAAAGTGGACCCAGGTACCGTTGCAAGAAGGCAAACACAGGGTGAATCCCTGGACTTGCTCTGGGATTGAGGACTCACACGTCCGTCTAAAGATGCACACTATATTCAAATAGCATGAATTTTTTAAAAAACCATTTTTGATTTAAAAAAAAACAACAAAAAACAGAACACAAATATAAAAATACATTGGTGAACAACACTATCACTAATAAAAAAAAAACCTATCTGTTTATGAAAGAAGTGAAGGCCTTTGCAATTTCAGTCCTGCTTCAAATAGCTTGGAAATTGCAAGTTAAGCCCCACAGTTTTAACTCGCATCCCATGAAAGCAGCAAAGATGATGTACACTATCACATATTGTTCTCCGTTACAACTTAGGCCCTGTACATCCATACTTACCCTTGCTCTTTTAGTCCCGATCCTTTTTTCTTGGCAGGTAGGCAGCAACACTGCCGCTGAAAAACAGCAGAGGGTCAAGGGTGGCTTTTATCTTTAATAAGATTTTTAAGTTGGGTACACATTGAAATTAATAGCATCCAATGCCCTTTGGAAGGAATAGAGGAAAGAACAATAGCAATTTGGGAATAAATCCTAGTGTAATTCACACATGCTATTAAGTGGCTGTAGAAGTAGACAGTGGAGCTGCCTCTTCGGGAGTGGAATGACAGGGAGAACAGGGATAGGGTGCACTGACAAGGAACTGAAAGGAATGACAGGAGGAGTGCTAAGACAAACAACTGGATTGGTAAGGAACGGTAACAAATAACTCTTTCAGATGAGTGATAGAATACCCTGGGGAGCACAGCTGTCATTCCACCCAGTTCCTATCGCCGATTCCCTGTTATTCCACTCCCTGTTGTCTCCCTCCATCTTGTTCCACCTCTTATGTCTTTTTTGTCATTCCACACACACACCCTTTCTTGTTCTCTATCAGAGATACACCTCATTGTATACCTCACAAGTCTCTGTGAAAAGACAGGGAGCCTGCTATGTTGGGGGTTGGGAAACAGGTCTCCTGGTTTCTCTATTGCATGGTTGTGAGCTAGTGAATTTCTGCAGGGTAGGGGTGTGCACCAGGGACCCATGTCATTTTCATTTTTGTTTTTTTTTGTTTTTTATTTAAATATGTTGTTTTTGTTTTCATAAATATTAAATGTTTGTTTTTGTTTTTGCTTTCATTTTAGTTTTCCATTGGTTTCAATGGAAAACACATTTCTGGCTGTAATCTTTTTTTTCACTATATGTGGCTGGAACCTGGTGTGCATATACCTCCAATGGAAGGCATTACGTGCACCAAATTCCAAAAGGATTGTATAAAGGAATCCAATTTTAGAAGCAGTTGAATTAATTTATTTTGCAAACAACCTCATATACATTCTTAGATGTAACATCTTTGCCTCACATTTAATGTAGATGAAATCTGGCATGTTTATACCCCTTCTGATATTTACTACATATGCCAACTTTCAGAAGAATTTGATAAAGGGTCCTAGTGGTATAAGCAATTAACTTATGAATGTATATCTGACTGTAACATCTTTGTAGTCCAACCAGTGTACATAAAATTTGGCAGAGATATATATCACACTATCATGATCATGTCTGCCAAATATCAGAAAGATGTGATAAAGGGTCCCAATTGTTTATGCCTGCATAGCATATGCAGAGAAGGAGACTATGCCAGGGATTCTCTTATGTGTCACTGTGGAATAATATTGGCTTGTGATGCCAATTACCAGCAGAAATGTCAAACAAATATCCTTGTTATATGCTGTGACCACCCAAAATTCTCTCCCCCACTTGTTACTGGGAAGTTGGAAGCATTTGTTTAGGAAAGAGGCAATAGAGATTCTCTTATGTCCTCTGGCACAGTGCTGCAGGATATGATTGTGATGATAACTGGACAGTCTGGCTGTGTAAAGCATGTCTCCCAATTGCTGAGATGCTATCCTCAAAGTCCCAGTTATGTCCCTTCTATGCCTACCTAAGGCCACCCCCTATGCCTGTCTCGAAGCCACCACCGATTGGTCCTGTAAAGCTGGAAACATGCAGTAATTTGTCAATGAATGTGTCTGTCAGTCTGTTGGGTTGCTCCCCATTATTCCTCCTACAGACTCCCTCCCCCTGCCATGCCAGGTGCCTGTGTCTAACTGGCACTGCATGTGCTATTTATCTGAATAATGGTCTTCAAACGGATGACTTCAATAGCTTATAAAATTGGGGCCCTTTGTCACATTGTCCTGTAGTTTTGCAGCAATGACAGAGAAGTTGTGGAATACATTCCCGCCAAATGTCTTGTAAACAGGATGGAAAATAAAAATGTTACAGCTAGAAATGCATTTTTTCAATTTAATGGCTTATAACATCAGGACTGGTAATCTTGTGGACGGACATAATCTACATTGGCAGACAACACCAATGCCCCTTCTGTGGATCAGCCAATTATTGGAGTTGGTGGTAATCCCTATAAAAGACAATTATATGGAAGGTCTCAGGGTCGGAATTCTGCCACCCAGGCTACATTTAGACGTGTTGGGAGGGTTGTTCCTAATGCAATTCTCGTGAAGGTGAAACCAGATTATATGAGCTCCACTCCTCCGTGGGAGAACATTGGGGACATTTCTAATAATCTAACTTGTCTGCTTGGAAGAAAGCTGAGTCCAGGGCTCATAGAACGGGCAGAATGGATTTTGACCCGTGGATGGGATTATTGTATGAAGATCTACCTTATGTCTGAAAGTATGGTGGGTGTAATCTTTAACACCCGGAAATATCTTAAGTAAAGAGGGATTTCTATAGACAGAGTAATTTCTGAACAAAGGGCTTTTTCACAATCAGGTCCTGATTGTATCACTCAATTGAGGTCCATGTTTTCATCTGCTAACATGGTCCCTTTAGGACTCCAGAGTCGTAGTTCTAATTACCTGCATTCTGGGAATAATGTGCGAGTTCTGGGAATAATGCATTCTGGGAATAATGTGGAAGAAAGTCTGAGCTGGATATGACAGTACCTGAGGATCAAGTACAGGCTTTGCTTGATTTAGAGCCTTCTGCAATTGATGCCTTCTCTAATAAAAACCTAAATCCAGTCTCTAATGAGGTGACAGATATAGGGAAAGAACTTCCCCTTCCCTGCATTCCCAATGAGGACAATCCCTCAATGGGGTGTAATGGAACAAATCAGGATAAGGGACTTAAGGAAGCTATCCAGAAAAAGCAACAGCTTATTGCTGAGATGGGAGCTTTTTTACTGGATGACACAGGGATTAAGGATGTAGTTACAGTTTGCAACTTGTTTAATGGTCTCCCTGTGATTGACCAGGATGCTATTTTGCAAAAGATTGATCGCTTTCGATCTAATACTCAGTTGGAAGTCCTGGACTTTAAAGCCCCAGAGTTCATCTAGGGACTATCCTTGCATATTCCTGTGCATAATACGGAGATACTTACTGCCGCTCGATATTTAGATTCTGCAGAGAACGGAAGTCCCCCTGAGAGGGGGAGAATAGACCATGAGGATCCTTCCATAGACTGACATTTGAACTCTAATGTTCAGTTAAATACAAAACACCTACGAACTAATGCACCTAAAGATCAGCTGGATGTAATAGACTTAGACCAGACATTGACAGAGATGGTACAGAGTTCTACCTGACTTGGGTACCCCAAGGAGTGTCCGGGAGGGAGAGTCACTGGAGAGTTACATTTATCTCCCAGTCGTGGGCACTCTTTTTCTCACTTAATTGCCTCTTCCTCAAGGACCTTATTGGGGTTAGTATCCTGGAATATTATGGACTTTAAAAGTAAATTAGCTGACAAGGATTGGATTGACTATTTATCTAAGTTTGATTGTGTCTGCTTACAATAATCCTGGCTAGGACCTGGAGAAGATTTGAAGTTTAGGTTGCCTAACTTTGTGGTTGAATTTCATGGAGGACAGAAGTCGAAGAAGAAGGACAGAATATCCAGGGGCCTGGTAATGATGATTGCTGATTTTTGTGCTCCTTTTTTTCAACTCCTGCCCTCTGACCGACCAGAATTTCAGATAGGTCTCTTTTTTTCTTTTCTTTTTTTTAATGAATGAATGAATGTTTTTATTAGGCCTTAAGCTTTCGCTATAGCCTTGACAGAATCAAACAATAAAATACAAAATTACTAAAGAAGAAATATCAAAGGTTTCCAATGCAAATTACAAAGAAATAGCAAGGAATTTTAGTACAACCCAAAATCAGGAGAGAACAGAAACAATGAATACTACTGAAAACTAAAGACTAAACCGTGTGGGTAAATCAACAACTTGTTCCATTCAAAACTCTTATGATAATTAAAACAAACAACAAGTACAGCCAAAGTACTTCTTTGGTTGAAACTATCTATATTATGATTATATCAAGTCAAAAACTAAATTGACTAAATTGATTTAATAGATCAGTTCACCCAAGGTTCCCCATGGCTAACGCCCGACCATGTACCCAATAGCCTAGATAGCACAAAACTAAATTCTTGGTTGTGCAAGGGTATCATGAAGAATCTCTTAAGAAAGAAAAAAACAAAGCATTTTTCAAGCATTTATAATTAAATCCTAACCATCACAATCAGTTAGAATATTAACTGTATATCGATTGGAATAACAAATAGGGCATTTATCAGGGCATTTTTTGGAACCTAATCCTCACGATCAGTTGGAAGAAACAATGTAACAATTGGTTCCTCCCCATATCTCATACTCATAGGTTCCAATTATTGCACCACTAATCCTCCATAATTGCCAGAAGTAAGGAACACCTTAATGATCTTATCCATCCATAAGCTGTTTACGTTTGAGGGAGGCCAACCGGACAAAAGTTGCAAGTGCAACTAAGTTCGTCTTTTTAGATAGGAGGAGAAGCCTCCTATATCCACTACCCAAATCCATATGTCCCCAATCACCCACCAGGGGATTCAACCAAGCAAGTCTCAGCTCTTGGTAATGAGGGCAACTAATCAAAAAATGCTCCACAATAGGTCTCTTGAACTTTAGTAGTTCTGTCCAATATATTATCTTTAATGTTTATATCCCCCCCACTCCCTCATCCTATTATAAAGAGGATATCTGGTTGGTGTTGGAGGAAAAAATAAACTCTTTGAGTGATCAATTTCCACAAGCTTGTGTAATATGTACTGGTGACTGGAACGCTAGGGTTGGAGCTGAAGATGGAGAGATAGGTCCAGATCTGGACGATATCTACAGTAGACGCCAATGGATTCCTAGTAGACAGTCCAAGGATAGTTGTATCAATAATATTGGACATTCTTTTTTGACCTTTATCCAGAAATTGGATCTCACAATTCTTAATGGTAGATTGGGGGATGACATGGTAGGAGGATATACTTATGTGGGCCCACAAGGCCAGAGCACGATTGATTATATTCTTATTGAATCATGTTATTGGGATAGAGCATATAGCCTCTCCCTTAATCCTAGGCCAGAGAGTGATCACATTACATTAGAAGTGCAACTTATAATACCCTCTTGCTCCTTAAATTCATCCCGTAAAACTGCTAAAACTCGGAATTTTAAGAAGGTTAAGCGGTGGGATTCTGTTCAACTGACCTGTAAGATGTGGGAGGTGTGTAATTCAGGAACCCTTTCAGATCTTCGGAGTGCTATATTGGCTGATCAAACTGTAGATGGAACACTGGACAGGTTTGCAGAAATAATTGTCTATCTGAATTCTGAAATATTATTATGTTCTTATATTTCAGATATTGAGCATCAAAACAAGTGTTATGACAGTGAATTCCAATTAGTTAAATGGCATTTAATAAGGAAAAGGAGACATTGGGTAGTCAATCAATCCCATCTATCCCTAGTCTCCTATATGGAATTAAAGAAGCAATACAAATTGATCCTTAAGAATAAAAGAGCTGTATATTATAATAGGATTTGGGCTAGGTTGGCAGTGGCAGCTAGAACTAGAAATGTTAGCTCCTTTTGGAAAATTTTGCGCTAGCTAATAGCTCCCAATCAAAGGACTCTGAATATTCCCATAGTGAATTCCAGGTGGGAAACTTTTTTCGGAGACCTATATAGAGAGAAAAGTTTGGACAATGTTGACCTTGTAGTGAGATTGGAGTCACATGTTGAATCTCTAGTCTTGGAATTTATTTTTCCAGAGGTTGAAATTGAGGAATCAATCATAGCTCTGAAGCTGGATAAGTCTCCAGGACCGGACTCTATTAGTGCTGAGGTCTTGATAGCCACTCCTAAGTGGTGGGCCTCTGTGCTGTCCAAACTATTTGCCAAGGTTGCAGAAGGATGCAGGTTCCCTGCGTCCTGGAGATCTAGCTGGATTTTCCCAGTTTATAAAAAAGGGGACCGGTCGGACCCGGAAAGTTATCGTCCGATAAGTCTTCTTTCAGTGATCGGTAAGCTGTATGCAGCCAAAATTTTGAAACATCTACAAAATTGGGTGGAGGAAAAATACTTAATCCTCAATGAGCAATTTGGATTTAGAAGTAAAAGATCTACTACCGATTGCTGTTATATAGTAATGCACTTAATTTCCAAATATGTTAAGGTTAGGAAAGGGAAGCTCTATCTTGCTTTCATCGACCCTACTAAAGCGTTCGATCTTGTCCCTCGGGACAGACTCTGGACTAAATTAAACAACGTGGGCATTAACGATAAACTCTGTTCTATCTTAACTCAATTGCATGGAAATAACTTAGCCAGGATTAAAGGTGGCCCTGGAAGCGTAGCAAGTGCTCCAATCACTATAGAAAGAGGTGTGTGTCAAGGTTGCATTTTGGCTTCCTTTCTCTTTAATTTGTTTGTAGCAGATTTGGTAGAAGTTATAAAAAAGCCAAGTTTGTATCCACCTAAAATCCAATCCTATCCTCTCTACACCTTGCAGTATGCTGATAACCTGGACTTGTTTTCTCAAGCAGAAAAAGGTATAAAAGAATCAGTTAAGGGATTAATCCAGTATTGCCAGCTAAATGGTCTTGAAATCAATAACAAAAAGTCTAGTATTTTGGTTGTGGGTGGCAGAGTTTCAACCCCCAATGGGTCATCAACAACCTTAGTTTCAAACTTGTTACCACAGTTACATATTTGGGAGTTGTCTTTACTTCCAGAGGGACTTGGGCATCCTATATTAAAAATAGGGCTGCTTTGGCACGTAGAACTATGTGTGGTCTCCTGAAGGCTGCCAATATCTCAAGAGGTACTGTTGTATCAACTTTTTTGCAAACCTACTGCCTTAAAATCCATCCTATGCTGGCTTATGGATTGAAGCTTAATCACTTCCCGGATGTTATTATCTTGGAAAGGGTCTAGAATTGTGGCCTTCGCAGATTGCTCAGAGTTGGTAATAGTATCCCAGGGGCAGTGCTCCGGGCAGAAACTGGTATACTGCCTATTGCACATTATGCCTGGATGACTTTAATTAGGTATTGGCTGAGGCTAATGACTCAGCAGCAGGACTCGTTCCCAGTTCAGTGTTTAGTGGAGGAGCTCATGCATACTGGTGCTCTTACTTATCCCTGGGTTAATTATTTGGCTGTCCTATTGCGGGGACTGGGATTTTCTTTTGCCTGCTTCCAGGGGAAATCTCTGGTTTCCATAAAGAGAAAAATCGATCTTAGTTCTAGCGATATTGCCAAACAAGAAGGTATCTCCCTGGTTAAGCAGAGGAAAGCTGCACCTAATTTGGGGGCAATTAAGACACTCTTTATTATGGAACCCTATTTGGATATTCTGACCAATAGGGTTTTAAGGAGAAATTATACTCAGTTGCGATTTCAGCTGATTCGATCCGCTGTGTTGGATGGTAGATTTTCAAAAACTCTGTACAATCTACATTATTGTACGTGCTCTAAGTAGGTGACTGAAACTACAGAGCACCAAATGCTATATTGTCCATATTACCATAACTTGAGGGAGGTATGGCTAACTCCATTATGGGGAAAATCAAGAAGGATAAAGGGAGAAAGATCGATCCCTTTTTTAGCCACTCTGACAACAGCTGATGATCTGGTTGCAGTTGCTACATTTGTTGGCTTGGTTGAAAAAAGGAGGAAAGTTATACAAGCAGGCCTTAAAGGTCCCCTTTAAGCTGTTCTCCCTAATCTGATGAATGAAACAATTCCATCTGTTTTTGTCTTTGGTTTTTTGAGGAATAGAACTACTGGTTTGTTGGCTGCTAATTATCCTGGCTTAATTTGTTCATGGGCTGGAAATCTGTGTATTTCAGTTGAAATTAGGCTATCTGTATTTGATGTATGGGCAAGCTCATACCGGTCATAACTATGTTAGGAATATATATATATAGTTTAGTCGTTTCCTGGGGGCTGTATGGTCTGAGGAGTTGCTGGTTGGGGCAAAGTTTAGTGTTAAGGGAAAGTAATTATTTAGTCAACCAGCACTATGCTACAGATCAGGCTAAGTTAAACTTATTTCAAACTATAAGGGGTCAAGCTCTGTCGCAGTAATCCCCGCAAAAGAATAAGGCAACCTTATTTTAATTCTATGTATGTATTATTTACAGGTGCTAGGTGATGACAAGATGATGTACTAAGTTTCCAATTTATTATTGCATTTTGTATGCTTATAGTGTTTTGTTTCTTGTATCATGTAGTTTTGTCTGGGGCTATGACAAAAGCTAGCCAAAATTACTTTACTTTACCTAAGGCCGCCCCCTATGCCTGTCTCGAAGCCACCACCGATTGGTCCTGTAAAGCTGGAAGCATACAGTAATTGGTCAGTGAATGTGTCTGTCAGTCTGTTGGGTTGCTCCCCATTATTCCTCCTACAGCCTCCCTCCCCCTGCCATGCCAGGTGCCTGTCTCTGACTGGCACTGCTTGTACTACTATTTATCTGAATAATGGTCTTCACAGGAATTACTTCAATAGGGATTCTCTGATGTGTCACTGTGGTATAATATAGGCTTGTGACACCAGTTGGCCAGCAAAAATGTCAAACAAATATCCTCATTCTGTGCTGTGACCATCCCAACATCTCTCCCCCCACTTGTTACTGGAAAGTCAGAAGCATCTGTTTAGGAAAGAGCCAAAAGAGATTCTCTTATGTCCTTTGTCACAGTGCTGCAGGATTTGATTGTGATGATAATTGGCCAGCCTGGATGTATAAACCATCTCCTGATTTATGGGATGCTATCCCTAAAGTCCAAGTTATCTCCCTTCTATGCCCGCCTCAGGGCTGCCTCCTATGCCCGCCTTGAAGCCACTACTGATTGGACCTGTAAAGTTGGAATCATGCAGGAATTGACCAGTGAATGTTTCTGTAATTCTTTTGGGTTTCTCCACATCCTCCCTCCTACAACTTCTCTACCCCTGCCATTCCAGCTTCTTGCCTCTGTCTGGCACTGCATGTGCTGCTATTTATCTGAATAATAGTCTTCAAGAGGACAACTTCAATTGCTTACGAAATTGGGTTCCTTTATCAAATTGTCCTGTAGTTTGGCAGAGATGACAGGGAAGGTATATTACATTCCTGCCAAATAACTAGTAAACAGGATGGAATATACAAATGATACAGATGGAAATGTATTTTGAAGTTAATATCTTTTATTATTAATTATTGTCATTGTCATTGTAATTATGAATTATTAATTATTGAGTATTAATTATTAGCATTTATATAGCACCAGAAACATACCTGGCACTTTACAAAGAATAAGATAGATACGGTCCCTTCCCAAGAGCTTACAATCTAAAGACAGGGGGAGAGGAGACAGGGAAGGGGGAACAGAGTGAGATACAAGGGATGCAACATACATGAGGATGTGAGAGCTCATATACATGTTCTTGGCTTGGTTACAGTAAATTGGGAGTTTACAGATAACAGGTGGGGGATAATCCTGGGTGGGGATGATTAGCAGGAGTTAGGAAGGGTGG
>QEPC01007058.1:130086-153024 GCA_003113815.1 Sphenodon punctatus
TTCTGGGGGCGGGCGTGCACCTTTGGCCTGTGGCTGTGGGGTGGGGCCCTGCTCACCTGGAGGGGATGGGCGCTGCAATGGCTTCTGGGGGCGGGCGTGCACCTTTGGCCTGTGGCTGTGGGGTGGGGCCCTGCTCACCTGGAGGGACTTCTGGGCGCTGCAAAGGCTGCTGGGGGAAATGTGTTTTCGATAATTTCCATGCCCTACAGAGCTAAAAAGTAAGTTCTAAGATAACTCTCCAGTCTAAAAGCATGATGCTCTGTGTCTATAGTGCCAGTACCAGCACTTATCATGGGTGTGAGTCCCAGAGAAGGAAATGGCATTCATTCCCATGCTAAGTACTAGTGTTGGTACTACCCATCCAGAGGATTCCACGTTGTCTCTCCAAAGACAACATAAAACATTGTCTTTTGTTGGCAAATGGACTCAAATGGCACAGTAGTTAAAAGTAGATATAAAAAATATTTTAAATATAAGGGCCTAAATTATTATGATGTGAATAGAAACTCCAACATTTAAAAACCAAGGTTTTAAATTAATAGTTAAGGTGAATTAATCATTCATAATATTTTCACATTTCCCCAATCTAATAATATCAGCATACGTTAAGTCCTATACTTTCAACTTATTACTTCACCACATCACATCACTGTTTTTCACCGTCTCTATAGCCTCCCCTCCTCAAAATTATCACCCCCTCATTTCTAAAGACCATGACAATTCTATTGTAATAACGCATATTACATCGCTTGACACGCTCTAAAATTAAAGAAATTAATTACTTATTATTCACATACCTTAACGAGTTAATATGTACATAGTATATATCACACTAATATTAACCTTTAAATTTCAGATAGAGTAAAAAAATCACCCCAGCCCCAGCTACCATTCCCCCGAACCAGTCATCCTCCCCCATAACATCATTCTGACGGCTGTATTTATTTTGACTTTGTTTTTCTTACTTTGTTAATACACTTTATAGTCTCTCAGCTCTCCTTCACACTGAAGATATTTATACAACATTGTATTTACAACACTAGTAGAGCTACATTAGGCATCCACAACTTAACAATACTTGTGTTCTCTCCAATGTGTCATTTTTTCAACTGGTGCTTTTAATAAAAATTTCCTTTCTCTACACAAAACTCAGCAATTCCTTCTCCCAGAACTTTAACTCTTTATAACATTTACTTTTTCTTAAGATCCCTAACTAGAGAATAATCACCTGCAAAAGATTTTAGTCACAACACCAGAAGTGAAGTTACTCAAAACTCCCATGATCAAGATAGGCGGGGAGAATAGAAATGTCTTCTTGCCTTAACTAATAGAGGTGTGATTGTGCCTTTATAATATTGGGATTATGGTTTTTAAAATAATGTGTTAAACTATTAGTCCATCATGAGCTGCAATGAACAAACTTTTCCTTAACACATTCTAAACTCCAGTCTTAATCTCTGTCATCATTATTAAATGTTGGAAGTTTAAATTTTTAATATAGAAGAGATGAAAAGATTTAAAAGGCAATGAAGTAATCTCTACCAAAAATAATAATAATTAAAAAATGGAGGGAATTAGAATCAATTCATAAGAAAAGAACAAAATAAATAAAAACCTGAGGGCTAAAATAAATTGTTAGATAAATCCTTTTTTTATAACATTTGTCTTAATTTCAAAGATCTATTGAAAAAGGATTTAAAGAAGATGAATCGGTACTTGAGCAACTTAAGAAATTACAAAATAAGACTTAAATGAGTCTTCCGTTGGGACCAGGGATTATATGAAGTTACATTGAAAAGAGAAAGGAGATTGTTAGCTTGTCTTGCTGGACAGATACAATGGTGCAATTGAGACATTAATCTTGAAAAATGGATTAACTTGAGTCACTTGCTTAGACATTCTCAAGAGGGATTTGTGTTTTCATAAATTATGTCTATAGAAATATAACTTGATGCTGTGCAGTTTAAATAATAGTGGAGCAAGAAAACATTTTGGTGCATATGAAAACTTTACGACAAGCTTATCTAATGGAGAGCCTGAGTGGTTCAGTGGTGGCATACTAGATTTAATTACAAGAGCTCAGAGTTCAAATCCTAGTTTCATTCAGTGGCCTCAGGCAAGTTGCTGTCTTTAATCCTTGGCTCCCCATCTGTAAAATGGTACTACGGATTAGGGGTGAAATTTAGTTTTCAACCAGATTCCATTTCTGACCAAATAGTCTATTCCAGCAAAACGTGGAGTGAATGATCTTTCTGATTCCATTTTTCTGGAATTGATTCAAATGTTTGTCATCTGAATTGTTGATGGACAAAATGGCCACAGTTTTACTGCACATGTGCAAAATGGTAGCCACCATTTTGTGTATGTGCAGCACGGCTGCAGTCATTTTCCATGTGTACAAATCATTCTATTGGAGTTGTTCAGTCAACATTTTGATCAATCAGAATTCCAATCAAAATTCGAATTGCTATTTCGATTTCATGGAAAATTTCCATGCACCCAGAATGACAGATTCTAATATCCTTACTGCTGTTATAGAGCCCTTCTGTCTACCGAGCTCCAGAGATATGGTAAGGATCAAACTGACCCAAAATGTAAGGTCAGCTAAGGAAATTTATTCTTTGCATTTCTGGAAAATCTTATATGTGCATTTCTTGAACCCTTTGCCAATGTGACCCCACATTGAGGCTTAAATTTAATCCAATCATCCTATAGTGTTACCTTATCCTTTAGAATTCATCCGTTACCGAATGGGGCTTTTCCCCAATGGAACTCTAAGGGGGCAATTTGCCATCACTTATCCACTATTCTTAGACAGAGCATCTCACATTGGCAGAAAGGAAATTTCCAAGTTCTTCCTGCCCCCAGACATTTGCAAAGGTTAGTAATCTATTTTCATTGAAATGATTTGGTAGCACGATTGTTATCTTGTACCGATTTATTTTCTTGGTGGGTAGTACTTGGGGAAATGTTTATAGAGCCTACACCTCACCCCACACCTTTAGGAAACGGGAAAGCAAATGTTTTGAAGAGGAGTTTTTTTAAACATCCCCAAACAGGTCGTACTCCTAGGCCAGACACTAGTCCAAATGTTAGCAATAGTGCTAACGGGACTCCAGTTGTGGAAAGGTTGATAAGCCTGGCCATGGAGACTGATCCTCTATGTACTTTGCCCCATGACTCTCAGAAGAAGTGGGGAAGCAAAGGAGATTGCTAGAAGCAAGGAGATATTTTATTAGACCCTGTCCATTTGTTAGATATGGAAGTTGTACAACTGCCCGGTCCTTCTTGTACTTCTAATCCAGATTTCAACAGTACTCGATCTCACTGTTTCTCTAATTCAGCCCCCATGGAGGTGTTGCCATTGGGGCTTCCTAAGGTGGATCCCAGACCCCTTGGGACAGGGGTCTAGTGAGCTTCTGTTATTGCAGTCAGAGATCGCCTCATGAAATAGGCAGAGGCAGGAGCCCGGCATCTTGAACATATGCTCGTAGAGTTCTCCTGGGTGACATAACCATCTCCTAAATCCTGAATTTACCTCCTATTTGAGGCAGCACCATATAATATTTCTGCAGGAAACCAGGGCAGTTGATAAGCTTGATGATGACCAGTTATTCATGTTAAGCGAGGTTGGTGAGTCAAGCCCTCCTCCTCCCTTGCAGACTTAGATATTGAAGGACTCCAGCACCAACTCCTCGGGACTGAGATTGGCTGGGCTATTACAGGAGTTAGATCTTTGTGTCCTTAATGGCTTGGGCTTTGGCGACCCTGAAGGAGGATTTACGTTCATGGGCTCACAAGCTGCTAGTGTGCCGGACTATATAATCACAACAATAAGTACCCTTCCATTTATCAAGGATTTTAGGGTCAGTATTAGCTCTGTTAGTGACCGTCTACCCCTGAACCTTTCCCTTGATATGCAATCAGACTTATTAGCAGTTATGGTGGAACTGAGAGATGGGACAGTGCTATCGAAACTTTTGCCTACAGTTCGGTGGAGCCTGAGCCTTGACTAGACGGTAGCTGTTTTTCTTACATGTGATTCCTGGCTTAAACTGAGAACCTCAATTTTGGAGGGACATGAAGGATTAGAGGATATTAAAATAATTGAAACTTAAAATCATCTTAGCAAGGAGATTCTGAAAAGTAATGCTAGATGCTGGAAATAAGGTTTCCAGCCAGAGGATGGCCAACACAAACCAACCTTGGTTTGATATGGAGTGCCAGGCAGTTAAGAAGTCCCTTGAAGAACTATATCTCCATTATCGATATGGCTGGACTAAATTGCCCGGGGAATACTTCACTCTTAAGAAAGATTGTAGTAAGCTGATGCAAAATAAGAAGAGAGCTTTTACGGAGATTAGGTGGCATAGAGCTCTGCAGGCATGTGAAAATAGTGACTCCAGGATAGTAAATGGTGGGATCAGCAGAAGAGGGGCAGGTTGGGTTTATCCAATCCCTGCAAACACCTGGCAATCATATTTTGAGTACATTTATATGTACTCATCTTTAGTCCTGCCCGAGTTTAAGGACTTGCAGGCTTAGACATCAGTAACACAAGAGAAAGCAGGGAGTTAGATCAGCACATTTAAAAGCAATAAGGCACCAGGTCTAGAAGTTCCCTGGAAGTTCCCTGGAAGGCCTAGTAAAGCACTGAAGACGCTGGACAGCCAGACTGCCGTGCTGCAGCCACCACCGTCCGGAGTACAAAAGGTAGGTGATCCCTGGGTGGGGGCGTAGTGTGATCCCTGGGGTGGTGCCACCCCAGGGATCACCCTAGTACCTGCTGGTGCGGGATCCCGGAGCCTGCACTAGCAGCGACTTCGGGTAAAAATTGTTTTTTTTAAATCCAGGCTGGGCAGGGCAGGGTGGGGGGTGTCCACCCTTCTACCCGCATGGTATGGGAGGGGGAGGGGGGAGGTATTGGTTTTTTTCCCCATTGATTTCAATGTGGACAGTTCCCCATTGAAATCAATGTAAAAATACCGGTACAAGTATACCAGTTCTAATTCGGTAAACCGGTTTTTAGGAACCTGGTATCTGGTAAAACAGGTATCCAGTTTTTTGCCTGAAGTCCCACCCCTACACTTAGTGTCATAGGCAAATTTATGCAAAAGTATTGCTAAATAGATTGGACAACTGGATGAAACAGAATAAGATCACCCGGAGTAAGCAGGGTTCATGGCAATTGACCAATGACTAACCCTGTTTCACCTTATCGATAAATATAAGAAATTAAATGGGAGGTTATTCATAGCCTTCTTAGATCTAAGAGCAGCTTTTTATCGGGTCAATAGGCAGCTGCTCTGGAAAAAACTCTTGTCCATGGCAAAAGGCTTCTTGCCTTAATCCTCAAGCTTTATCAAGATATGGTACAAGTAGTGAGGTTAGATAAGGCTGGGCACTCTATGAAGAAAATTAACATCTGTCAGTGAGTAAGGCAGGACTGCATGTTAGCCCCTTCTGGTATCAGATCATTGTAAATGATCTGATACCAGCTATGGCTAAAGTGGAATCCGCCCCCCCCCTCCCCCAGATTGGCATCTAGACCCATGGGGTGCTTACTGAACGCGGATGACATGATGCTGCTATCACAAACCAGGGTGGGCCTTACGAGGCAACTTAGACATTTTTCAGATTGTCTAACAAATAAACTCACCATTAATTATGCTAAATCTAAGATTATGGTGTTTTTGAATAGTAGAAGTTCATACTCATGGTCCGTGGATGGTCAGCTTTGACAACAGGTCCCTTCCTTCAAATATTTGGGACTGTATTTCCACAGATCACGGGTTTGGAAGGACCATATACATAGGGCCATTTCCCTGGCTAAAGGTACAACAATAGACATACAAAGGCTCATAGTAGCCTCTGGTGGTGGACCATTAGAAGTGGCAGTACAGATCTTTAATGCCAAAATAGGTGCAGAACTTCTGTATGGAGCCGAACTGTGGGCTCCCTTGGTGCCCCTCAAATTGAACCTATTTCAAGCTGGATTCCTTAGAAAAGCTCTGCCAGTACCTATTGGCACCCCTTCAGCTGTTATACGACTAGAGACAGGACAATTGGGGTGGAACAATAAGGCTTGGATTAGAGCTGTTAACTTATGGCTGAGACTAGTTGCAGAGAAGATAAGGGGTTAGCCCAATTTATTCTGGAGGACTCTTACAAGTACAAATGGCAAGCTGCCATTGAAGATTTCTTGGCAAAGTTGGGATTCTCTACTACATTGCCAAGGGAAAAATATGGGGGCATTACAAATAGAGATTTCAATGAGAATAAGGGTGATTTCAGATTTTACGCAGTCCTGATTCACCATATTGGATCATCAGTGATGGCGAGCCGAACAGCCACCCCCCATGGTGCAGGGAGGCCCCAAACAGATGTGACAGGAGTCGGACCATGGCAGGGAATTGGACCAACAGACCACGGCCCAGGGCAGCGCAACACACGTGACACCGATTCCCAGCCATGGTCAAAGCACCCAGAAGGCCCTGGGGAGGGGCGGGAGGCAGACATGGTCAGCTGAGGGCAAAGGAAGCCAAAAGCGCCAAAAGGAAATGCCGACACAAGGGAAATGGGAAGGGAGGGGGAGGAAGGAGAATAGCTGCTGAGGCAGCACACACAGCCAGCACAGAAAGAACGAGGTCAGAATGGAACACACAGCACAAACACCCGGGCACATACACACCCATACAGGAAAGGAAGGGAAGGGGGGACACTGCATCGGTTGCAGAGGTGGACATGGGGGGCCCATGGAGGGGGCCCAGAGCCATAGGCAGGGGCAGCAGAAGCCCAGGACACAGGCAGCACAGCAGCAACACCGGGACATCATGGAGGGAGTGGGCAGCGACCCACAGCCTCAGGGCGGAGACGGGAGCTCACAGAAGGCCCAGCAACTGGGGCCCGGAAGGCACAGGGGCTCTGACAGCCAGCTGTAGGGGGCAACGAAGGGTGGCCCACCAGGTATACGAAGCGGGGACAATAAAGCATGCCTCATTCATTTCCCAATGCTGCCACGTGGTGGGCGACAAGGTGGTATGCCTCAAAGGGATCCTGCATGGCGAGTCCCACCTGCACATCGGAACGGGACCACACACCAGTCAGCCACGCCTTCTCAGAGTGGTACCACTCACACACGGATCTCCTGTGCATCCAGACCGCAGAGTTGCACCTGGTTGCCCGGCTGTGGGGGAGCATGGCCTGGAGCACTGCTACAGCCCAGTGAGCCTACCATGGTTGCAGGCACTCCCTGGTCTGACTCAGGGCCCTGTGGTTGTCTGGAGCAGCAAGGCAGACCCTCATTTGTGTCTGGAAGTGGGTTGCAGCAATCCGCGAGGCAGCTGGCCGGCTCCAGTGGCAGAGGGAGACCATGGGCATGACCCTTGATACCCACACACCCCTCAGGCCACCCCGTTTCCCCCCATTCCCCCCATGCCCTGCATATCCAGGGCCTCCCACTTGGCCATCTTGTGGGTGCTGTGGAGCTTTGGGAGCTCCCCTCCCCTCCACTTTCTGTGTCCCCAACAGTATCCTGGGAGGCCTCGGGGTCCTGAGGGGCATGCAGTGGTGTGAGGGATGGTTCATCTGGGGCCGGGGGGCCCCCGCTGGGTGGCATCTCTCTCTGGAGGCCTACAGGGGCTGGGAGGTGGATGCGTGGGTCCATCGGGTGTGCTGTCAGCTGAGGCAGTAGCGGAGGTGGTTTTTCTTTTCTTGTTTGTTTGTTTCTCTCTAACCCTCCACTAGATCATCACAAAAGTTGGCCTAGGGAGCTCACAAGAGAAAGACTGGCTACCTGCATAGGGACTTGAACCCTCAGATTAAAAGTCTGATGCTCTACCAGTGGAGCCATGCAGGCGACTAAGAGGTTTGTCTTTCTGATAACCATTTTGTGTGTTTGGGGGAGGGAGAGGGGGGGGACAGTGGCCAAGAGGTGGTGGGCACCGGTGAAGTAAAAAAAGCAGCCAACTCACCTCCCTCTACAGAGGTGAGGGCTGGGACATGGGTTAGAGATTCCAAATCCCAGGAGAGCAAATGCCTGAACAAGGACTTGACCTGTGGTCCCTCAAATTAAGAGTCTGATCCCCTACTGGCTGAGCTACCAAAGTGGTCTTCTACCAAAAGTACTTTTTTGTTTGTTTGTTTCTCTCTAACCCTCCACTCGACCATCACAAAAGTTGGCCTAGGGAGCTCGCAAGAGAGACAGACTGGCTGCCTGCATAGGGACTTGAACCCTGGACCCTCACATTAAAAGTCTGATGCTCTGTTTTTCTGACAATCGTTTTGTGTGTTGGGAAGGGGGGCGCACGGCGGCCAAGAGGTGGTGGGCACTGATGAAGGCAAAAAAGCAGCCAACTCACCTCCACAGTAGCAAGGCCTTGGATATGGGTTAGAGATCCCAACTCCCAGGAACGCTGATGCCTGAATAGGGATTTGAACCCTGGACTCTCAGATTAAAAGTCTGATGCTCTATCAGCTGAGCTACCCAGACTCTGCTTCCGGTATTCCTCAGGGTGTCATTTCTTCTTTGTTTGTTTCTCTCTGCCCTTACACTAGACCATCACAAAAGTTGGCCTAGGTAGCTCGCAAGAGAGACAGAGAGAGACACTGGCTGCCTGCACAGGGACTTGGAACCTGGACCCTCAGATTAAAAGTCTGATGTTCTACCAGCTGAGCCATGCAGGCTCCTGAGAGGTCTATCTTTCTGACAACCATTTTGTGTGCTTGGTGGTGGTCTTAGAGGCACGGCGGACGAGAGGTGGTGGGCACCAGTGAAGTCAAAAAAGCACCCAACTCAGCTCCCTCCACAGAAGCGAGGCCTCGGAAATGGGTTGGAGAGCCCAACTGCCAGGAGCGTCCATGCCAGAATAGGAACTTGAACTCTGGACCCTCAGATTAAGAGCCTGATGCTCTAGTGGCTGAGCTAACCAGGCTCTGGTGGCAGTCTTCCTCAGGGTGTCTTTTCTTGTTTATTTGTTTCTCTCTAAGCCTCCAGTAGAGCATCAAAAAAGCTGGCCTAGGGAGCTTGCAAGAGAGAGACTTGCTGTCTGCACAGGAATTTGAAAGCTGGACCCGCAGATTAAAAGTCTGATGCGCTATCAGATGAGCCATGCAGGCTCCTGAAAAGCCTGTCTTTCTGACAACTGTTTTATGTGTTTTTTGGTGGGGGGAGGGGGGCACGGCAGGCCAGAGTTCATGGGCACCGGTGAAGGCAAAAAAAGCAGCCAATTCACATCCCTCCACAGAGGCAAGGCCTGGGATGTTGGCTAGAGAGTCCAACTCCCAGGAGAGCTGACACCTGAATAGGGTCTCGAACCCTGGACCCTCAGATTAAGAGTCTGATGCGCTACTGGCTGAGCTACCCAGGCTCTGCTGGCAGTATTCCTCAGGGTGTCTTTTCTTGTTTGTTTCTTTCTCTCTGCCCCCACACTAGACCATCACAAAAGTTGGCTTAGGGAACTCACAAGAGAGAGAGAGACCAGCTGCATGCAGAGGGACTTGAAGCCTGGACCCTAAGATTAAAAGTCTGATGCTTTACCAGCTGAGCCATGCAGGCTCCTGACAGGTTTGTTTTTCTGACAAACATTTTGTGTGTTTGGGGGTGGGGGAAGGGGGCACAGTGGCTGAGAGGTGGTGGGCACCGGTGAAGCCAAAAAAGCAGCCAACTCACCTCCCTCCACAGAGGCTAGGCCTGGGACAATAGCTAGAGTTTCCAACTGCCAGGAGAGCCAGAGCTTGAACAGGAACTTGAACTCTCAGATTAAGAGTCTGATGCTCTACCAGCTGAGCTACCTAGGCTCTGCTGCTAGTCTTCTTTGTGGTGTCTTTTCTTGCTTGTTTGTTTCTCTCTACCCCTCAACTAGACCATCACAAAAGTTGGCCAAGGGAGCTCTCAAGATGGAGAGAGACAGCAGCTGCCTGTACAGGGACTTGAACCCTGGACCCTCAGACTAAAAGTCTGATGCTCTACCAACTGAGCCATGCAGGCTCCACAGATGTTTGCCTTTCTGATAATTGTGTTGTGTGTTTTGGGGAGGGGGGGGGCAGGGTGGCCGAGAAGTGGTGGGCACCGGTGAAGTCAAAAAAGCAGTCAACTCACCTCCCTCCACAGAGATGAGCGCTGGGACATGGGTTAGAGATTCCAACTCCCAGGAGAGTTAATGCCTGAACAGGGATTTGACGTGCTCAGATTAAGAGTCTGAGGCTCTACTGGCTGAGCTACTGAAGTGGTCTTCCTCAGGAAATACTTTTTTGTTTGTTTGTTTGTTTCTCTCTAACCCTCCACTAGACCATCACAAAAGTTGGCCTAGGAAGCTCACAAGAGAGACAGATTAGCTACCTGCATAGGGACTTGAACCTTGGACCAGCACGTTAAAAGTCGAACGCTCTATCTGCTGAGCCATGCAGGCTCCTAAAAGAGCTGTGTTTCTGACAACCGTTTTGTGTGTTGGGGGGGGGGGCATGGCGGGCGAGAGGTGGTGGGCACCGGTGAAGGCAAAAAAACAGCCAACTCACCCCACTCCACAGAAGCAAGGTCTGGGACATGAGTTAGAGTTTCCAACTCCCAGAAGAGCTGATGCCTAAACAGGGACTTTAACCCTGGACCCTCAGATTAAAAGTCTGATGCTCTACCAGCTGAGCCATGCAGGCTCCTGAAAGGGCTGGGACATGGGTTAGAGAGTCCAACTGCCAGGAGAGCCAGAGCTTGAACAGGAACTTGAACTCTCAGATTAAGAGTCTGATGCTCTACCAGCTGAGCTACCCAGGCTTTGTTGCAGTGTTCCTAAGGGTGTCTTTTCTTGTTTATTTGTTTCTCTCTAAACCCAAACAGGGACTTGAACCCTGGACCCTCAGATTAAGAGTCTGATGCTCTACCGGCTGAGCTACCCAGGCTCTGCTTGCAGTTTTCCTCAGGGTGTCTTTTCTTGTTTGTTTGTTTCTCTCTAACCCTCCACTAGACCATCACAAAAGTTGGCCTAGGGAGGATGCAAGAGCTGTCTCTTATACACATCTAGATGTGTATAAGAGACATGGGTTAGAGAGTCCAACTGCCAGAAGAACTGATGCCTGAATAGGGACTTGAACCCAGAACACTCAGATTAAGATTGGATGCTCTACCATCTGAGCTACCCAGGCTCTGCTGGCAGCTTTTCTCAAGAAGTCTTTTTTTGTTTGTTTGTTTCTCTCTAACCCTCCACTAGACCATCACAAAAGTTGACCTAGGGAGCTCAAAAGAGAGAGAGAGAGAGACCAGCTGCTTGTACAAGGACTTGAACCCTGGACCATCAGATTAAAAGTTTGATGCTCTACCAGCTGAGACATGCAGGCTCCTGAGAGCTCAGTTTTTCTGACAACCATTTTGTGTGCTTGGGGGGGGTGGAGGGGCGCACAGCTGCCGAGAGGTAGTGGGCACTGGTGAAGGCAAAAAAGCAGCCAACTCACCTCCACAGAAGCAAGGCCTGGGACATGGGTTAGAAATTCCAACTCCCAGGAGAGCTGATGTCTGAACAGGAACTTTAACCCTGGACCCTCAGATTAAAAGTCTGATGCTCTACTGGCTGAGCTTCCCAGGCTCACTCTGGGTGTCATTCCTTGTTTGTTTGTTTCTCTCTACCCTTCCACTAGACCATCACAAAAGTTGGCCTAGGGAGCTCGCAAGAGAAACAGAGAGAGACACTGGCCGCCTGCACAGGGACTTGGACCCTGGACTCTCAGATTAAAAATCTGGGATATGGGTTAGAGAGTCCAACTCCCAGAAGAGCTGATGCCTGAACAGGGACTTGAACTTTGGACACTCAGGGTAAGATTGGATGCTCTACTATCTGAGCTACCCATGCTCTGCTGCCAGGCTTCCTCAGGGTGTCATTTCTTGTTTGTTTGTTTCTCTCTACCCCTCCACTAGACCATCACAAAAGTTGGCCTAAGGAGCTCACAAGAGAGACAGAGAGAGGCACTGGCCACCTGCCCAGGGACTTCCTCAGGGTGTCTATTCTTTTTGTTTGTTTCTCTCTAAGCCTCCAGTAGACCATCACAAAAGCTGGCCCAGGGAGCTTGCAAGAGAGAGACTTGTTGCCATCACAGGGATTTGAAAGTTGGACCCTCAGATTAAAAGTCTGATGCTCTATCAGCTGAGCCATGCAGGTTCCTGAAAAGCCTGTCTTTCTGACAACTGTTTTATGTGTTTTTTGGTGGGGGGAGGGGGCATGGCAGCCCACAGTTCATGGGCACCGGTGAAGGCAAAAAAGCAGCCAACTCACATGCCTCCACAGAGGCGAGGCTTGGGATGTTGGTTAGAGAGTCCAACTCCCAAAAGAGCTGACACCTGAATAGGTTCTTGAACACTAGACCCTCAGAGTAAGAGTCTGATGCTCTACTGGCTGAGCTGCCCAGGCTCTGCTGCCAGTCTTCCTCAAGGGGTCATTTCTTGTTTGTTTGTTTCTCTCTACCCCTCCACTAGACCATCACAAAAGTTGGCCTAGGGAACTCACAAAAGAGAGAGACACCAGCTGTATGTACAGGGACTTGAACCATGGACCCTCAGATTAAAAGTCTGATACTTTACCACCTGAGCCATGCAGGCTCACGAAAGGGTTGTATTTCTGACAAGCGTTTTGTGTGTTAGGGGGGGAAAGGGGGGGGCGGGGGCATGGTGGCTAAGAGGTGGTGAGCACCGGTGAAGGCAAAAAAGCAGCCAACTCACCTCCCTCCACAAAAGTTAGGCTAGGGACATGGGTTAGAGATTCCAACTACCAGGAGGGCCAATGCCTGAACACAGACTTGAACCCTGGAATCTCAGATTAAGAGTCTGATGGTCTACTGGTCTGATGCTCTACCAGCTGGCTGGTTTTTTTAGAGTGTCTTGTCTTGTTTGTTTGCTTCTCTCTACCCCTTCACTAGCCCATTGCAAAAGTTGGCCTAGGGAGCTCACAAGAGAGAGAGACACCAGCTGCCTGCACAGGGACTTGAACCCTGGACTTTCAGATTAAAAATCTGATGCTCTATCAGGTGGGCCATGTATGCTCCTGAGAGAGCTGTCTTTCTGACAACCATTTTGTGTGTTTGGGGGGGGGGGGGGGGGGCATGGTGGACAAGAAGTGGAATGCACCAGTGAAGGGAAAAAAGCAGCCAGATCAGCTCCCTCTGCAAAGGCTAGGCTGGGGATACGGGTTAGAATTTCTAACTACCAGGATAGCCAATGCCTGCACAAGGACTTGAAACCCAGTCAACTCAGATTAAGAGTCTGATGCTCTACCAGCTGAACTACCCAAGTGGTCTTCCTCAGTAGCTACATTTTTGTTTCTTTGTTTTTCTCTAACCCTCCACTAGGCCATCACAAAAGTTGGCCTAGGGAGCTCGCAAGAGAGAAACTGGCTGCCTGCACAGGGACTTGAACCCTGGACCCTCAGATTAAAAGTCTGATGCTCTACCAGCTGAGCCATGCAGGCTCCTGAGAAGGCTAGCTTTCTGACAACCGTTTTGTGTGTTTGTGGGGGAGGGGGCAGGCATGGCATCTGAGAGGTGATAGGCACCGGTGAAGGCAAAAAAGCAGCCAACTCACCTCCTTACACAGAAGTGAGGCCTGGGATATGGGTTAGAGTTTCCAACTCCCAGGAGAGCAAATGCCTGAATAGGGACTTGAAGCCTGAACCCTCAGACTAAGAGTCTGATGCTCTAGCAGCTGAGCTACCCAAGCTCTGCTGGCAGCTCTCTGCAGGGTGTCTTTTCTTGTTTGTTTGTTTCTCTCTACCCCTCAACTAGACCATCACAAAAGTTGGGCTAGGGAGCTCGCAGGAGAGACACCAGTTGCCTGCACAGGGACTTGAACTCTGGACCCTCAGATTAAAAGTCTGATGCTCTGCCAGCTGAGCCATGCAGGCTCCTGAAAGGTCTGCTTTTCTGACAACCATTTTGTGTGTTTGGGGGGGGGGGGAGGGGCATGGTGGCTGAGAAGTGGTGAAGACAAAAAAGCAGCCAACTCACCTCCCTCCACAGAAGCGAGGAATGGGACGTGGGTACGAGTTTCGAACACCAAGGAGAGCCAATGCCTGAACAGAGAATTGAATGCTGGACCCTCAGATTAAGAGTCTGATGCTCTACTGGCTGAGCTACACAGGCTCTGCTGGCAGTGCTCCTCAGGGTGTCTTTTCCTGTTTGTTTGTTTCTCGCTACCCCTCCAGTAGAACATCACAAAAGTTGGCCTAGGGAGCTTGTGAGAGAGAGACATCAGCTGGCCGCACAGGGACTTGAACCCTGGACTTTCAGATTAAAAGTCTGATGCTCTACCAGCTGAGCCATGCAGACAACTGAGAACTTGCTTTTTCTGATAAACATTTTGTGTGGGGTTTTTTTTTAGGGGGGGGCGCACGGCCGCCGAGAGGTGGTGGGCACCAGTGAAGGCAAAAAAGCAGCCAACTCACCTGCACAGAAGCGAGGCCTGGGATATGGCTTAGAGATTCCAACTTGCAGAAGAGCTTATGCCTGAACAGGGACTTAAACCCTCAGATTAAAAGTCTGATGCTCTATTGGCTGAGCTACCCAGGCTCTGCTGCCAATTTTCCTCAGGTTATCATTTCTTGTTTGTTTGTTTCTCTCTATCCCTCCAATAGACCATCACAAAAGTTGGCCTAGGGAGCTTGCAAGAGAGAGAGACTGGCCACATGCACAGGGACATGAATTCTTGACCCTCAGATTAAAAGTCTATTGCTTTACCAGCTGAACCATGCAGGCTTCTGAGATGTCTATCTTTCTGACAACCATTTTGTGTGTTTGGTGGTGGTGGTAGGGGCATGGCGGACGAGAGGTGGTGGGCACCGGTGAAGTAAAAAAAGCACCCAACTCACCTCCCTCCACAGATGTGAGACCTGGGTTAGAGAGTCCAACTCCCAGGGGAACCAATGCCTGAATAAGGATTTGAACCATGGACCCTCAGATTAAGAGTCTGATGCTCTACTGACTGAGCTACCCAGGCTCTTCTGCCAGTTGTCCTGAGGGTGTCTTTTCTTGTTTGTTTGTTTCTCTCTACCCCTCCACTAGACCATCGCAAAAGTTGGCCTACGGAGCTTGCAAGAGAAACACCAGCTGCATGCACAAGAACTTGAAACCTGGACCTTCAGATTAAAAGTCTGATGCTCTACCAGCTGAGCCATGCAGGCTCCTGAGAGCTACCTTTCTGACAACCATTTTGTGTGTTTGGGGGGGGGGAGGGGGCATGGTGGCCAAGAGGTGGAATGCACCAGTGAAGGGAAAAAAGCAGCCAACTCACCTCCCTCCACAAAAGCTAGGCTTGGGACATGGGTTAGAGATTCCAACTCCCAGGAGAGCCAATGCCTGAATGTGGATTTTAGAGATGGGCGAAAGCAGTTCGGAAGTTCAGAGTTCGGACCGAACTCGAATAGTTCGGTCGACCGAACCGAACGTTCGAACCGAACTCGAATTCGGAAGTTCGGAGTTTGGACTGAACTTGAACAGTTCAGTCAAGCGAACCGAACTCGAATTCGAACGTTCGGTTCGGATGCGTTCGGTGAGTTCGGAATTGAATTTCCATTGGTTTCAATGGAAAACACATTATCGGCTGTAACTTTTTTGTTTTTTAAGCTATGTGGCTGAAATTTGGGGTGCCTCTACCTCCAATAGAACTCATTATGTGCACCAAATTTCAAAACAATTGGATAAAGGAATCCGATTTTAGAAGCAGTTGAATTATTGTATTTTGCAATATTCTACATATACATTCTTAGCTGTAACTTCTTTGCCTCACATCTAATGTAGGTGAAACTTGTTCAGTTTATACCCCTTCCCATATTAACTATCTTTGCCAAATTTCAGAAGGATTGGAAAAAAGGTCTTGGTGGTATAAGCAATTAACATATAAATGTATGTCTGACTATAACATCTTTGTAGTCCAACCAGTGTACATGAAATTTGGCAGGACTATATATTTCACTTTCATGATCATCTCTGCCAAATATCAGAAAGATATTATAAAGGGTCCCAATTTTATATGCCTGTACAACATATGTAGAGAAGGGGCCTATGCCTGGGATTCTCTTATGTCACTGTGGTATAAGATCGGTTTGTGATGCAAATTGGCCAACAGAAGTGTCAACCAAATATCCTCATTCTGTGCTGGGACCATCCCAACATATCTCCCCCACTTGTTTCTGGGAAGTCAGAAGCATCTGTTTAGGAAAGAGTCAATAGAAATTCTCTTATGTCCTCTGTCTCAGTGCTGCAGGATGTGATTGATATTTGGCCAGCCTGGATGTGTTTAAACTATGTCTCCTGACTGCTGGGATGCTATCTCAGAAGTCCCAGTTATGTTGCTTATGCCCACCTCAAAACCACTACCCATTGGTCCTGTAAAGCTAGAAGCTTGCAGTAATGTGTTTGGCCATTGAATATGTGTGTCAGTCTTTGAACTGAACAGCCGAACCACGATCTGTTTGCCCATGCCTCATGGATTTGAATCCTGGACTCTCACATTAAGAGTCTGAGGCTCTACCGGCTGTGCTACCAAGGCTCTGTTGGCAGTCTGCCTCACGGTGTCATTTCTTGTTTGTTTGTTTCTCTCTACCCCTTGACTAGACCATCACAAAAGTCCACCTAGGGAGCTTGCAAGAGAGAGATAGATAGACACCAGGTGCCTGGACAGGAATGTGAACTCTGGATCCTTAGATTAAAAGTCAGATGCTCTACCAGATGAGCTATGCAGGCTCCTGAGATGTGGGCTTTTCTGACAAGTGTTTTGTTTGTTTGGGGGTGGGGGGGCAGGGGGCACAGTGGCTGAGAGATGGTGGGCACCGGTGAAGTAAAAAAAGCAGCCAACTTACCTCCCTCCAAAAAGTGAGACCTGGGGACAGAGAGTCCAACTCCCAGGAGAGCGAATGCCTGCACAGGGATTTGAACCCTGGACCCTAAAATTAAAAGTGTGATGTTCTACCACCTGAGCCATGCAATCTCCTGATAAGTGTGCCTTTCTGACAACTCTGCCTTTTGGACAACTGTTGTTTTTTTTTGGGGGGGGAGGGGGGAAATGACGGCCGATAGTTCGTGGGCACTGGTGAAGGCAAAAAAGCAGCCAACTCACCTCCCTCCACAGGAGCAAGGCCTGGGTTATGAATTAGAGAGTCCACCTCCCAGGAGAACTGACACCTGAATAGGGTCTTGAACGCTGGACCTTCAGATTAAGAGTCTGATGATCTATCAGCTGAGCTACCCAGGGGCTGCTGGCAGGCTTCCTCAGGGTGTCTTTTCTTGGTTGTTTGTTTCTCCCTATCCCTCCACTAGACCATCACAAAAGTTGGCTTAGGGAGCTCACAAGAGAGAGACACTGGCTGCCTGCACAGGGACTTGAACCCTCAACCCTCAGATAAAAAGCCTGATGGTTTATCAGCTGAGCCATGCAGGCTCCTGAGAGAGCCATCTTTCTGACACTCTTTTGTGTCTTGGGGGGGGGGGCACAGTGGCCGAGAGGTGGTGGGCACCGGTGAAGGCACAAAAGCAGCCAACTCACCTCTCTCCACAGAAGCAAGGCCTGGGATGTGTGTTAGCAGGTCTAACTACCAGGAGAGCTGACCCCTGAACAGGGACTTGAATACTGGACTGTGAAATTAAGAGTCTGATGCTTTACTGGCTGAGGTACCCAGGCTCCGCTAGCAGTCTTCCTCAGGGTGCCTTTTCTTGTTTGTTTGTCTCTAACCCTACACTAGACCATCACAAAAGTTGGCCTAGGGAGCTTGCAAGAGAGACAGAGGCCATCTGCCCAAGGACTTGAACCTTGGCTCCTCAGGTTAAAAGTCTGATGTTCTACCAGCTGACTCATACAGGCTCCTGGCAGGTCTGTTTTTCTGACAACTGGTTTGTGTTTTGGGGGGGGCACAGCGGCCGAGAGCTGGCCTAGGCATCTCGCAAGAGAGAGAGACAACAGTAGGGCTGTTGAGGCAGCAGTTGTAACCACACAGCAATTCCATTCCTCATCTTCGGCATCCCACGTTGCACCTCGCAGAATTCTGCGCAGTAGCCCGCAATTCTGCGATCCTTCCGCTATAAGAATCCGCAGATGCATCATGAATGTGTTTGACCGATTTGCTGATCGTTACCGTTGCCGTATAAAATCTGCGGTCTTTTCCCGCGTTCCACCAATTTAATATATGAGAGACAGGCATAAGCGTCTATCGCGGTTCCACGAAAGGAGTAGTTAATATGACTAGGCTTCCGCTGCACCGCTGCGCTGACACCGTCACGCTGACTGCTGGTGGTGTGTGTGTGTGTGTGGTAGTGGTACTGCTCTGTACCACAATAACTGCTCATTCTTCTAAATACATTAATGGTGTTTTTATTATATGGCAAATTGATATTGTATGTAAACGTAAATTGTTCTCCAAAGTAAAGTTTTTGGAAGAAAACTCCTGTTAAGAGTTTAAAGTGACCTCTGTATTGGCTGACCGAGTCATTTTTTACATTCTAGAACCGGCTTTGAAAGTTGAAGTAATGAAGTGTGCTCATGTGCTGTGTGAACGAAGTCCATGAGTTACAATCCTCATTCCGAAGTTCATCAGTCTAGAAGAAGGAAGCTGCTTAGCAGAACTCAGTTGGCATAATTGTTAATGTCCCTGACTCCCTGCTTGCTATACAATTTGTAGCTGTAATTCAGCTTGTTCAAATCCCCACTGTTACATGTATCAATTTTTTTCATTATTACTTTTATATTAGTTTTATTGTTTGTTGTGTTAATATTATAGATATTGCTGTGTTGCTGTGTTATATTACTTTGTAATATAAATAACCAATAAATGCTTATTTATGACATTAACCCTGGATTAGCGCAGCCGAGCCAGGCGGCGTGATGATTGCTATTATGCCCCGCCCCCTAGGGCAGCCGGCGTTACGCTCACTTGCAGTCATGGAACGCCCTCGCCTATGCAATGACTGCCCTGCCCCAGCCCTCCACCTGTCCTTACATGACCACCTTCCCTCCCCCAGCCTGGACACTAGAGTTCTCTGTAGTATGTAATAGAGTCTATAGATAGACGCGCTGGTGAGTGGTAACAAGCAACAGCCAGGGAGAGGGACGTGTGTGTGTGTGCTGTTGTGGTTTTAGCATTTTAATCTTATACTTTATCAGAACCTTTGTAACTATTGTGTCGTTAACAAAGGACAGGCGGGGCATGGCTTCTGCAGCCTTTTTAGGCTGACAGACACAAGGTATCAATCTTCTTTGTTGGACATATAAGTCTCTTCCTAAAACGGAGGAAGACATAGAACAAAGAGGAACATGGACAGGTGTCGGGGTGCTGCTGCCAGGAGTCAATTAATCATCAATTGCCTTACTGCATTGTCTGCATTTTCTTAATGCATTTGTTTGTGTATATGTATATATGTATAAAGCCATTCATTCCAGTCTGCACTGTGCTCTGCTGTAATATAGTGTGGAAGTATGTGTACAGGAGAGTTGTACATGTGAAAATAAACAACAGCATCCTCTGCTCCTCTCATGTACTGAAGTTTAAACTTAAACTAAAGTTTAAGTTTAATCTTAAGCAACTCGGGCTAGCCGCTGCGTAGATTATGCTAGCCAAACGTCCCCTCCCCCAGCCTAAAAAGGCTTCTCCATAGGAGTAGCCCCTGAAGCATTCTATGTTATCTATTCTAAGCCACACATCTATGACTTTGAGAGAGCATAGGCGGTGGCTACCCATAGTTTATCTGGTCTGGTCTGGGTGGGACTCTGTTAGCCAAACCTCACCTCCCCCACCTTAGGGGTAACCGTCCCCTCCCCCCCCAGTCAAGAGTGTTTTACTAGAATTTGAACTACTGCTGCTAGCCAAACGTCCCCCTTCCCCCTAGTTTGATATACCTTTTGTTTGTTAGCATAAGGTATCAAACTGTAGCATTCACCTTTCCCCCCTATTGCACCCCTCCCTCCATCACCTGCACCCCTCCCTCCATCCAAAAATCACTCACTAATAAGGAATTAATTATTATTCTTATTTATTTTTTTAATAAAAATAACAAAACACATTAACAAAACATTGTAACAAAACCATAATATAATTTTCTAATATACATGTGTAAAAATATAAACTGTTTCTTTTTAAAAATTAACTATACATTTAGTTTTTGGGGGATGGTCAATCGGGGATCAAAATAACAAAAGGTTCATGAACCCCCTCCATGCCGTCCTCATCCTCATGCCTTTATGGCTCCAGCCTTCATAGAATGTGCTGCAGCAGGCCCCTCACCTGTTCCCTCTCCTCCTGCCATAACACACGCTCTTCCTCCATCATAGCCACTAGGATATAAAATTGTTACTCAGTCACGCGCTTAGAAAACAACATGACATATATCCTATTGAGTGGTAATTTGGCAAGGTACAGGGAAGGGACCACGCCTGTCATACTTACCAAGCCGGTCCTGGAGGACAGACAGCCCTCTTAGCACCCTCGCTATATTTCCCAGCCGCTCGATGGTATATGCGGCACAGCGCCACAGCGCTTCCCCTTTGGAAAAATTAAATAAAACATAAATCTTTTTCTATATCAGGTGGACAAAAATTTAACTTTATAATAACTAATCTGCATTTAAAGTTAATTAAAGACTACCCACCAATCAAAACAAGGCACTCCATTGGTGCCGGAAGAGTAGCTGTGGGCGTGGTTTCAATCGCTACAGCGGTGCACGTTGCCCTTTGTTTACATCGCAGAAGCCTTTGCTATACTGTTGGGTAAATCTCACACCAACATAAAAACACCACTGCCAAATAGAACTCTGTTGGCATAGTGGTTAAGGTTCTTGCTTGCAATGCAATGCTTGGCTGTCATTCTGTGTGTTCAAATCCCAGTTGTTCTATTTAACCTAAACCTTTTATATATATATATATATATTGTTACATTAGTGTAACTGGTTTGTAATAATATAATTCTTGCTGTGTTGTGTTGCTTGCTTTGTTATTAAATTATTACAAATATGCTTTCTTATTACATTAACGTGTATCAAATCCGTGGAGTTTCTTCACATATCCGGGCAGAAACTTTAAGCATGCTGCATCGCTGCTAGGCAATGAGCAACAACACAAGCCTAGGAGGGAGATTTAAACTGGGTGGGACTGGACACAGTACAGCACCTGGACGTGTCGTGACTCGTGGACTCGTGATGGAGCCAAGCAGGAGGGATAGGAATCGGAGGCGGGCAAGAGAGGAATGGAGGAGGAGAATGAGGAGGAGGCGGGCTCAGCAGCACTGACAGCACCACTGGAGTGGCAGCCTTGTAACCCCACCTAAGCAGGGCGGCGCAGATCACCCTGCCCACCCCTCTGTGTTGGCTGCCAGTTGTGTTGTACTCTGACTCCCTCGCCTCGCGTGTCCCGTCCCTGGTCTGTGTGTTGAATGCCCTCCTCTGTGTGTTCTGCTAGTTTCATCCAGGCTAGCCTAGCACCTGCGCTTTCCGCATCCTACGCCTTGAATCGCTTCTTCTCAATTCATTACAACAATGTTTCGGCTGGCGCCCAGTGGGCTTATCTGTCCTTGGAGCTCCCCCATCGCCTCCCATCCCTCTAGGGCTTCAAGCCACCCATTGCAATGGCCGATCCATTAGAGGCTTACTACCTGGTCGCACACTACATGTCTGAAGTGGGATACCCTCGGGGAATGCTGCACTGGCCCCACTACGTTCACCTGACTGTCCACCCGGCCCCTGGCCCCTTCTTGGTCCCCTGCAGCTGGCTGTGCCTTTAATTTTGAGGCCCCCTTGGTGTGTCGACTCCTCGGTGTGCTCCCGCCACCTGCCTCCACCCTGTCACTGCCGTGGGTCATCACTGCCCGGCCCACCTCCTCCATGCTGTCCACTCCATTGCTTCCTTCAGTGCTTCCCTACTACAGCCCGTTCCTGCTGTGCCCGTTGCGAGTTGTGCCTGCCGGGTGCCCCACCAACAACCACCCATGGGTGACTCTGTGACCATGGGTTATGTTCCTTGATTTGGTTACAATAAGTTGATTTGATTTCAAACTTAATTTAAACTGTTTGATCCGGGGAGGTTTTTTTTGTTTTTGTTTTTCATGCAATAAATAATAATTCCTTTTTAGTTGTTTCAGTCTGTTGTTTTCAAAGTCTTGAGACAACCCCTCCCACCCAGACAAGACAGAGTGTTTTACAAACAAATTGTAAAACAAGGGTAGTTGAATCAGCGGACTCACTGAAGTACTACCCCGCCCGCCCCCATCTCAAGCAGCCCCACTCCAAGCTGCATTGTATGTTTTCTCTCACTTTGAGAGTAGTAACCGGCCGGCTACTTTAGCCCAGTTTTACAACTTTAAAAGCCCTCCATTTCAGTCTTCAGTGTGCTCTGCAAACAGGACCGGCAGTACACCCAGGCCTCTGCATTCTGCATCCCTATGCATTCTGCATCCAGGCAATATACATTTGTGCCATGTATTTGTGTTGTTCAAATAAATATTTGCTAGTTGTAAAACAGGCTTGGAAGCTCAGCAGGAGAGGGGGTGCGGTGAGTGGAATTTTCGGTTGGCTGCAGTGACTTAGTGGCACTGGGCTGGCTACCTAACTGTACCGGGTGGCTAGGTAGACAAGGGGAGTTGAGTCAGTGATCCACTCACTGAATTAGTAACCTGCCCCCATGTTAACGATCCCCACTGAGCCACTCCCAGCTGCATTGTTTGTTATCTCCCAGCCAGCTAACAGGTTTTTCTACTTGAGAAGCCATCCTGCCCAGTTGCCTACTTTTTGCTTTTCAACTTGAAAATCCATCCCCCCAGTAGCCACTGGCTGCCAGTCCTAATTGGCTACTGCGAAACTTGCCAGCCACCTAAGTGAACTTGCAGCCTGTCTAATAACTGTGGATTCACTATAAGCAACTATAATCCCCTTCTGGAAAGTTGCAACTATAATCCCCTTGTCTCTTGTGTCAGCCTAAAAAGCACCACACAC
>QEPC01007061.1:10555-54509 GCA_003113815.1 Sphenodon punctatus
CCCCCCCCCACGAGGGAGCCAAAGAGCGGCACTGCCCCCCCACATCGAGCCGGAGAGCTGCACTGGCACCTCCCCCCCACTCCCAAGAGGGAGCCAGAAAGCGACACGCAACCTCCCCCCAACACAGTCCCCAGAGGAAGCCAGACGGCTGCACTGACACACAACCTCCCCCCCAACACAGTCCCCAGAGGAAGCCACACAACTGCACTGACACACCCACACACTCTCTCCAGAGGGAGCCAGAGAGCTGCACTGACTCACACACACTCACTCCTCAGGAGGAGCTAGACAGCTGTACTGACACACACACTCTGTAGAGGGAGCGGCACTGACACGCTTCCTCCGCTGTACTCACCCACCCACATCTCCCAGGGGGAGTCAGACGTATGGTGTGGTGACAAGTCGGTGTGGAAACAGCAAGTAGCAGTGCAGTTTGGCTACAAGTAGCGGGTGTGGGTGGGGAGCTGCAGGTAGCCTGTACACCCTGTCAGGCAGGGGTTAAAGCTGTGGCTCAGGTTTCCTGCACCTGTCCCAGTATCGGTCACGTGCACAGTGGTTTCATGGACAGGGTGCGGCTGAGCTGCACAATCCTGGTCTTTGTTCCAGTTCAAGCCGTCAGGGAGCCTTGGGTACGGTTCAAGGAGCCCACCGTCTCCATGGGGATTGGGACTGACTCTGGCCATCTAGGGAAAAGGCAGAGCCCTACTCAGCCATAGGAACAGGTCCCAAGGCGATGGTGCCCCTTATGTCAAAATCCCCAGCTCCACGACCCTCATCTACCTCCCACCTACTTCACCCCCAGCCCATTTCGGTGTCCTATAGAACAGACAATTCCAAGCCCTTAGAGCCCCATGGAGCAGGCACCCCTGCCTTCCACCCCACGAAACAGGTACCTCCTCAGCCTCATAATGCCCCATTGGATAGATACCCCAACTCTATAGAGCCCTTTGGACGAAACAGGCTGTACAACACCCCATAGAACAGACACCTCCCGGAAGTGTTCCCACATATACAGCTCTATAGAGCCCCATGGAGACATGCCAGCCCCTTAGAGCCTCATGGAACAGGCACCCCCACCCTCTGCCCCATAGAATAGGCACTTCCTTAGCGTCATAATGCCCCATGCAGGAGACACTGCAACTCCATAGAGCCCTGTGGAAGAAACATTGGCTGCACAGAGCCCCATAGAACAGGCCCATCTCCATAGAACCCCAAAGAATAGGCACTCCCCAGTGCTCCATCAAACCCCATATATACACACACACACACACACCCCCGCAGCACTATATAGCCCCATAGAGCAAACACTCATGTGTTCAGTTTGGGGCACTACACTTCAATAAGGATGTAGACAAATTGGAGAAAATTCAGAGGGAAACATCTAAGATGATAGAAGGGTTGGAAAAAGAAGCCATATGAGGAAAGGCTGAGGGGAATATGTTTAGCCTAGAGAAAAGAAAACTAAGGGTGGTCGGGGACATGAGAGCAGTTTTAAAATATTTAAAAGGGTGCCACAGAAAGATGGTGACCATTTGTTCTCCGCTGGCACAGAAGATAAACAAGAGGGAAAGAGATTAAATTGCAGCAAGGGAGATATTGGTTAAACATTTTGGAAAACTTCCTAACTTAAAAACTGTTGGGCAATAGAATAAGTTGCCCAAGGAGGATGTAGAATCTCCCTCATTGGCTGTTTACAAATTCTGACTGGTCCATGGTGTAATAAGCAGAGGACATCCTGCCTTGGAGACTTGAGGTCCCCTCCAACCCTACAGTTTTATGATTCTATGTTATACATACCACACAACTCCATAAAATCCCATATATCAGACACTCCCCACAGCTCCATAGTTGCACTTATTTTTGACCTGGCTGTCCTACAGGGGTAGGGGCAGGGGCAGAGGATGAAGGGGGGGAGGGGAGGCCTGGGGTAAAGCAGCCCCACAACTCCTACAAGGGGGCACTTTAGGGCTCCTCCATGGAGGGTACACCGGCAGGATTACCATGAGAACTGGCATATTTGGGTTTATGTAGGGTAGAGCTGCCTGGCTCCTGCCAACAGGAGGCATTGTGGGGTTGGACCAGGGGTTGTACATAGGCTTTAGCACTTCCACCCCTTGTGGAGGGAGTGCCATGAGGATGGGGCATGTGGGGCTAAATAGCCTTTCCCCTCTCCTTCCAGCAGGGGTGAGTACAGCATGATATGGAGGTAGGCTGCTTTCCATGCCAGTTGAGCCTGTCCCCAGCTGGAGTTGCGTATAGGTGTAAATGTCATAGAGAGTGGGGCGAGGAAGGAGGCTGAGCCTGTCCCCCCCCCCCCATTTTCAGTGAACCCCTTCTGGAAAAAGAAATTGTAAACTTTTAAAACTATCAAATTTAAAAACATTTGAGCCAGCTAAATAAATATAAACATAGAACGTTCTATTCCTGCAGACTAGAGAGTGCTGCAGAACTTCTATCCAGGTTACTACATGGTTAGGATGAAAATAAACAGGCAATAGCCTGCAGGAGTTCTGTGTCTGGTCCAGGCAGCCCCCACTCGGGGTTTCATGCAGCAAACTGAATGCATAGGCAGGCACCCGCCCACCACCAACCCTCCCTCATGACTCACAAGGGTCCAGGAAGCTCCCCCCACTACTTGCTTTCTGGGTTTGGGGGGAGGTTGTTTGTTTGTTTGTTCTGCCTTTTGGAGCAGCATTTTGAGTTCTCCAAAGTGAAAATAAACAGCAGAAGCTCCCGAGAGAGTGAGAGCTCCGACTACTAGGACCATTCTAGGTGCTTTGCCTGTACGAAGACTGTGCACACCCTAAGAGATGGGGGTGGACCTGGGGGCAAACACTGGCCCACATTGGCCCACACGTTGGGCTTGTGATGCCCCAGGACTCTGCTGTGAGTGGAGGCTCTGTGGCGTACAGGAGTGCACATCTTGCAGCTACCTAATAAACGGGCAGTGAACACAGACTGAACACTCTCCTGGTGTGGACTATTGTCTGTTTATAAACATCTGAGTAAAAAAAACAACCGTCCCCAACTCCCCCTAAAAATTACAAAACCTTATGCCTATGGAGGTGAGTGCTGTGGGCCAGCTTTTTTTGTTTTTTTTTGCTCCTCAGTCTGCCTGTCTCTTCCTGAGTGCTTACTGAGGCCCAGCGTTGCCCAGAACCCACAGCCAGAGGGATGAGAGCCCCTCAGGGCAGGAGTGGAAGCAGCAGTTGTGTGGCATGAGCCATGGGACAGGGAACACCGCCTGATTTTCACTTCCGGAGAAAAACTATGGGAAGGACTTGGAGTAGGGGGAACACAAAGCCTCACTTGGGTTCCTCTTCATCCTAATCCTCTGCCCAAGCCCCTCTCCACATGCCCCACCTAGTGTTTCTCTCCCCGCTCTTGCTTTGTGTACAGGAGGGGTTTGACTGACAGGGGCTTGGGAAAGTCTGTCCTCTGCAGTCACTGAGGCTGCTCCCATTGCAGGTGCATAGGGAGAGGAGCAGGCAGTAATGTTGGCCTGCCTGGTTTATGGGTCTCTAAAGCCACAAATACATCTGGAGCAAGGCCCAGAGCTCTCTGATAAGACACCCCAAAGAGGGAGCAGAACACTGAGTGTGCTTTGGCACACGTAGTTCCAAGACAGCAGCATGCATCGTGGCATTCCCCTCTGCTGATGCCGTGACCTTTGCACAGTGCAGGTAGGGATGGGCCCACAGATTTACTGCTCTGTGTGTACATGCGTGCAGACAGTGTGTGTGACCACCCACCTCAGGGCTGGCCTAAACCATTCGGTGCCAATGAGACTTTACCCACAAGTGAAGCACAGGCATTGGGGTTTTCTTTCAGGCTGTTTATTTTTACAGATGCTACACAACACACTGTGCTTCCAGCTCACACCTCAGGCCCTAGCTCAGAAGCTCCCAAACTAGGAGTTATGACCCAAGTAGGTTCAGCCCATGTGTGGAGGGGGGCGGCAGTCACAATACTGATTACATTTGGATACACTTTGCATGTCTTAGTTGCTCTCTGAGGTTACAGAATTATATTTAATCTCAAAATAGGGTCACACAGGCATAAAGTTTGGGATGCATTGCTTTAATGCATTACTGAGTTCCTTACAGCATTAAGGAGATGTCAGGATCAATACCTTCTGGAAGCATATCTGCCACCAGCCCTGAATTTGGAAGGACTGACTTGGACTTTCCCAGGTTTGGGCAGCACAGACCTGATTGCAGCCTGGTTAGGTTTAGATCTTCTGTAACCTTGGGGAATGTTGACTAAGGACACCCAGGTGGTTGCAGTTAGTACCCTATCAAAGTTTCCTATAAACTTCATCCTTTCAACCAATACTTAGGAAGCTTCTTCCTTATTTGCTAAATAAACAGCAAATGGACCCAAGGGCATAGTAAAGAATGGAACCCATGACTCTTAATAGCAGAAAGGTTAGCTGTGTAGTCACACTACCAATGAGCCAAACAGTCTGCTGGGCAATAAACATCCTTCCCCAGCTGCTGAACTGACAAGAGAGCTCAGCATTTGCTTCTGTAGCTTTTAAAAGGCAACCTGAGGCCTAGGGCTCTCCTCCCAGGAGGACAAGGCTTGAATAGGTGTGTGATTGATTTTTTTAAAAAAAATCTTTCTTTCAAATTTTAAACCTTTTTTTTCATTTCAGCCTCAAAGTTAGGCATTGGCTGCTTTAAATTTGCATAAATTTACACAAATCAAAGCATGCCAGTTAGGAGGGGCAAATTAATGCAGGGGAGCTGCTCTTTAGCCAGTTGGGCTGTGGGAGGTATATTCTCTAGTTAGCTCAGAAAAATCTTATCAAGCTCAGGACAGGCAATATTTCCACGCAGGATGATTTGGCAGCAATATCGGCTTGGAGGGTGGCACCATGCTTGCAGCATATTAAGCTTCTGCATAAATTTGAACACTTTTTGGATGGTCTAGTAGAACCTCTGATTCGTAGCGCCTTTACGATGACTCGGTTCCAACTGTTTGATTCTGCTGTTGTACGAGGGAGATACCTTAATGTCCCTTATGGGAACAGGGTGTGTCCATGTGAAAACTTGGTAGTGGAGGATTTAAAACCTCTCCTCTTTGACTGCCCCCTCTATGAGGAGCTAAGACAAACATGGCTTGTCCCAATTCTAAAGGGGAGGGAATATTTACCAGCTCTCCAGAAAATTATAATTTTGTTAGCAGTTCAGGACAAAACTATCATTAAGGCAACTTCTACATTTGCCTTCCTGGCTGCCAGGACTCGTAGCACCATGCTTTTAGTCTTCTCCGCCTCCTGTTTTTGCTCTGTAACACTTATGTATTTGTATTTTTGCTGAAGATCTCCCTGTATGTTTTTATTGTGTATACTATATTTTATTTTTTTTCTTTTGCTTATTTTTTCTGGCTATGGCGAAAGCTGATGCCTAATAAACTTACTTACTTACTCTAGTTGGCTTGGCCCTGGGGATAGGGTGGCCAGATATACACATTTTAGAGGGCACTTATGAGAAATATAGGTTGCATTGGCTCCAATGCAGTCCTGCAACCTGTATTTCTTTTTTTTTCTTTATAAATTATTTTATTGTTTTTTTGTTCAGAAAAGATATACATAACTTTGGGCCATTCACCATTTTGCTTAGTACATTTGTCACAGTTTTACATATCTTTTATCTTTTCCATTTCCTTGTCTTAGCCTTTCCCTTTACCCCCCTCCCAACACTTATCCCTTTCCCCTTACCCCCCCATGTATTATCGCGTATTGGGACCTCCCCACCCTTTGTCCCCCAACCCCCTCCCTCCCTGTTTCCCCCATCACCTATCCTTTACAGTTCAGTTATACATATCACATCCTCAGGTTCCAACACGTTTACGTTCTGTTTCAGATATTTAAAGCAGGCCGACCAATCTATGAAGAAATCTCCCATTTTTTCCTTTGCCTCTGCTACTGTTTTTTCCAATGATATAATGTACCATAGTCTCTCTTGTACCATTCCCTCACTGTTGGAGGGTCCGGTTCTTTCCACCTTCTCGCTATCACATTAATTGCGGCTAGGATCATGTGGACACAGGTCTGTCTGTGCTGTTTCACTAAAGCGATATTGGGGTATATCCCCAGTAAGGCAATGATGGGATCTATCGGCAGCATTAATCCTGTGGTTTCTCTAATAACCTCCCAGACTTTAGCCCACAGGGTATGTAGTTTGCTACATGCCCACAGGCAATGATACAGTGTTCCCACTTCTCCACATTTACGCCAACATAGCTCGGACTCCGCTTCCAGCCATTTTGCCTTCATGATTGCTGTCATATAGCATCTCATTGAGACTTTCAGTTGAGTTTCCACTACCGCCATTGATATAGCACATTGGTGTATATGCCTGTACGCTTCCATTTTCTCTGCCTCTGAAAATTGCCTACTCGTGTCTATTCCCCATTTGTCCACATAATCCTTCTCCCTGGGTTTATACCACATGTTTTTAAACTCTGCATAAATACGGGACAGGAGTCCCTTATTCGATGACCGCTGCAAAAAAATCACTTCTAGTAGGTGGCTCTGTCTTCCATACCCCTTCACCTTCTCTTTGCTGTTGCCATACATACTGAACAACTGTTGGAATTGTAAAAAATTAATTTGTTTGTCTAATTTCTTTTCTAGATTTTCTTTGGAGATAAACACCTTCTTTACAAAGAGGTCTTTTACATATCTAACACCTTTTTCTTTCATCTTTTGACATAGGGATGGGGCACCTATTATTTTCTCTATCTCAGGGTTTTCTAGTGGATACACCGGAGTCATTTTACCTCGGATGCCAAGTTTCTTTTTCACTTTCTTCCATATATTCCATGCTGCCCAACCAAATGGGTGTTCCTTCATAGCTTTCTTGTTCTTTATTGTCTCCCCAAAAATGTCAAATTGCAGCTTTGGATTTTCCAGCTGTGTCTTTTCTATATTAACCCAGTGTGTCTTAATCCCATCCTGAACCCAGTAACTAATTGCCCTCAAACTGGCTGCCCAATAATATCAACCTGTATTTCTCATAAGTGTCCTCTAAAATTTGCATATCTGGCCACCCTACCTGGGGAATTGAGCTAAAATGGGCAGCTAATTTGCTACCTGCGAGTAATACCTGGAATTCCAGGTAGCCTGTCAGCTGCCCAGTTGGTACCTGATTATCGAGATGGGCACAATTATCCAAAATACCAGGTATTACCGTTACCAAGTTGCCAATTTTCTGTTTTATCAACTGATTTTCCAGTTCTACCAACCAATTTCAACCTACTGCTTCACATTTTTCTGACTGTGTTTCTGATTGTTCCTGACCATTTTCCTATATTGGTGCATGGCAGAAATGGAAAATCAGTAACAGAAACCAGACATTTGGTAATGGAAACAGTATTATGGTAAATCTGGCAGCCCATCGGGCACTAATCAGGCACCAATTAGTACCCAATGTTACCAAGTCAAGTACCATAATTTGGCCAAGTATACCCATTTTTGTGGATACTTGTTTCAGCTCTACTGTGGAGGCTCAGGCTTCTCATAGCACTTTACCCAGGGACCACCATGGACTCTCAATAGCCTGGAGAAGCTCAGTCTCCCATGCAGTCTCCATCCCCAACAAGACCCTGTCATCTTAGAAGGGACACATTAAGAAGACCAAGCGACACAGTGAATTTTGAGGGTCAAATAATGCAAAAATAGGGAAGGGGTGGGGGTCAAAACAAGGGAGTCAGATGAGTATCCCAGGCTGAGAACCCTGGCCAATGCCCACTGCTCCTTGAATTAATCCAAAGAGCCTGTAGAACTCTGCTCAGAGCTAGGAAGTGACAATTTGGTGATCAAATTTGCAGATGACACAAAGTTATTCAAGGTAGTTAAAACCCGAGTGGACTGTGAAGAATTGCAGGAGGATCTTGTGAAACTGGGTGACTGGGCATCTAAATGGCAGATGAAATTTAAAGTGGACAGGTTCAAAGTGATGTACATAGGGAAAAATTATCCCTACACAATGCTGGGTTCTAAATTAGGGGTTATCACTCAGGAAAACGACCTTGGAGTCATTGTGGACAATACACTGAAATCCTCAGCTCAGTGTGTGGTGGCAGTTGTCAAAAAAGCAAACAGAATGTTAGGAATCGTTTGAAAAGAGATAGAAAAGGGATTTTTTTTCACTCAGCGCAAAATTTACTTGTAGAATTTATTGCCAGAGGAAGTGATCAAAGCCAGTAGTGTAGCTAGTTTTAAAAAGGGATTGGATACGTTCTTGGAGGGTAGCCAAGTAGGTTTTGGGGACGTCACTTCTTACTGTTGAGGGCTGGAACAACAGGAAATGGATTGCCCATTGTGACCCGTTGGGTACTTTCCCCAAGAGACAGAGTTTGGTCACCGTTGGAGAGAGGATGCTGATCTTGATGGACTGTTGGTCTGACCCAGTATGGTGATACTTATGTTCTTAAGCAAACAGAAATCAGTCACAGGAAACCTCCCCATCACCCTCCCATGAGAACGGTTGATGGCCAGATTGGCAATGCAAGGAAGAAGTCGCTGAGGAGGTCTTTGGATTTTGTGGGGCCATGGATGGGATGTCTGAACAGAAAAGGGTGAGGTGAAAAGTGCAGCCAGAACCTCAGTAAGAGGTACTGAAGAAGCGGAACAGGAGCTGCATCTTGACACACTCCAAATATTTATCTATTTATTTATTAGAATTCTATACCACTCTTCTCACAAAGGACTCAGAGCAGTTTAAAATATATTTTAAATCCCCAAAATTGGTTAATCTCATAAAATCCCCACTCACCAAATGCAAACCTGCCCACTCCCTCTCACCCGGAGGAGCCCCTGTCCTTCCCCATGCCTATATCTCCATCACAAGGCTGGCATAAACACTATACTTTCCCCCTTTGCCTTTACTCCCCCTTTCTTATGGGAGTAAAGGCAAAGCACTCCCACCCCACATTCCAAAAATACTCCCCACCTTCCTACATCTCATTCTCCCCCTGTCCCAAATCCAAACATCACAGAGGTAATAATGACAAAGAGGAAGATACGAGGGGCGGTCTTTCATATGCTCAAAGTTGCAGGAAACCATGATGTATCCAGCCCTATGCCTTGAACATCTGCCAAAGAGAACAGCGGCCTTACCTGCAGCAACAGCAGCCCCTAAAATACCTGTTGGAGGAGAAGACACAAACAAGAGGGTAGCATGGCAGAGGAAGGATAGCACCAGCTGGAGGGCATATGGCAGGGCCACCCTGATGCCACAAAAGGGACAGATGTCGAGGATGTCACAAACCTTGCCAAAAAACACTTCTGCTCAGGACCTCATGAAGAAGCTGCCAGATGATCTCCCTGGCAGATCTAGGGATCAAGGCAGAATAAAAAGCAGCCCACTGGGGATCCCCACTCTCTGGAGATCGTAAGAGATCCCACCACTTGGTAGTACAGCGGGACAAGAAGTTGAAGAAATGCACAGTATGGAGCAAGAGTATGTTGTACTAATGATGCCAGAGTGCGGTGTGGAAGCAGGCTGACTGTATGGCATGCAGCTGGAGGCTTTGGAGCTTGTCATCGGCCTCTGCTCAAAGAGGGCAGGGTACCACAGACAGCAAGGGTTACCTTGTCGCACAGCCTGCTGAAGGAGAAGGAGGGACACAGAGGCCAGGACAGCCTAAACCCCCTGGAGAATGCGGACAGAGGATCCATCCATCCAGAGTACAAGCTAGATGGGTCCCACCTAGTCCCACTGATTGTAGTCTAAGAGGTCTCTGACCCTGGTGATATCAGCCTGGATCATTCTCCAGCTGTCACTGTGGGAAGTTGCACCACTTGCACATAAAGATGTTGGTTCTGTAACAGAAGCTCATCCTTGCTGGGCCTGGACAGGAAGATCAACTGTCATCTCAGGAGACCTTTGGGATGGAGGACAAAGATCTGCCATAATATAGCACTTTCAGTGTTCAAAGTGCTTTATAATTATTATTATTATTATTATTATTAATATTTATTTATTTGAATTTATATGCCGCCCTCCCCAGAGGCTCAGGTGGCTTACAATACATAAAAACATTTAAAACTACTTTAAACAAACCTAAACCCCCCATAAAACCCACCCAATATGACCTCCCCACCCAGCCCCCTCTGACTTCTCTACCCCAAGACCACCTACCACCTCACCCCAATCCCCCATCCCACCTTTTCAAATAAAAAGGTCTTACACTGCATCTGGAAGATGCTCAGGCTTGGGCTCAAATGAACCTCTGGGGAGGGGTTTTGAGAGATGGCACATAAGGGAGAGATAAGGATACATCCATGAAGCTGAGAGGTGGTAGGTGCCCATGCTTAGCTTAGTTAGTTACAAGAGAGAAAGGGAATCCTGAAGGATGAGAAGAAGCACAAAGGAGCAATCTATGGGGGTGAGGTGTTAGGGAAGGCCTGATGGAAAATATAAGTTTTGAGAAGGGATTTGAAGGGTGGAAGGTAGAGCGTATTTGTTAAGGGAGGGGCACAGGGGGCAACATGAACAAAGAGGTGAAGATGGTTTAGGGCAGTGATGGTCAAGAGGTAGATTGCAACTTACTAGTAGATGACATGCTAATATCCAGTAGATTATACTGAGGGGAGAAGAACCAGCCTCTCCAAAATTGCCTCTAGGGAGAATGGGACTGGCACCCCTGGGAGTGTCTCTGAGGAGGATCAAGGCTAGGAGAGCTCCTCCACTGCAGTGAGGAAGACTCTCTCTAAGAGGGAGTGCTCCAGTCCACTCCTGAGAGCAGTTGTCAGTTGAGGTACCCTAGAGCAGGGAGCCAGTGAAAGGGGTCTTGACTTGGAATGCTGGAGCCAGCAGGAAGGTTCATGGTAAATGACTTAGGTTAACACCTGTATAAACCTGCATGCACTCTGGACNTAGCACTTTACCCAGGGACCACCATGGGCTCTCAATAGCCTGGAGAAGCTCAGTCTCCCATGCAGTCTCCATCCCCAACAAGACCCTGTCCTCTTAGAAGGGACACATTAAGAAGACCAAGCGACACAGTGAATTTTGAGGGTCAAATAATGCAAAAATAGGGAAGGGGTGGGGGTCAAAACAAGGGAGTCAGATGAGTATCCCAGGCTGAGAACCCTGGCCAATGCCCACTGCTCCTTGAATTAATCCAAAGAGCCTGTAGAACTCTGCTCAGAGCTAGGAAGTGACAATTTGGTGATCAAATTTGCAGATGACACAAAGTTATTCAAGGTAGTTAAAACCCGAGTGGACTGTGAAGAATTGCAGGAGGATCTTGTGAAACTGGGTGACTGGGCATCTAAATGGCAGATGAAATTTAAAGTGGACAGGTTCAAAGTGATGTACATAGGGAAAAATTATCCCTACACAATGCTGGGTTCTAAATTAGGGGTTATCACTCAGGAAAACGACCTTGGAGTCATTGTGGACAATACACTGAAATCCTCAGCTCAGTGTGTGGTGGCAGTTGTCAAAAAAGCAAACAGAATGTTAGGAATCGTTTGAAAAGAGATAGAAAAGGGATTTTTTTTCACTCAGCGCAAAATTTACTTGTAGAATTTATTGCCAGAGGAAGTGATCAAAGCCAGTAGTGTAGCTAGTTTTAAAAAGGGATTGGATACGTTCTTGGAGGGTAGCCAAGTAGGTTTTGGGGACGTCACTTCTTACTGTTGAGGGCTGGAACAACAGGAAATGGATTGCCCATTGTGACCCGTTGGGTACTTTCCCCAAGAGACAGAGTTTGGTCACCGTTGGAGAGAGGATGCTGATCTTGATGGACTGTTGGTCTGACCCAGTATGGTGATACTTATGTTCTTAAGCAAACAGAAATCAGTCACAGGAAACCTCCCCATCACCCTCCCATGAGAACGGTTGATGGCCAGATTGGCAATGCAAGGAAGAAGTCGCTGAGGAGGTCTTTGGATTTTGTGGGGCCATGGATGGGATGTCTGAACAGAAAAGGGTGAGGTGAAAAGTGCAGCCAGAACCTCAGTAAGAGGTACTGAAGAAGCGGAACAGGAGCTGCATCTTGACACACTCCAAATATTTATCTATTTATTTATTAGATTTCTATACCACTCTTCTCACAAAGGACTCAGAGCAGTTTAAAATATATTTTAAATCCCCAAAATTGGTTAATCTCATAAAATCCCCACTCACCAAATGCAAACCTGCCCACTCCCTCTCACCCGGAGGAGCCCCTGTCCTTCCCCATGCCTATATCTCCATCACAAGGCTGGCATAAACACTATACTTTCCCCCTTTGCCTTTACTCCCCCTTTCTTATGGGAGTAAAGGCAAAGCACTCCCACCCCACATTCCAAAAATACTCCCCACCTTCCTACATCTCATTCTCCCCCTGTCCCAAATCCAAACATCACAGAGGTAATAATGACAAAGAGGAAGATACGAGGGGCGGTCTTTCATATGCTCAAAGTTGCAGGAAACCATGATGTATCCAGCCCTATGCCTTGAACATCTGCCAAAGAGAACAGCGGCCTTACCTGCAGCAACAGCAGCCCCTAAAATACCTGTTGGAGGAGAAGACACAAACAAGAGGGTAGCATGGCAGAGGAAGGATAGCACCAGCTGGAGGGCATATGGCAGGGCCACCCTGATGCCACAAAAGGGAAAGATGTCGAGGATGTCACAAACCTTGCCAAAAAACACTTCTGCTCAGGACCTCATGAAGAAGCTGCCAGATGATCTCCCTGGCAGATCTAGGGATCAAGGCAGAATAAAAAGCAGCCCACTGGGGATCCCCACTCTCTGGAGATCGTAAGAGATCCCACCACTTGGTAGTACAGCGGGACAAGAAGATGAAGAAATGCACAGTATGGAGCAAGAGTATGTTGTACTAATGATGCCAGAGTGCGGTGTGGAAGCAGGCTGACTGTATGGCATGCAGCTGGAGGCTTTGGAGCTTGTCATCGGCCTCTGCTCAAAGAGGGCAGGGTACCACAGACAGCAAGGGTTACCTTGTCGCACAGCCTGCTGAAGGAGAAGGAGGGACACAGAGGCCAGGACAGCCTAAACCCCCTGGAGAATGCGGACAGAGGATCCATCCATCCAGAGTACAAGCTAGATGGGTCCCACCTAGTCCCACTGATTGTAGTCTAAGAGGTCTCTGACCCTGGTGATATCAGCCTGGATCATTCTCCAGCTGTCACTGTGGGAAGTTGCACCACTTGCACATAAAGATGTTGGTTCTGTAACAGAAGCTCATCCTTGCTGGGCCTGGACAGGAAGATCAACTGTCATCTCAGGAGACCTTTGGGATGGAGGACAAAGATCTGCCATAATATAGCACTTTCAGTGTTCAAAGTGCTTTACAATTATTATTATTATTATTATTATTATTAATATTTATTTATTTGAATTTATATGCCGCCCTCCCCAGAGGCTCAGGTGGCTTACAATACATAAAAACATTTAAAACTACTTTAAACAAACCTAAACCCCCCATAAAACCCACCCAATATGACCTCCCCACCCAGCCCCCTCTGACTTCTCTACCCCAAGACCACCTACCACCTCACCCCAATCCCCCATCCCACCTTTTCAAATAAAAAGGTCTTACACTGCATCTGGAAGATGCTCAGGCTTGGGCTCAAATGAACCTCTGGGGAGGGGTTTTGAGAGATGGCACATAAGGGAGAGATAAGGATACATCCATGAAGCTGAGAGGTGGTAGGTGCCCATGCTTAGCTTAGTTAGTTACAAGAGAGAAAGGGAATCCTGAAGGATGAGAAGAAGCACAAAGGAGCAATCTATGGGGGTGAGGTGTTAGGGAAGGCCTGATGGAAAATATAAGTTTTGAGAAGGGATTTGAAGGGTGGAAGGCAGAGCGTATTTGTTAAGGGAGGGGCACAGGGGGCAACATGAACAAAGAGGTGAAGATGGTTTAGGGCAGTGATGGTCAAGAGGTAGATTGCAACTTACTAGTAGATGACATGCTAATATCCAGTAGATTATACTGAGGGGAGAAGAACCAGCCTCTCCAAAATTGCCTCTAGGGAGAATGGGACTGGCACCCCTGGGAGTGTCTCTGAGGAGGATCAAGGCTAGGAGAGCTCCTCCACTGCAGTGAGGAAGACTCTCTCTAAGAGGGAGTGCTCCAGTCCACTCCTGAGAGCAGTTGTCAGTTGAGGTACCCTAGAGCAGGGAGCCAGTGAAAGGGGTCTTGACTTGGAATGCTGGAGCCAGCAGGAAGGTTCATGGTAAATGACTTAGGTTAACACCTGTATAAACCTGCATGCACTCTGGACATTTTTAAACAGGATGTGCCCACAGAGGTCGAACCCATCCCGCACCCACCCGAGTGCCTGTCTGAAGGTAGGGTGGGTTGGTGGGCACATGCTCCCGTGACCCACGCACCGCACACTCATGCCCACGCACAGAGCATCAGGGGAAAATCCAGGATGCTCCGTGTAGGGGCATGAGCAGACGGTGTGTGGGCAGGGGCGCACACCCATCACACACCTGTCCTGTCTGATGCCCCCCTCCACTCACTGAAAGTGTGTGTGCGCTCTACATGGTGCTCACAGACTGGGTCCCCAGCTGTGCCCATGTAAAAATGGTGCTTAAGTCTGGCCACCCCTGGTTTAAGGAGGAGACTCTGGGATTGGTAAGAGTAGTGGCAGAAGAGGATTAAAGTTCATAGTGGGAATGTAGCAGGAATAAGTGCAGATCGGGAGGAGCAAGACCATGAGGAGTCATGAATTTGAAGACAAGGAGTTTGTGCTGGATGCAGAGGTGGAGAAGGAGCCATTGGAGGGAGCAGAGGAGGGTTGAACATGATCAAAGAGGTGGATACTTTGGCAGCAGACTATTGAACAGAAATGTGAGAGGCAAGGTGAGAATGGGGAAGGTTAGCAAGAAGAAGGTTGCAGTAGTCAAAGTTAGAGATGACTAGAGCATAGGCTAGGGTTTTGGCAGGGAAAGTAGTAAGGAAGAGGAAGATTTTAGCAATATTAGGTAGGGAGAAGCGAAAGATCTGGATCTGAGGTACAACAGAGAAGGAACAGTCAAAGATTAATCCCAGGCTACATGTGAGGGAGGGGGAGGAGCAGGGTAAATGTTGACACCATCAATAGAGATGGTGGGTGTTAACAGATGTCCTCCTGGACATCTGTCCCACCAGGGGTGGGTTTTCCCCAACCAGGCAATCTCTGGGGAAGCAGGGGCAAGGAGTGATGAGCAGCCGCCCAGACTTAGGGGCAGACCCCCTAGGCCTGGGCCTTGGGTGGTGTTTTCTAGGGGATGGCAATCCTGCCGTCTGTGCCACCCCACTCTGTTTTTTTGTTTGTTTTTCCCTGCACAGCCGGAGGCTGCTGCATGCAGCCGAAGCCTGCTGCCTGGGTCCTCATCCCTCACCTACCTCTGCCTGCTAGTCGTGCTGCAGCAGCCTCTGGGAACACACATTGGACTGGGAGATGAAGCTGTTTGTTTATAAACAACTCCTCCCCATGTGAGTGCTCAGAAGGTTGTTGCCTTTTAAACACGGTTCTTCGAGATGGCTCCCAACATTCTCACAACTGGGTTGTGCATGGCATGCTCACCATATTCAAATGATAGACCACGTGATGGTCTCGAGCTCCTCTAGTATAAAAAGCACTCTCCCCCTCAGAATGACAGTTCCTTCCAACCCTTTCTAGGAATATAAGAAAAAAAAAATCCATGCAGTGCTGGAAGGGTGGGTGTTGTGAGAATGTTCTGACCTATCTCGAAGAACCTTGTTTACAAGGCAACAACCTTCTGTTCTTCTTCGAGTGACTCCTCACACATAGCCTCACTCGCCCGCAACTGGCAATTGCTGTTTTCCCCAGTTGCTCCATGCGTGGGGATGAGTGGAGGGTGAGTGGGGATGCGTGTTAGGCGGGCACACGCACGCACCCCCACTCACCGCAGGTGCGTGCGCCACATCGTTCAAACAGGGTTCCCCCACCCATGAACACGCAGTGTGAGGACGAGGCTTGGCTTGGGGGCAGCAGCCTGAGAAGGGCCTTGGGGTGCAAAATTCCTAAGTTCGGCCCTGGCTACGTCACCGTGTTCCAGGCATTGCCCCACCATGATGGGCAGGTATGGCTGGGCACCATGGCAACCCCCCATGCCAGGAGGAGCCGGGGCTGGGAATGGATGTTCCATCCCTGTTCCACCTGCTTCGGCTCAGCTGGGTAGTTGCTGGGCCCAGACTGCGGGCCCGCTTTGATCCGGGGTCACAGTTCAGACCCAGCCACCACCCCAGGCAGGGTTTGTTCTGGGCCAACATCTGGAAGGCCTGGAACAAACATACAGACATGACAGTGGCCTAGTTGGGCCAAAGCAGGCCTAACTGGGCCAATGTCAGGTCTGTTAACACCCAGTGAAAAGGGAAAGGATGATTATGGGGGGAAGATGAGTTCAGTTTTGAACATGTTATGCTTGAGATGCCAATGAGACATCTTAGCCAACAGAGACAGTGATGTGAGACTGGATGGGAAGGTTACTCACATGTAACTCTGCTGAGTTGGATGTCTTCAGCATACAGGTGCAGTGATGGAATTCTCATCTAGTTCCCCCTCGCAACCATCCTGTGATGTAGGTCATTATTATTCACCAGATGTGATATAGTTCATTAATTCTCCATTTAACAGATGACTAACTAAGGCTCAGATATAATGACTTGTGCAAGGCCACCCAAGAAGTTGATGGTTAAGACAGTATTTGAGCTCTGATCTCCCAGGGGAAGGACGAGCCTTAGGTAGGGCAATAGGAGCAGTTGTCCCAGGCCCTGTAATTTGGGGGCCCCTCCAGGAAGGGGGCCTTGGGAGCTCCAACAATACTGCTGTTCCTGTGGGACCCTGCCACCATTTCTTAGATTCATGGTAGTGGCGGGCCACCCGTGGGGCCCTGGAGAGCTGTGTCAGATAGCAGTGGGAGCTTCTAGGGCATCCAGGAATGAGGGAGGGCTCTGTGTGTGTGCACGTGCACACATGCGAGAAAGAGACTTTGTATGGGTGAGCAAGGGGCTTATTGTGTTTGAGTAAAGAAGGGGTGTGTGTGTGTGTGTGTGTGTGTGTGTGTGCGAGGAGAGAGAGAGAAACTGTATGGGGGTGAACTATTTGTGTGTGTTGTGCATGATGGGTGAGTAAAGGGTTGTTTATGTGTGGAGTTCCCCAGAGGAATGGGTGCCTGGGTTGTGCTGGGGTATGGAGGCAGGCCTAACCAGTTAGCCTGGAACACTATGCAGATGGATGGGCTCTGCTCTGCCCACCCACAGCACACGGAGGCAGTCAGGAAGGAGTGTTGTGGAAAGAGGCAGTCAGGAAAGATTGTACTATTGGGTCAGACTGAGGGTCCACATAAATAACTTTTATATTACTAAGCAAACATCAGACTGCCAACTGTTAAAGGGCCATTGCTAAGGGAGCAGTGTATGGGAACCACCTGCAAATTCTAAGGCTGGCCCTGCCCTAGTGGAAGTCTGGTGGAAGTCTAACACCTTATCCATTAAACCACACTGGCTTGCACATGCAGACACACACACCTCCTCAGAGGCAGTCCCTGTTGTACACACGTATCCCAGTAGCAAAGACACACACATGTGCACACGCACACATGCACACACACACACGGGCAGGGGCACACATGCATGCACATACTCACCCCCAGGTGCTGGGACACATATGCATATACATGCACTCACGCACAGGGACAAATGCACATATATGCACACATGGGCAGGGACACACATGCACACATACAAACATGTGCAGGGACACTTATTCATGCACATACGCTACTCCCCGTGGGTGTGACCGCACATGAGTGCACGCACACACACAGAGGTCACAATGTGATCTTCTGCAATTTATAAGTACCCACTCCTAGTCCATTCCCTAGGTAGGGTTGCCACCTATGTATATTTTTCCAGACCACTTATGAAAGATACATGTTGCAGGGCCTGCATTGGTGTCAATGCAGGCCCTGCAACATGTATTTTTCATACGTGACCTGAAAAAATATACATAGGAGGCAACCCTACAAGGATAGAGGACAGATCCATAGCACAGATCCATGATCTGCACCCTCCTTTTCCTGTGGGCATTCCTTAAGCTTCTCCCAACTTCTATGCAGCCCTCAGAGCTTCTAACTTCAAAGTGGCCCCTGGGAGGGAAAATGTCCCCTCCCCTGGATTAGAGCACTGTTTTGAATCCATATGCTCAAGCTGGCAGACCCAAAGCTTTCAGCTGGGCTATGGGGAGCTAAGCAGCCTGAACCTAAGCAAAATGGAACTTTGGCATCCGAACAACTTCAAGCCACAGCAATTTGGAAGGAGCCAAATAACATAATGGGCATTTTAACACACATGTTAAAGTTCTGGATGTTTCAATCTTCTGGGTTTACAAGCCCACAAGTAAGTTCCGGATTAATTTTTCACACACGCACTGCCCTGACGCAGTTCCTGAATGCATTCTTCACACAAACACTGCCCTGAGGCAGCCTAAAGTAGCTGTAGCTGTAAATGTGACAGGCTGCCATGGAAACCAAGCGACCACAGACCACAGCTGCCTGGAGCAAAGCCGTTTCCCAGGAAAACCTTTCACACACAAAAGTTCTGGGAGAAGTTTCACGCAGAAGTTCAAAGATCCGAATGTTTTAAGATCTGGGTGAGTGATTTAGGCACACAGAAAGTTCAGGATGTAACACCAAACATCCAGAAGAAATGTGTGTGTAAAAAGTAAACACCCAATGTCCTGCTGGGATGCTAGGTTGCTATTGCCCCCTTACTGATACTCTGCCTCAGAGGACAGAGCCCTCCCTTTTCCTAGTGCATATGCTGCATAGATTGCATGGCGGCCTGGCTTCTCTCTTCGGTTCCAGATTAAGCAGGGGGGTCTGGTCTCACCCTGTGAGGCTGGTTAGGGTACTGGGAAGCTGTGGTTTGAGACTGACCTGGAAAAGTTGTGCCACTGAAGGGTGGGCTCAGATGGGCTGTCCAGACTGTGGTAATAGTGGACACGTGCGGTTAGTAGGTGAGAGCTCAGAGGTCAGGAGAATGCAGGTGGGAAGGCAGGCCACACACAGGGGAGATGGGTTTTCTCCAATAGGCCGGGGGTGTGTGTGTCAAGGAAGGGATCTGTCTGCCCAGTCCAGAGGAAGGGTTTGAGTGGAACCTTCTCCTAGTGTCTCCAAAGCACACAGGGGGTTGAAAAGGAGGGTTTTAAATCCTGATGGGCTCCAAGGAAGTCTTTACTCTGAATCTGAAACCCCCCATGTGCTGCCTTCCCTGAGAGCAGCACTTAGCCCTTCTGGGAGAGCACCTGCAGGAACCACTGCAGTCCAGTCGGATCTTGCTTCAGGTCAAATGCTTTATAGGCAATTTTATAGGTGAAGAGAGAGAGAGAGAGAGAACAGCAATGTTTGTTGAAGTCATGAGCTTGGTAAGATACACTGCTTGGATGCCAGGCTGCAAGGGCAGCTCATCTGGATGCCTCCCTCCCATAGTCATGGTCCCCAGCTGCTTCCTGGCAGTATTGGCTGCTGCAGGGGTGTAGCTAGGTTGGAATGGGCCTTGGTGCAGAGAGATGAGATGGTCCCCCTGCCCATCCTGCAGCCAGGGGGCTGAATCCTACTGTCCCTCTTTCAGGAGAGAGAGTCAATTAAAAAAACAGTATCAAGCCTCGGGCACCTCTTTTCTGATTGCCTTCCATTGTCCTTGAAAAGCATTTGCAAGGACAATGGGAAGATGATGGAATGACAAAGAACTAAGTGGAAAGATACAATAACGTGGCTGTGGGTGGCCCAGGCTCATGTCCCAATTATGCCCCCCCAAAGGCAAAAGCTCCCAGACAGCCTTAGCATGCCACTGCAAAGGTATGGTGCTGCCCTGGCTCCCAGCGAGACCCTGCCCCTCCCCTCTTCCGGAGTGGCAGCAACCCTGCCAGGAAGTAAGTTTTAAGAGTGGACAGGGGAAACTCTAGCACTCTGCCCCTGCCCACTCTGAAAACTTCCTTCTTGGTGGAGCTCTTTGCAAGCAGCCTAAGCACTGCTAGAAAATGTTCAGAATAGGTGGGGACCCTGTTCCCTCCCCTTCCCACTCTGAAAAATGTCCTACTGGCACTCAGGCTGTTTCCCAGGGGTTCCCCTACAGCCCAAGGCTCAGGTGTCTGTGAGAAGGGGTGTCTGGAAACAAGCAATTGGGCAGCCCCTGCCACTACACTAAACTCTCATCCTTCCCACTTGTGTCTCCCCAGAGAGCACTGGGCTCTACCTCCTCCTCCCACTGAGTGGTTGTTTGTTGGTAGCAGGTGGTGTGGCCACTGGCCAGTAGAGGGTGGGGACTGTTGCCTTCTGGAAACCGACTAATGCAAACAACTTGGGATTGCTCAATCCTGCCCCTCCTTCCCAAGTACACAGGGAGGCAAGAGAGAGAGGCCTGTCTTGGAGGAGAAAACACTTTGAACTGCACTTGGCAGGGAAAGCAAATGCGACAGGAAAGTAGCGTGAGTCTGTCTGCTCAAGGAGAGAGAATAGATTGTGCCCCATTAAAGAACCACTTTTGTCCCCACCCTCACTGGGAACCCACTGGGAGGAGGAGGTCAGGAAGCATTGATGCAGCAAGGTACATGGGATGGAGTGGGAGAAGGATGAGCACTTATAGTGCAAACCCAGGGATTAGGGGCTTTATTCATGGCATCTACAATGCTAGGACAAGAAAAAAGTCAAGTCCTATCAAAGTCTCCTGGGTAGTGGGCAGATAGAACTATTACCACCCCCCAGCCCCCCATCTCCTGGCGCATGGGCACTGCTCCTATAGTCCTCGCTGCCCAGGGCCCCTGTCAGGGAGTGGCACAGAGGTGGGGCTGGGCTGTCTGGGAAGAACACAGTGCCTCAGCTCAGTTACTAAACCAGATAATTTTATTGCAAAATGTAACTTAGTACAAATGAGTGAGGGAGTCACCATGGAGCCACGTGTAATGTGTAACAGGGAGGGCCCTGCCCTTGCCAGCCTGCATCCCGACCCAGTGGCCCATGGTGAGGCTCTGATGGCTGGCCCAGTCACCTCAGGGCAGGATACGGGGAGGAGCGAAGAGAGGGATGCCAGCCATCTTTACCCATACAGGACCCACAAAAGCATATGCCAAAGCACATCACCCACAGAAAGGCTTCCTGCCCACTCCTCATTCCATCCATTCCTGATGCCCCCCAGCTGCCCCACCCAGAATGTATTTGCTTAACACTCCCCAGCCTAACTGTATCTGCTGAGCACCCACCACCACCACGTTTCAACAGCCTTCCCAGCAGCCAGACCCAAGACAGCTGTCAAAGTGAAGTCCCAGGAGCCTGGTTCTGCATTCTGCCCTGTGTTCCACAGAAACCATAATTCCCAGTCCCTGTCTGAAGGGGGTATCATAATCCCATGTTAATTCTTCTCCCAGGCAGCTGCCTCAGAGCGAAGCCCTCAGAACAGAGGAAACGGGGTAGGGGATAGCGAGTGGCAAACATCAAGGGCAGAGCCAGCAGGAACCCTGCTTCCCCTCAGCACAAAAAGCTTTCCCCTTACCGACCAGGCCTTGGTCTCACTTTCACCCACAACAGTTTCCAGACATATTGACTAAGACAAACTGAGGCAGAGCTCATGGGATGTGAATCAGGGTTCCTTGGGGTCTCTCCAGCAGTCTAGAGATGGGGGAGGTGCATGAGATCAAAGACAAACAATCACCACAAGACAGAAAGGAAAGTCTTAGCTGGAGCTCATCCCTTCACCGAGCCCTGAAAACAGGTGCCGGAGTCCAGCCAGTCCCCCCCCCCCACATCCATCTGTCCCTGAGGTGGCCATAGTCTCCTTCGATGGTGGTGGGTGGAGGTAGTGGTCAGAAGCAGTCTTGTGGGTGGGAGCAGAAGGGAGCTGGCTGGGCCGAGTTGCTCCTACACATAGTTCCTCTTGTCGTAGCTGGGCACTGTGGACCGGGGTGCAGAGTAGGCCACCTTGGCTGGAGTATAGTTTTCATCCCTGGGGGGGCAGGAGCAGCAGAGCAGGGCTCCTCCAAAGAGAAACAGCGCTGCGGCAGCCCAGCCGATGTAGAGTGAGGCACCCAGCTCCCGCTTCTGGGCCTCAGGCACCAAAGGGTTGTAGAAGTCGCGGATGATGGTGTTGGCTGACCAGCTAACAGGGATGAGAGTCATGATCCCGGTCAGCAGGAAGATGACTCCAGAGACAATGGTGATCTTGGCCTTGGTTGTCTCATCCTCCACACAACGAGTGCACTGCGCCCCAATCAGGAAGATGAGCAGCCCCAGTACACCCAGAATGATGGCAATGACAAGCAGGGCACGGGCAGCTTGCAAGTCCTGGGGCAGCGCCAGCATGGAGTCGTAGACCTTGCACTGCATCTGGCCCGTGCTCTGCACCACGCAGTTCATCCACAGCCCCTCCCACATGATCTGTGCTGTGACTATGGTCTGCCCGATGAAGGCCGTCACCCTCCACATGGGCAGCCCACAGCAGAGGATGCTGCCCAGCCAGCCCAGCACAGCCAGGGATACCCCACCAATCTCCAGACCCATAGACATGATGCCACACTGCAGAGGCTTCTCCGGCCAAAGGCTCTTGCTGACAGCACCTGTTGCTGCGTGTGTAGCCTCCGGCAGAGCTGATCAGGTGCCTGGGGCTGTGGCTGCCTTATAAGAGCCAACACAGAGGGGCTGGGCTGCATTAGCTCGGGGTGGGGTTTCACTAACGGACTTTCGCCCTGCCTTGCCCTGCTCAGGCTCTTTAGCCCCCTCCCTCCTCCTTGTTTGTGGAGATGGCATTGGTGAGAGGGAGGCTGTGGAGGCGGAGTGAAGACGGGCACTGGATTTCTGCCTGCTCATGACGTTCCAGCTTGGGCAGAGGCTGAGGAGAAGGGGCAGGACCAGGATCTGAAGGGCCCTGCTTTAGGCTGCAATCAAGCCTCTAGCCCCTTCCTGGAACTCAGGTGTCACCTGCAGCAGGAAGGTCACTGACTTACCCAGCCGGCCCTACCCTTAGCCACAGGCCATGTCAAGCAGCAGAACCAGCTCCTGGCACTTTTGGGACGCACCCAGGGCATATTGCTGCAAAGTGTGCAGCCTTGCTGGAGAGGGCAGGGAGGGCAGCTGCTCCCAGTCAGAAACTGCAGGGTACATCTCTCCTTTTCTTGGGAAGGGGTGCTTTGCCTCCAGGCCCCATCTCCACTTTTGTTCTGCTTCCCCCGACTCTGCTGTTCTCATTATACTGGGGGCTAGAAGGAGTCTAGGGCTGAGATGCAGGAAACAAAACTTTCCCCTTGCTACTGTGTTTTCAGGGAGACAATTTCTACTGAACCCCTCTAGCCCCCTTCCTCTGGGCTGGGCAGCCTACCAGCCTTCTAGAGCAGCAGAAGCACAATCCTTCAGGCCAGCCCCATTCTGCCCAGGCCAGCCCGACCCTGTCTTTTCAGCTGAGGGGGTGGGGGTGGGACGAGGACTCACAGCCTCTGCCTATTAGGGGGCAGTACCGAGTGCTACTGCAAGAGCTGAGCCAGAGTTTATTTAACCTTTGCTGTGCTCTATCAGATCTCTGTTACCACTGTGTCCCAGACAAAGGCAGTTTATTTGAGAGTACAGCCCTATCAGCTTCCTGCTCACGCCCAGGCTACTGCTTATCGGCTGCAACGGCCTCTGGGTGAACTCACACATAACTCTTATACACTCCTATGTCCATGAGGTCCCAGAAGCTGTATAATCAGCCCCGGATGATCCCCTGATCACTGTTGCATACAAGTGAGATACACTGAGTTCCAACCCTGCTTTAAACTTGGATCCGACAAATAGATCAGAGTGGAATAGATCACACGCAACAGTGATCAGGGGATCATCAGGTGGCTGGGGCTGATTACACAGCTTCCAGGGCCCTGCAGACATCGGAGTTTAGAAGGGTTACGTGTGAGTTCACCCAGTCTGTGTTGCCGTGCTGCCTTTCAGAAACACTGTCACCGGGATCAGGGTCCCCCTCTTTCTCTAGGCTGTCCCCTGAATGCCCACTAGGCCAGCAGCAACCCAGTTGCCTGTGCCCACATGGGTTCCCAAGTGATCAGAAACCCTCACCGCAATCAGGGAGCTTTCGGAGGTCCGCACCCCCAGAAACGCCTCCCCTTATTCTCCCAGCCCAGCCGTAACTCAGAGAACCTTCTCTGGCCACCCGTAGCTTGGGAGACTTCATGGTGGGGTTGTCTTATATAAAAAAGGTCCGTCTAGGCTCTCACCTAGATAGGGTACCCCCTTAGTGAACCCCCCAAGGCTGAATAAACACACAAGCATGCTAGGCTTGGTTATAAAACATATATTTAGCACATACAAGTATAAGGCTGTTGATCAGATGGTGCAAGTCAATAAATCACATATAAAGCAAATGCATTCTAAAATACCCCGAAGTTCCCTAACTGTCCTCTTACCCTAAGGCTCAATCCGGGTTGATCAGAGTCTCTTGCGGCCTTGGTGTTGAGGCTGGGCTCAGTTCTTTTAGTGAATTGGAAAGTCTCTAGTTCATGGTTGGTGCAGCCTCCCTTGCAGCTGCTTGCTTCTGCTGGTCAAGATGGAAGAGAGAGTGTATAGATCCTGTGTCTTCATTCCTTTGCAGGTTGGGTCACTTCCCCCCCTCTTGCTCCTTTTGTTATTCTGAGCTCGTTGCAGATCCCATTTGGGCATTACCTTGGCATCAAAATGCTCGTTCTGCCTGATAATGGGTTTTCTGTCCCCCCACCCTACCAAACCAGTTCAGCAGGGTGGTAAGGCTCACAATATTCTCATATTTCTCTTTAACTGTCCTTGTTAGTAGCCAAATTTACCCCCAGTATCCCAAATTCTGTGTCCCATTACCCCAAATAAGTGTGTTGCCCCCTTTCCCCCATGACAAACACACACAGAGGGCGCTCATCCCCATCTTCCCTGCTTCCTGTCTGCTTCTCAGTGACTGGGCCTTCCTAGTCCCTTCCCACCAACGTACAGGAGTAGGTTTCTCTTCTTGTCCCCAGGGATTTGTTGTATCCTTGAATTTAACATGAGCAGAGAACATACCTAATCCCAGCCAGGAACATTACCAGTCAGGCTACATGCTGAGGGAGGGCAAGTGAGCCAGCTACAAACACCTAGTACCCTTAGTTCTGCCACAGCTCCACCTGCACTGAGTGGGAGAGGGAAGAAACTGACACCCGACCCTTCCTGCATGCACACATGCCTACACACACACACACCCTGCCTGCTCACAACAGCCTTGGTCACGCTTTCAATGCAGCAACCCCAAGGAGAGCCAGCAGCAGTAATACACAACAGAGAACCTTACACAGTGAGTGTTTTCAGATGGACAGTGATTGGGCTGGAGTCCCGGAGCGGGCACGTGGGTGACCCAAACTGAAGCTGCACGCACCCGTGGTTTTGCCTGCCTTCAGACAGACAGCCCGGTGCGTGGATGAACTGAGCGCGCGGGCAGCAAACACGCTTTCCCCCTGCCCCAGGAAAGCCTTAGCTTGGAAACACACAAACAGATGAACCAACCCTGCGCTCCAGCCCCACGGCTTTCTCTGGTAACCATGGTAATCCGATGCGGCAGAGAACCTTACACAGTGTTTTCAGATGGACAGGGACTGGGCTGGAGCAGCAGCCGCTCTTGCCATTTGGTCCACCAGCATCTATGATCTGGGTGGGACTGTGTTTGGCCAGGGCTCACAGGCCCATTTAGATGGACAGGAGTTCCGTCTTCACCTATTACCGTGGGTTTGGCCAGCTCCCTCGGACCCTCGGAGAAGTGTGCTCCAGGATCTTGCAGAACGCCACCTGCCGGGCTGCCCCAGAGCAGCCACAGCCTGCTCTGTTTTGCACATCTGGAGGTCACTCTTCAGATGGACAGGTAAACCCGGGGGTGAAGTGGGCTGGTGTGGGCAAAAGTGGAGCTGCTGTCCATCTGTTTACACCCAGCGTAGCACCCTACACAACACAGCACCTTACACAACTCAACACCCTAACATAATACAACATAAGAACATAAGAAGAGCCATACTGGGTCGGACCAGTGGTCCGTCTAGCCCAGCATCCTGTCTCCAACAGTGGTCAGCTCTGGTAGCTCAAGAGAAGTATATAACCAATCTCCTGCTGACCGCTCCCAACTCCCAATAGCCAGGGGTTTAAGCTCTAGTAGGCGTTTATGGCTCTATCCTCTAAGAACTGATCCAATTTCCATTTGAAACTAGTTAAGCTGCTGGCTTTCACAGCCTCCTCTGGCAGGGAGTTCCACATCTGTATTGTCTGCTGTGTGAAAAAGTACTTCCTTTTGTTCGTTTAAAATCTGCTGCCATTTTACTTCAGAGAGTGTCCCCTTGTTCTCTTATTGTGGGAAAGGGCAAACAACAGTTCCCTATTTACTTTCTCCATGCCACTCATGATATTATAAACTTCTTCCATATCCCCCTGTAATCGCCTCTTCTCAGAGTTAAACAGCCCCAACCTGTTGTTCCACTTCTCATATGGAATTCGATCCACACTTGCTGCCCTTCTCTGAACCTTTTCCAGTTCTATTGTATCTTTCTTGAGATTGGGTGACCTGAACTGGACACAGTATTTAAAGTGGGGTCATACCAAAGATTTATACAGCGGCATTATATACTTTCCCTTTTATTCTCTATTCCTTCCGCAATAATGCATAGCATTTGGTTTGCCTTTTTGACTGATGCTGCACACTGAGCTGATTTATTCAAGGAACTATCCATGACTCCAGTCCAAGATCCTTCTCCTGAGTGGTTACAACCATATTAGAACCTAGCATTGCGTATGTATAATGAGGATTATTTTTCCCTATGTGCATCACCTCAATTGTGATGTATTTAATTCACAGTCTGAAAACAATGTGCGACTGCCTTCAATGTGCATGATCCCCGACTTCCGTCTCATCTAATCCCGCCTTGTGGGATTTTGAAATATCGCGCGAGCTGGTCGCGCCACGACGACCTGCTCTTGTAAAAGCAGCTAGAGACAAAGTAGTACAGTGATATCTTTTATTGGTCCAACTACAGTTGGTGGAAGTATGCAAGCTTTTGGGGTCCTTTGTCAGCCCTTGGTTTGCCTGACGAAGAACCCTGTGAGGTCCGAACGTTTGCACACCTCCACCAACTGCAGTTGGTCCAATAAAAGATATCACTATACTACTTTGTCTTTGATATTTGGGATCAACAAGGCAACCGTACTTTGAATAATTTGGTGTCATCTGCAAATTTAGCCACCTCCACCCCTTTTTCCAGATCATTAAAACACAAAACACAGCACTCCACACAACACAAACAGATGAACCAACCCTGCGCTCCAGCCCCACGGCTTTCTCTGGTAACCATGGTAATCCGATGCGGCAGAGAACCTTACACAGCCCCTTACACAACGTGCACCTTACACAAACCAGCACCCTACACAATGCATGCTACACATTACAGCATCCTGCAACATAGGCTACACAACACAATATTCACAGTATTCTGTGAGCACAGCATGCTCTACAACACAACATTCTTCTCAATGCAGATTATACAACAGAGCATGCTGTGTAATGCAGTACACAACACAAGGCAGGCTACCCAATGCAGAGAGCTACCTAACATGGGTTTGGGCTTGTGGTTTGCTTTCTGACTCAGGAAAGAAACTGTGAGGCACAGGAGTCCATGCTGTGTTTGTGCAGTATCCAGCACAAAAGCACCTCAATCCCTTATTGTGGTTTCTTAAGCACTGCCCCATGATAAGCAGCAGCAACAGTAGCAAAGAGACAGCACTTCTTGGTCACATAGAAAGTGAAACCTGCCTGGGTGTGAGTGGATCCCCAGCAGCAGCTTCCTCTTGAAACTGCGGAGAGCCTCAGCAGGCAGCTCCCAGAGGGTCGAGCTGCCGTAGCCCTGCGAGCAGGGTGGCCATACCTCCCCGTTAAAAGAGGGCACTTATGAAAAATAGATGTTTCAGGGCTGCATTGGTTCCAGTGTAGCTCAGCACCATGTATTTTTCATAAGTGTTCTCTTTCAAAGGGGAGGCATGGCCACCCTACCTACAAGCCCTGAGCCATGGCCAGATACGCAAATTTTAGAAGACACTTATGAGAAATACAGATTGCAGGGCTGCACTGACTCCACTACAGCCCTGCAACCTGTATTTCTCATGTGTCCTCTAAAATCTGCATATCTGGCCAGCCTGCTTGGCACTGGATCCACAGTTCCCCCACTGCCTCTGGTTCCATGGACCCCAAGCCTCCTGGATGCTCTGGCAGGCACTGGGGACACAAAGCACAAGGAGAGGATAAGACTCTGGAAAACTACAGGGCCGCAGGGCTGCAGCGTTCAGTCACAGGGCCCAGGTGTGTTCTCACTGGAGATTTTCCAGACGCTATGGCACTGGACAGCAGAGACTGGAGCCTGACTGCAGCTTGCCATGTGGGGCCACTGCCATGCCCAGTGAGCATGCCGCTACTAGCCAGGCCTACTACTAGCCACAAGCCTGTCCCGTGTTGGGGCTGAGCAAGGGGAAACTGTAGCAAAGCAGCACACCTACATAGAGCATCTTAGGAGCCTGCTTTTGTGGGGAACAGGGAGATAGCCCAGGGCCAAACTCTGGAGCCCTGCGGCCCTCGCCCTGGAGAAGCCCCGGATCAGCTGGTTCTTAGCTAGGACATTGGTACTGGAATTGGGGACTGCATGACAAAGGGGCAGACTAAGAAACTGGGTGGGGTGAGTGGAGGTGGGAACCTGGGACACGTTTTATTTCTATGGGTAGGGCAAAAGAATGTACCGAGGAAAAGTGCTCCCCGCCCCCATACTCTCACTTATCTGTGGACCTGTTCCCAGTGTGGGGAGCTGGTCCTCTAGTGGTGGTGAGTTGTGGGGCTTGACAAGGGGTCCATTGCATTTTTTTGTCTTTGGGCAGGTAGGCACTGTACATCCTGGAATGGAACAGCGTGCATGGATATGTGTGTGTGAGTACATTTGTGTATGTGCGCATGTGCATATGAGTGTGTGCACCCAGTATGTGCTTGTGCACATGTTTATGTACATGTCTCTGTATGTGCACGTGTGTAATTGGTAGAAGTGTCCAGGCCACCAGCACTAATTGTTTCCTAGCACTGGCACAGAACAAAGGGAATCCTTTATCCCTGGAGGGGAGCAGGCAGCTTGACAGATCTTGACTCCACTCTGCTCTGGGAGCCGGATGGGCTCTGCCTCAAGCAACCCTCTGGGGTCTGGCAAAGGCCCCTTTCACCTCCTGTCCTTTCCCCATTTGGGTGCCGACTGGGCACGTTGGCTGCACCAGTGCACTGCTGCCTCTAGGCTCAGAGCAGCCCCTGAATCCAGGCCAAGCCTCCCCTCCCCCGTCTCCCTCTCTTTTTCTTTCTCCCTTTTGCATGCACATTCACTCACACACACACTTTCTCCATACATGTTGTCACTCCTACACACAAGCACTCATACACTGATGCTTCCAAGGCAGCTCTGGCTGGGCCAGGCCTTGCTATGAACAGCAGGCAGTTTCAGTCCTGGGGGTGAGTCAGAGCTGGGGATTCCCACTTCCTCCATGCCCAGGTGCTGAGTGTCCAGTGGGGAAGGCAGTGAAAGCACCACCAGAGCAGAAGCAGTGATTGGCCTCACCATAGAGCCACTCCCCCCCCCCTTTGCTGTCTCTTTGTGGTCTCCCAATCCCCCCACCACCACCACACACATACTGTCCTGACACATGCTTGGGAGAACCCAGCTGGTGCCTGACTGGCACACACATCCCCCACCCTGTGCTTGCACACTCTCTCTCTCTCTCTCTTTTGCATGTGCACACACGCACTCAGCTACATGCACATTCTCTCCCCCCCCCCCCCCCCTCCAGTTTTTCTCCACATACACAAACACCGATACTCTGTCAGACTCTCATACTGCCACACCTACTCGGAAACATACACACTGTCTCCCTGGTAATCACTCTTTTACCCTCAACCTCTGTCATGCCACTCACCTAGACACACAGACACACCCTTATTTTACCTCTCTGCTCAATCTGTTTGTTCCTCTCATGCATGGATGTGTGCACGCACACATACACATGCAGTTTCTGTTCTATTCGAGCACCACTTTATTAGCAAGACAATTCATACAAGTGTTGCCACACCTAGAAAGGCAGACCCCTCAGATGCCTTCCAAGGACCAGCATGATCAACACAGTCAAGCTCTGAATTTGAGGCCTGAGCTTTCCCTTCCCTCTGTCCATTGTTCCTCACAGCCCATTCCTGATTTGGCAGCAGGCAGCTCCATAGCACAATGCCAACTCTCTCTGTTCTCCCTGGATTGAGCACAGTTTCTTCTTGTCACTTTCAGGTAAATTCTTGCACAATCCCTAAGTAGCCTGAGGAAGTCCCTTTGTTGTACTTCCTGATATTTGGGACATTGGAGCAGAAATTGTCTCTGTCTCAGCGTCTCATTTAACAGTTTGCACAGTCTCCTTTTTCTCAGTTTGGAGTGTGTTTGTGCCTCCAGGTCACTGGCTCTCGTTGGTGAGACTCTGCCGTAGTTTTGCACATTTCACTATGGTGAGATTGTCCACTAGTACAATAGTTCTGTACTGGGACCTCTAGCATTCAAGCTCATGTGCTGCTGTTTAGTTGCTGATCTAGCAGCAAGCCCTTTGGGGTTTGATACTTGGACCCACCATGCAAGGTGGCATCCAGCCCTATAGGAGTGGATGCGATTGCATTGAGTTTAGTAACTGATCTTCTGATGTAGAGTTGAGCAAACTGTGGCTCAGAACTCGAGCTGCATATGGCTCTTGGGCAGTTGTGGCTCTTGGACAGGGCTGGTCTTGGGCCACACATTGTTTAATGGTCCTGTATCATACACATACTTTACTGCACCGGAGTCTCATCAGCTGAATTCCAGCTGCTCCTCAGAATTTCAGCAGCTAGGACCATAGAGCACTGGCTCTGTCAGCCAATCATGAAGCAGGAGGGTGTGTGTGTGTGTGTGTGTGGCCCTTTTCACACGTGTGCGGTGGGGGGGTGGGGGGTGCCCGTGTGAACGCTGTGGTGGGTGAGGGGGGATGGGTGGGTTCCAATGCCTGTTGCTGTGTACGTGGAGATGTGTGGAGGTGGTGGAGATGGGTATGCGTGCACACCCACCTTGCACACCCACCTCCACCCACCGTGGGCGCACACCCATCTCCCTACCCACTGTGGCCTATTTGAAAAGGGCCTGTGTCTTGTGGCTCTTGGCCATATGAAGATTTTGGGGTTGGGAGTTTTGCCCACCCCTGTTCTAGTACTCTGCACTGCAGCAAAGGGAGGGCTGGCTGCTTCAGGAGATGTTACATGTCGAACAGGAGCAGGAAGTGTCCCAGGGCTGCTCTGCCCCAACTGGCACTGGCATCCCCTCTGTACATGGAGAATTTGCCTGAAAGATGAACAGTGCGAGGATTGGGGATGGAGAAGGTTATCTCAGCCACTGAAGCCACCTTCCTCCCATTTTCTTTCCTTCACTGGCACACCTGCTGTGACATACACAAACATGCACAAAAGTGCATGCACCTATATACACACACACATACATGCACACTCCTCCCCACCCTGTCCCCTAACACAGTCTGCTGCCCAATGCCCCCAGTGACTCTCTGCAGTGTCTGTGCTTCCCTTCCCCGCCTCTCCTGGCTGCTGGCCCAGCCCTGCCTTCTCTCCAAGAATCTCCTCCTGCCGCTGCACCTGATGCCCAGAGACCCCCTCACAGCCAGGCAGCTGCCCCTCCTCCCTCCCTCCCTCTGGTGTCCCCCGGTATTGCTCACTTGCTCGCTGGCAGCCACAGGGAGCTCTGGCAGGTTAGTGAGACTCTCCTACCCGTCTCATCCTGTCCTCACAGGGACCCAAACACACGCCCCTGCCTGCCTTCTGCCCACCTGCCAAGCACGGGCAGTGACAGGACTAGGTTCCTGAGGTGTGGGGCATCATGGATAGGTCTGACTTTGGGTTTTGGTGCCTGTTGTGCGGAAGGGATAAGGCTGGGTCTCTGGGTCTTGGTACCTGTTGTGAAGCAGAGACTGGGCTGGGTCCCTGGGTTTCAGTGCCTGTTGTGGAGCAGGGATGAGGCTGGGTCTCTGGATCTTGATGCCTTTTGTGGGGTAGGGATGGAGCTGGGTCTCAGTGCCCATTGGGGGGCGGGGACAGAGCTGGGTTTCTGGGGCTCAGTGCCCATTAGGGGGCAGGGATGGGGATGGGTCTCTGGGGTTCAGTTTCCCCTTTTGGGGAAAAGGATGGGGTGGGGTCTCTGGGGCTTGGTGTCTGTGTGTGTGTGTGGGGGGAGCAGGATGTGGCTGGGTCTCTTGGACCTCAAGGCTATCGGGGAGGGGCTGGCTCCCCTGCCTGAGCTGCCATATGCCTGCTGGTTTCCTCTCCCACAGGGGACTGCACTTTGGTTGTTGCTAGGATTGTGTTAGGATTTGTTGCTTGTTGGCATGGTCAGGAACAGTGGGACACAGTGTCTGGGGACTGTGCCAAGCGCTAAACCCCAAAGGCCTGCTCAGCTCAGCATTCCGCTATGAGCAGCAGGATCCTGCCCCCAGTCTGCACTGGGCAAGGTTCTCAGGCATGTTCCTTATACTGGGGTGCAAGCTTGCTTCGCTTCCATTTCTTTCTGCAGGGAGGAGGGGGGAATCACAGCCATCCTTTAAACTGAGAGTAGTCTGGTCTGCCACTCCTGGATCTCCCCCATGATAGCAGAGCACAGGGCACAGCGTGGGGCTGACTAGGGCGAGCGATGCACAGTCTGCACACACACTCACAGATGCATGCACATGCACACACATGCACGATGCACATGCATGCGCACGCACCCACACCCACACGCACGCACACACACGCACGCGCGCACACACACACACGCATGCATGCATGCATGCATGCACATACCTCCTCCCCATTTGGGTAAATTCTCCACTTGGCCGCTGACTGGAGGGAACCAGGAATGGCCCAGGAGGGACTGCTTTCCTCTCACCCCTCTCTGAAACAGAGGGAAGTGGAGAGAGGGTCTGAGAAAAGGGAAGATGAGCCATGGGAGGCTCGGCCTTTGAGGGTGATGGGGGGAGGAGTTATTTGCCAGGAAAACGGGCCCCAGAAAAGTGAGAGGAAGCAGTCTGCATAGGATGCTGAGCTAGTCATACACCGGACACAAGCCCAAGGAGCTGGGCAATGAAAGAGAAAGAGAAGGAAGTGGGCGAGAGAGATTGGGAGCCTAAGGCACACAAGTCTTACAGTTTCTGAGATGCCCTGGGAACCAAAACAGAAAGGACCTGTGTCCCTGGGACGCAAGCACAGAAAGAGTTGAGGGGCAGCCCCAGAACATGCAGTGGGGAAAGAAGCTGTAGCAATAGCCAGTGACCTGGCCTCGAAGGTGAAGACTGGGACTGGGAAGGAGCTTGGGGTATAGACCAACCTGCACAAAGGCCCACAGAAGGGGCAATAGGGACCAGTCCCCTACCCCATACCAATTTGTGGCCAGGGCTGCTAGGCCATGGGGAGCGCATAGATTAGGGTGGGGTTAATCCCCATGCCAGCCCAGGGAAATCTCCAAGGGGCTATTAATGGGCATTTTCTGGGCACTGGAGGTAGGCAAAGTTATAGGTGTGACCCCTATAAGCTGGGACCCTCCCTGACCCAGGCCCGCCCAAGCTGGGCTGGAGGGAGGGGTCGGAGAGCTCTGGTAGCTAATGAACTCAGAGCCTCCCCCCTCCCCCCAGCCCACATCCAGCAGCAAAGGACAAAGCAGGAGGGCAGGAACAAGAAGCCCTTTCTCAGCTCCTCAGGGGCTGCTTGTTCCCAGCTTTGCATGCCTTCTGAGGTCACGTGCACTCAGTCACGCAAGGCAATGCTAGGTCTGTGGGAGGGACCCGTTTTCCCTGCACTGGCTGCCCTGATGGTGATGGCAAACGGTGCCAGGCCTGGTTTCCCAAGGACCATTGGGGCCTTGGATATGGGGGGAACTACCCATGTCCCCATGCCCTGAGCATTCAGCTACTGCCCCCCACAGAGGCTTGCTTTTTGTTCAGGAGAGGGTGCTCCTACTCCCTACCAAGACTGATGGGAAGCAGGGGTCCTGGGTTGTCGGGTATTTGTTTGTAGGGTTCTATGAAATTGGGGGTGTCTGCTCTATTGAGCTTTGGGTTAATGTGTTTATTTATAGATAAGACCTTTCTTGCTACACTCCTGGATTGTTAACACTAGTAGGATACTCTATTCTCATGAAAATTCTTATTCTTTAGTTCTTTGTCCAGTTTCAAATCCAAGGTCTAACTTCCAAAATCCAAAGTCCAGGTTCCAAGTTCGACGTCTAGATCCAAGTAGTTTTTGTGCCTCTCTATAGGGGATGTCTGATCTATTGGGCTATATGAAGCTGTGAGGGAAGGGTCTGTTCTGTGGGGTTTTGTTGAGCTGAGGAGCTCTCCTGTGGGGCTCTATGGAACTGGGTGGGTTGTTCTGAAATAAAGGAATATCCTTTAAAATAAGGAACATCTGACAACCCTAGCTTCCAGTGTGTGCTGGTGGCTGTGTGGTTGTGTTAGTGTGTGCATGACTGTGTGTCCCTTTGGCTGGACTGGAGGTGCCTCCCGTCTTGCTGTGTGTCTCTACCACTTTCAGACATCCCCCCCACCCCACCCCCGCGCACATATTCTGGCTGTGGGGGGAATGAGTAGCCAGGATATGCGCGGGGATCGGCTGGTCTGAAAGCACACACACACACACACACCCCCGTACAGCTTTGCCAGCAGACACGCACAGGGATGCAGAGGTAAATTTCCTGCTCTGCATCCCTGTGCGTGAGCACATTCCCACAACCAGGAGATCAGCGCTTTTTTCTTTCCCCCGCATATTATAATGATGTGTGAAGGACTCCATACATACGCTTATTTAGCAGTCCGTCCGTTTGTTTTTTAAACGCATTTGGGGGCAGCCGAAAGCTACCTTTACAAGCGCACATTTGACATGACCCGCATAAATCCTCTTGTGGGAATGTCGGTGTCATGTCAGTTACACAGCGCCTCTCCCGCTCTGGGCTCCGCTCCTCTCCCCTCTCCGGGAGCCGGGGAAGCAGGGCGCTGTGTCTATTCGCTGCTGCCTCTCTCTGACCCACTGGAGAGTTTCCCTTCCCTAGTAGCGCTCCAGCCACTAGCAGCAGTAGCAGCAGACCAGAGCCCCTTCTCTGCTCGGTGCAGGGATCCCAGCCCCAGCGATCATCAGAGCTTGCTCCAGTAATAGCAAGAACTGCTGGACTGAGGGGGTCGGGGGGGAGAGAGTTTGCAGTGGGGCTGGTAAGGGAGAGGGAGAAAGCGGTATCTGCAAAGTTGGGTGAAGTTATGGCAACGGGCATGTTTAGCGCTGTGCATGTCAGCTGCTCCTCCTCCTCTCCCCCCACCCCCCACCTGAGGGGCTGCACTGGACATACATTCAAATGCTGCTTTTCCTAAATGCAGTCAATTTCAAAATGGGCTCAAACCCAGTGTGAATAGTGCATGGGTTTATTTAAGCACATTTCAAATCTTTTCAAATCTTTTTTATTAGCTTGACCTTAGGTCATTGCAACACAAAAGTAAACATACTATATACAAGCTTCACAAATGCAAATTAAGCGCATTTTGAAATTGACTGCATTTAGGAAAAGCAGCATTTTAATGTATGTGTGAATGTGCTATTGCGTTTTGGGGGTGGGGGTGGGGTTTCAGACCGGCCGATCCCCACGCATATTCTGGCTGCTCATTCCCCCCTCCCCCCACAGCCAGAATATGCACAGGGGGTGGGAGTGTCTGAAAGTGGCCTTAAGAGGCAGCACAGATGCTCCATTGTTCAGCAGGTCAGAGCCTCAATGGCAGTGCTGTTCTACTAGGGCAGGGGAGCTGAGGGAGAGCACCTTGAGGGAGCAATGGGTCCAAAGGGGAGTGCCTTCCACAAAGAGGAGAGGGACATGCTAGATCCATCCTCTCCCTAGACCCTAACTCAAGGAAGCGGGGGGTCTTTGGCTGCTCAGCACACAACTAGTCCCAGGCTAGGAGTCACCCCAGGTTTTCAGCAGGGGTTTCTGGCTTCCAGACCCAGGGACTACCCTGGGCAGTTTGTGTCCTGGTGCTCCCGGCTCCATTGGGGCCCCACTGAGCAGCGGACATGCAGCCATCACTGGGTGCTGCTGCCTCTGTATCACCAACTGATCCACAAATCCTGCAGCCTTTTTTTTTTTAGAGCTGAGATGAGCACCCGCCAAAACGAGCAAACTCTTCAAGTCAGAATGAGCCAACTCAAAATAAACAAAATGGGTAATGAATGGCATCCAACTGATCTTTGTTCTATTACCCCTTTTCGTGGTGTTTCATTCAGTCTGTTTGTTCTGGTTGGTTGTCTAATTGATGAATGGTGTGATGCTGGTTGGCCAGCCTTGTGACCTGGAGGGGATTGGAACTCCTCTTACTGATGGAGTCTGGCCCCCTCTAGTTAATCAGGTTCGCAACCTTGGCATGCTTCCGGACCTCTTGCTGCGCCTGGATTGTCAGGTTGCTGTGGCGGCCAGGAGCACTTTTCACCAACCTCTATAACTTTTAAACCAGTAGTAATTCTTTTTTGAAATTTCGCATGTGTGGTCAGAGGACATGACTGTATAGCAGGGCAAAGGTGAAGAGGTCATCAAGCCAGAGCAGTTCAAAGTTTAATGGGCGGGGAGAACATTGCAACTTTTTCTTCCACTTGCTCTAGCTGGGTTTTTGTTTTGTTTGTTTTTTTGCTTCGTCTATGGACCTGAAAATGTCCATATATCCTTTTAAAAACCCTCTACTTTATGCTTCTAATTACTATTTTTCACTAAGAATTATAGTCTAAAAGCTATAATTGCTCCCGTCAGTGATATAGCAGGGCTCTGGTGGACCTGGGTTCATGTCCCAATGTGGCCCCCCCAAGGGCAAAGAGGGCACGCTCTCCCTAAGCGGTGGCCCTCTCCCATGGTGTTTCCTGGCCAGCCTCAGCCTACCCCTACCCCTGCCAAGACAGAGGTGCCACCCTGGCTCTCAGCAAATTCCCCCTGACAGCAACCTTGCCAAGAAGGAAGTTTTATGAGAGGAAAGCCAGTACTCCTGTCCTGCGCTGTCCTGCCCTGCGCACTCTGAAAATTACCTTCTTGTTGGAGCCCTTTGCAAGCAGCCTGAGCACTACTAGACAATGTTCAGAGTAGGTTAGAGTGGAGCATTAGCCCAGTTTCCTCCTCCTCCTCCTCACACCCTGAACATTTCCTTGCAGTGCTCAAGCTGCTGCTTGCAAAGGTCCCGCTAGAGTCCAGGACCTGGGCTTAACTGAGCCCCTTCACTCCATGGTAGGTATGCCCCTGACTTCCACTGATAAAGAACTGAAATGAGATGCATTTAAGAAAGTGGTTTCATCTGATGTCTGAACATGCTGCTTCTGGGAGACATGCTGCCATGCCAGTCTGAGTGGTGCTGCATGAGAAGAGGATTGTCTTTGGAACAGATGGCTACCAAAGGCAGCTGTTCAAATATCAGTCCTTCTATAGTGTGCCTCTTGGTGTTGTTAAAGGGATTTTATAGAGGCGCAGTCATGCCTCTATTAGTTAAGGTGAGCAAGACGGACTTCTCGTTGAATCTCCGCCTATCTTTAACATGGGACTTTTGAGGCACTTTACTTCCAGGCAGTGACCAGATCTTTTGCAGGGGATTTCTCATGTATGCAGTGGTGTATGTTAAGTTTAAAGTGGTAGAAAATTAAAGCAGACTGTATACTAATCGCTGGTGTCTGTTTCAAGACATTTGTATTTCCTAGGAAAAGTTATTGTAAGTAGAAGAGGTCGTTATAGTCAGTGGGAAGAATCCTTAAGTTGCGCATGCGTGTTTTAGGTGCTGCCGTCATTTAAACAATGTTTGCCCCAGGGTCCATCTATGGGGCTTGGGAAGGATTTTATCTCCCACACAGGTTCCCTGCCTCAGTGCATCCCAGCCCTGGGCATCCTGGGGCAGGAAAACGGCTTTCAGGTGCATGGACTTAGCAGAGCTGTTCAAAGCAGTCTGGCTTCTCCACGGCTGCCTTCTACACTTCCTGAGAGCTCAGGAGCAGGGGAGGGAGTCAAGTTGGGAGGCGAGGGGGAACAATCTGTTCAGGAGGGAAGGGGGGAGGAGTTTGGGGACAGGTCGCACAGCTTGCACAAGCCACCTGAATAAGCCTGCCGCTCCAAGGCCAGCTTCTTCACCTAGCTTCTACAGTGGGAATCACAGCTCAGGTACAGGGCAAGTCTGATGGGGTGAGGGTAGGGGGCAGAGTAGCTGGAAAGTAGTTTGGTGGCAGGGTAGCTGGGGTGGGGGATAGAAATGGCTGGTGGGGGGCAGGATAGCTGGGGCACAGAGTAGATATGGCTGGGGGGGGCAGGTAGAGCTGGAGCAGGGGGTGGTTAGGACTGGGGGTGGCAGTTAAAGCTGCTTAGTCATCATGTTCTTTGATCCCCAGGAGGCAAAGAGGAAAAAAACCCTCAATTTTGCTGAGGAGCAAAATCCTCTCAGTTTTGCTGCAGCACTGTTTCCCTGCTGTCCTGCAGCCTCTTGGCTCAGTGGTTCCCCCCCGGTACCACTCCTAGATCCCTAGCTGTTCTGTGACTGGCTCAGTGCCCTTTCGGTGCAGGGTGTGTGCTCTTTGGGGAGGATTCTGAGCAAGGACAGGGTTAATCCTCCTCACACCCTGCCCCAGGCTGTCTGTTCCCAGGGAGCTGCCCCTCGGAAGGGACTGCAGATCCCTCTGCTTCCAACTGCATGTCTCAGCCCTGTGTCTGGCTTGTGACAGCTTGCAAAAATTCAAAAACCTAATTAAAATTCCAACATTTAAAAAACAAAGGTTTAAATTCATAGTTAAAACGATTTAATGAAAAATAACAATTGCAGTTGTACTCCAGTTAATAATCTCTTCCCAGGCGTATATCCTATACTCCTAAAATAACACCACTTCATCACGCATAGGGTGGCCATACCTCCCCTTTAAAAGAGGACACTTATGAAAAATACTGGAACCAATGAACTCTGCAACATGTATTTTTCATAAGCGTCCTCTCTTAAAGGGGAGGTATGGCCATCCTAATCACGCATCTTTAATTAACCACTCTCTATACATCCCTTTCTTCTCAACATCATCACTACCTTTTTTTCATTCAACAACCTCAAAATTATGATAATAAAAAATAACTCCCACCATTTCACGATTTCTACTAATTAATTAACTAATTAATTCTCATTCAAATGCCTTAATGAGTTAATTATTATAATATGAAACCTTACACTTCCTTTCTCTATTTCATAAACAAGTATAAAATGTCTGTGACCCTTTTTACACGGCCGCCGCGGCGGGCCTGGTGGGTGGGTGAGCACATCCACCGCACACCCACTGGCGCTGAGCAGGGAGACGTTCACATGGACACCACTGTGGGGGTTGTGGGAAGTCTGGGGAGGGCCCGCCACCCACCCATTGGGCACCCACCCACCCAGGGCCAGACCGATCACACACCCATACCGTTCACACGGACAACGCGTACACGGAGCAGAGGGAAAATCACACCCAGCCGAGTGATGTTACAATATGGCTGAGCGAGGGCAAATGAAGCCACAGTACATGGTGGGGGAGGAGGGAGCTGGAAGGTCAAGAGATACAAAGAAGCAGCCCCAGTTAAGCCCCGAGACATTGGCCAGACAGCCGGGCATCACAGACCCCTAAAACCCCAGACCCCACCCTCAGACCACAGTCCACACAAGCATACGGGAACCAAGCAGGGAGAGGGAGCGGAGGGACCCGAACCGGGGGGGGGCTGGCCGGGAGAGAGCACAGTGGTCACAACAAAAAGGCGAGCCCCGTAACGGGAGGGGGCCCAGCTAGGACCACCGCCCACAGCAAACCCTAAAACACCATGCATGGAAAAGGGCATCAGAGGTGACAGTGGCAGCCACCAAAGTGCAAGCAGGAGACAGGGTTGGAGGGCACAGAGAGGAGAGGCACAATCCAATGTTAACAACTCGGCTGCTATGCTGCAGCAACGCACAAAGCACGCGGCAGGGATGCGCAGGGCTCAGGCAGAGCCCCACACCATGCAAGGACTGGGGGAGGCCAGATACACCAAGGTCCCCAAGGAAAGGCAGTCTCTCTCCCCCCCCCTCCCCCCAGCACACCCACCCAAGCAACTGGGAAGAGGGGACAGGACACCAGGGCCCGCGGTGGTGGGGTGGAGACACAGGACCCCACGTAAACAGTGGAGGGGGCAAGACCGAGAGGATGGGGAACAAAGGGCCAACCCACAGAGAACACACAGATACAGAGGACACCCATGGGGGGGGGGACACACACATATACAGACCCATGCCCTGCCAGACAACCACCCCTCACCAACCAGACATGGCTCACGCAGAGGGGAACACGAGAAGGAAGAAAAACATAGAGACCAGGGGTGGGGGAACAATGCTGAAAACACTTTAATAAAAAGCACCAAGAGCAACAGGCTCAAGTAAACGAACAAACAGAGAAACAGAGCGGCTAGGGGGATCCACGCCGTTGTCAGCCGCCGCGGCCGCTTCCTGGCGCGGCGGCTGCTCCCCGAAGCAATAGGCCCCGCCCCCACCAGCACTACCCCAGCGGAGGCGTCTCCGCGGCTAACCAGGACTTCAGTGTGCGCTGACGTAGCGCCAACAGCTGATGCTTCCCCCGACGAAGCAAGGCCCCGCCCCCCGTTGCGCCGCTCCGCACGCCTGCGGGAGCGTGCAGAGGGCGGGGCTTCCCCTTCATAAGCCGGCCTCTCAGTGAGCTCTGGGCCGGTGAACAGAGCTCCTGCCTGGATGAACTAGCCCCTCCCGCTTGAAAGCTAAGTGCAAGACTGTGAAGTTTCCTCTGTGTTTGTCTCCCTTGTGGCCTCCATTTTCCCTGCCCTTCCCCATCCTTGTTCTCGACGTGCTTCTGACAGTGACTCAGTGTATTGCCTGTGAGTGTTTGGTGTTCCTATTCCCTGTTGCTCCCTGAAGGTGTGAGTGGGTGGTGTGAAGGGGCCTGCGGGCCTGGCGTTTCTGCTCCTCCCTGGGCCCCCTTTTTCCTCCATCCCCACTCCTGTGTGCAAGCCCCTGCATCCCTGTTCCCCTTACCCCTGGGCCCTTGCCTTGCTCCCCCTGCACCAATCCCCACTGTCTCTACCATTCCCTTGTGGTGTGCAAGAACTCTGCCCCAATCCAAGCTCTGTGCCCTATGATGATAGGGGGCCTAAGTTCCAGGTGCGAAAGCCCAAGGAACGGCCCAAATACTATCCTGATGGGCCGCCGGGACCCCCTTCGATTACAACAGAGCTTCCAGAGAGTGTGTGGTGCGCCTGGGCAACCCTTGTACCCCCTTCCTTCCCCTACCCCTCTGACAGCCGTCAATAGGGCCGGCGACCCTGGACCCAGCTCCACCGGTCCGCCTGGGCACAATCCAACTGGTGCACTCACTGCAGGACATGCAGGACCAGCTGAACCACCTCCTCCTGCTCCCTGATCCTCTCGTTAATCATCACCTTCACTAAAGGCGAGAGGGAGCACACCATAAGGGCAGACCACAGGCCGCACCATCCAGGGAGCCCACACAAAAGGGGGTGGTGGTGGAAGGGGAACACACACACAGGGGTAACTCACAGATCTGGTACACCTGTTGCACCCCAGCACGAAAGTCAGATGCTGCCTGTTGGAGCTGCCCGGTTGTCTTCCCCCAGCTGCAGCACAGTCAGGAACACAAGCACAGCAGCTAGAAGGGAAGAAAACGTGGAAGGTGGGGACAGGGATCAGGCCACGACAGGGCGAATTGGTAGGTCAGCACACAACACCCCCCGCCCCCCGGTCTCACCAGGGCCCCGCCCCCAGCCAGTGACAGGAGAGGAAAGCGCCCCAGAAGCGGCCCCCAAGGAAGCACACCCAGCAGGCCATCCAGACTCACTGTCAGGAGGTCTCCAATTGCGGCGCCCCTCCATGGCTGCAAGAGTAGGAATGGGAGACCGATAGGGGGCGTTAGCCACAACGCACCATGGGGTCAGAACCAGAGTGAGGCCAGGGCATCATAAAGGGACAGTAGCACACACAGAGATGCAAGGACCATGCCCCAGGGAGAATGTAAAACCACCCAAGACGGGGGGGGGGGACCATGACAGGAGGCAAGGGGGCAATGACAGTGGGCACCCACAGCCGTGCACAAGCACACAGCCCCAACGCACAGTTGGCTAGGTGCACGACTGCAGTGGGAACCATCGCAACCCTGAAATATTCTATGGGGCTCATAGAGCAAAGGGAATATTGCTACAAAGAAGAACACCAAGGTGCTGAACGACAATCCTTGGAGGGAGCACTCAGTAGAGAGCCATACAAAACACATACTTGCCCACCCGGAGGAGCCAGAACGCACCCCAGTTGTCCGGGCAAGGGTACACGAGCAACCTATAGGCACATGCACAGGGCACATCCACAGTCCCCAGGGTCTGGGCATCCTGGGCCCCCGAAACTCCATACCAGTTGCAGGAGGTGAGAGGCAAGGCCCATCTGCCACTATCACCCAGCAACAATGCACAACAAGCTGCAAGAGCCTGCATGGTGCACAGGCACCGGACAATGCCGGAGCTGGGAGATTCCCCCCCAATCAGGAACGGATGGCCGATACAGCAGCACTCTTAGCATGCTGATGGAAAGGTGCCCCTAGTGGAGCAAACATCCTGCCCTATCACCGCTCTGAGCCCCCCAAGCTCCGAGCCCCACAAACCCGCCCCCCAGACCACCAGCACCACAAGCAGCCAGTGCAAAGGACCCACAGACGCTGCAGGAGAACACAGGATGCTAATCAAGGCAATCATTTATTGGCACATGGACCTGGAAAGTGAACCACTGGCCAGAGGGCACAAGTGCCGGGGACATGGGTAGCACCGCTGGGTGCAGGCATGGAGCCGTAAAGCAAAAAGAAGGGGTCCGAGGGGATTGCTGCCCAACCTGCCAGGACAGAGTCTGACATGAGCCCCACAGACCTCTGAGCCCCACAGATGGACAGGTGAAGGGTGCATACAGTGGGTCAGAAGCCAGCAGAACAGCCACAGGGAAGCAGGAGCACCATTCCATCACATGGACCGGGGATCCACGAAGGAGGTTGCAGCAACGGCAGGGTCACGGTACGGATGCCGAGTGCTCAGGGAACATGGGCCCCTAGACAAGTAACCACGAGCATCAGCCATGAAGTGGGGCAGATGGGGGTGGCCCATGGCAGCAGTGGCCCCAACATCTGAACGTCTCAGCACAGCTCTCAGGGCAGCCATCTCCAGCTCTGTGGGCATCCCGGTCAGAAGGGGCCACCGGCCTCAGGGGGCAGCAAGCCCAGCTCCCCCAGGCGGTTCTGGTAATTCACTTGATGGCAAGAGAAGCCTCGGGCACGCAGGAGGACACTGGTGTAGCAGTTAGCAATATATAGGCCACCAGCATGGAGGGCCAATCCAAAGGTTCCCATGGCAGCACAACAGCAGATAGGGGCCCACAGTGGCGTTGGTGTGCAAAGCCGAGCTCCCTGGACCGCCTCTCGCACTCAAGACCCCCCAAAGTGGTGACCCATCAGCCACATATAATGGGACAGGAGACTGAAGACATCACCCACAGAAAGGGGGTCGCTCACCAACAGCTGGACAGCGCTGCTCTGCCACGGGTACCCAGCAGCATGGTGGCACACACTGGCCACTCCTCACCAGCCCAGTGGTTGAAGGCATGGCTGGAACCACGACTGTACATGGCCAGTACAGGGGAAGCGAGAGGGAGAGGTGGATGCTGGAAGGCTGGGAATGAGCTCCAAGGAAGTCGAAGCTGTCGGCACACAGATGGGTGACCTTGGCCAGCTGATAGCAGCCTGACATGGCGGGTCTGGGAATCTCTCTCTCTCTCTC
>QEPC01007061.1:67200-85597 GCA_003113815.1 Sphenodon punctatus
CATTCACCACACTTCTGGACCTCCTCCCACCCTGACCTCACGAAGCGTGGATAGGTTCACCCCGGTCCATGTTTTACTGTGGTGAACATCTGGATGCAGGCCAACAGACGTGCACGGCTCTTTCACCACCGCCTGTGTTTGTCTGAGGTTGACTGTGGTGAATGCTGAAAACGTAACGTCTGAAATCACCCTATATGTAGACAATGCTGGGTTCTAAATTAGGAGTTACCACTCAGGAAAAGGAGCTTGGAGTCATTGTGGACAGTACACTGAATTCCTCAGCTCAGTGTGCAGCAGTAATCAAAAAAACCAAACAGAATGTTAGGAATCATTCAGAAAGCAATAGAGAATAAAATCGAAAATATTGTAATGCCTCTATGTAGATCTATGATACGACCACACCTGGAGTATTGTGTGCAGTTCTGGTCGCCCCATCTCAAAAAAGACACAGTAGAACTAGAAAAGGTACAGAGAAGGGCAACAAAAATGATCAAGGGTATGGAATGGCTTCCCAATGAAGAGAGGCTTGGTAGGTTGGGGCTCTTCAGCTTGGAGAAGAGACGACTGAGAGGAGATATGATAGAAGTTTATAAAATCATGAGTGGTGTGGAACGCATAAATAGGGAGCCGCTATTTACCCTTTCTAACAGTACTAGAACAAGGGGACACTTAATTAAATTAACTGGCAGCAGATTTAAAACAAATAAGAGAAAGTAATAAGTATTTTTTCACTCAGTGCACAATTAACTTCTGGAATTTACTGCCAGAGGAAGTGGTCAAGGCTGGTAGTGTAGCTAGTTTTAAAAAGGGATTGGATATGTTCTTGGAGGATATTTCCATTAATGGGTATTGACCAAGTCGGTTTTAGGGACATAACCTCTTACTGTTCGGGGCTGGAACAACAGGGAATGGATTGTCCATTGTGACCTGTTGGGTACTTCTCCCAAGAGAAAGAGATTGGCCACTGTTGGAAACAGGATGCTGGGCTTCATGAACCATTGGTTTGACCCAATATGGTGCTATTTATGTTCTTAACTGGCACTGGGGGGAGGTCACTTGCAGTAGGGGGGCTGGGGAGCCGGTGCAGGGGTCACTTGGTCTGGGGAGCTGATGTGGGGCATCACTTTGCGTGGGGGGTTGGGAAGCTGATGCTGGGGGGTTACCTGGTGGGGGGCTGGGAGCTGGCGGGGGGTTACTTAGAGAAAGGGGGTGTAGGGAGCTAGGGTGGGGGAGTTGTTTTGTGCATTCCCTTTTCAAAAAGCATGGAAATTATATACCCCAAAAAACTTTGGTTTAAGAGAGAAGTTCAGGCCATTGATAATCATGCTCCAAAAAGCATTGAAATTGTAAGTTAAGGCTCCCACCTTAACTTCCATACCATGTTAGTAGTAAAGAGGTTGTACAGTCTCACATATTGTAATTGCTTACAACTTAGGCTTAATGCACCCACACTTTGCCTTGGATCTTTCAGCTCCAATCCTTTTCCTCTGCAGTTTGGGGGCAATACTGTGTGTTTAAAAAATGGTATGTCGCGCTATGGCCCATCTGCGCCAGAGCCTTACTCACATGTCTGTTAGTGGGGCGCCAGATGTGGGCCCACTACAGCCCCCGACTGGGTAGGCTCACTCCCATGAATTGTGGGCCTGGAAGGAACTGGTTCCACAGTCCAGGTCCAAGGGCTGCCCAGGCAGGTCATTGCGAGCCATACCAGGCCATACCAGGTGAGCACGTGTGTTTGCGCCACCATCCTGGCCCCGGTGCGGGGGCTGCCAATGGCTGCCCATTATTGCCAGCCATAGCTGCCTGTCATGGCAGGGTCCTGGCTGTAGCACATGGGCGGACCCAGCTGATCTCATGTCTCTTCCAGACCCCCCTCCCTGGCCCAGTTGATCGATCGGCAGGAATGTTTATTCAGTTCCCTGATCTGACACAGCTGGGGGTGCCCCCCTTTCCCATGGGATGTGTAGCTGGCTACACATCTGCACCCACTGAAGCTGAGCTTAGCTTGCTGCCTCCTCATCCCCTCCTTTCCCTTTATCCTTTCATTTGGGTTGAAGGTTGAAGGGTAGGGGAGATGCATGTGTATTAGCACAGAGCAGAGAGGTGTTGGGAGGGGTGTATATATATATATATATATTTATTTTTATTTATATAAAACATATTCAGAGATTGCCCTTTTTTGTTTTTTTCCCCAACATCCCACTGTTGACTCATGTTAAATATTTGATCCACTATAATACCCAAATCCTTCTTGGCAGTGCTGCTGCCTAGGCGGTTATCGCTCGTCTTATACTTGTGCATTAGGTTTTTCTTTCCCATGTGCAATAGTTTACATTTGTCTTTGCTGAATTTAATTTTATTTTCTTTCAGCCCAGATCTCCAATTTATCGAGAGGATTTTGAATTTTAATCTTAAACTCTAAGGAGTTTGCAATTCATCCTCAAGACTAGACTATAATAATAATAATATATTAGTGTAACAGAAGTTATTGCTGGCATAAGCCCCATGCAACAATACAATACAACATTAGAGACAAACACAACCAGAAAATTCATGTCAAATTATAGATGATAAATAAGGAAATGTAACAGCAGAAAACCTCGCCTCAACCCCCTACACTAGACCAGGGAGTCCGTAGAGCCAGAGATGGGTTTGAAATTAAGAAACTTCTTTCGGAGCAGCATAGCCTGACATAAGAAGCATCCCACATCCCGGATAACCTGGGACTTAACATTATTAAGCAAGTATTCCAGAGTAGCAGCCTCAGACCACCCAACTAATTTATCCAGAGTGGCGCCCAAATATTTCCCCCTCGGGGCATCATAGAGGTGGCAGGAGATCATAATGTGAGCCACTGTCTCCACAACTTGGTTGTCAAATGGGCACAGCCTTTCTAAGAAGGGGATTCCCTCTAAACGCCCTTCATAAACCCGCATAGGCAGGGCATTAACACGTGCCATAAATATCAGCTGCTTCCCCCTGGCTGAGAGTTGGGCTTCTAAATAAGGTGCTATATTCTCACCATCTGGCATCCACAGGCAGTAGGGCCGCATATGTGGAGATTGATTGATCCTTGCCACCTCATTTTGCCTCTCTATATCGGATACCCTTATACTGATTTCCTTCCAGACCGCCACCTGAGGTTTACCCTCAAGGTACGGCAGTGATAACCCTATTTGGGACAAATACTCTCGCACCCAAGCTTGCCAAGGGCTCACGAAAGAGTCTTCCTTGATATTCTGCAGGAATATTCCTTGATATTCTGAGCATTGCTCCAACCGCATCTTGCACCAAAACTTCAGTGCTCTTAATACTGCAACAGAGTGCCAACTATGCTGTCCAAGGTTGATCCTTAATGCAGCAAATGGAGTACCTCTTGGACTAGCCAAGAGTGCCTGCAAAAATCTAGCCTGAATGGCATTTATTTTCAAGAGGCAGGCTGGTGCCTAAATCTCTGGTCCATATAGAGATTGGGCCCTCACCTTACTATTAATTATTAAAGGTCCTCAGCGCTGGCTTCACCGCCTGCCTACCTAGCTTAACAAAAAACTTAACAATGTTCTGAGTAGCTATTTAGCCATAGCTTCAGCTTGCCGCAAATGCTCCCTCCACAGGCCCGATTTGTGGAATATTAGTCCCAGATATTTGAAACTATCGACCTGTTCGATTACTTGCCCTTCTAACACCCACCTATGCTGGCACCTTCTGGTTGAAAAGACCATTGCCTTAGATTTAGAAAAGTTTATGGTCATTTTATTTGTTCTGCAGAACGCACTGAAGGTCTCCATCTGCCTAACCAGCCCAATGCGGGTCTGTGACATCAATGCCACATCATCCGCATATAAGAGGGCCCCTACCGCCCTTGTGGCTGCCTTAGGGGGGAAAAAATATCTGTTCGGCCATGACTGCTATAATCCCATTAATGTAGATGTTAAATAACATGGACGCTATTACACAACCCTGCCGCATCCCAACCCGCACTCTATTGGCACTGTGAGGTGCCCCTGGTAATCAGTGCATACTCTAAGCAATGAGTTGGAATATAGGGATACTATCAATGACAAAAGCCTCTGGTCTATGTCCAATTCCATCAGCTTCTTCCAGAGGGTAGGCCTATCCACCGAGTCAAATGCCGCCCTTAGATCGAAAAAGGCAACATATAAAGCCCTACGTGCGGAGGTATACTTGGCAATAAGATAATGAAGAATAAAACATAACTCGGTGGTGGACCTACCCTCCTGGAATCCCGCTTGCTCGGGGGCAAGGATCTTATTCTGCTGTGTCCACTCGTCCAACCTGCCTGCCAGCAGACGCCCGTATAATTTAGCCACCACGCTCAGCAAACTAATTGGTCTATAATTAGCAGGGCACTGCCTAGCACCCTTCTTAAAAATAGGGACTATCACTGCCCTGCCCCAGCCCTCGGGAATCTTCCTGGCACTATTAATGGCCGTAAACAAAGAAGCTAATAGAGGAAACCACCAATCCCTTTGGGCCTTTATAAACTCTATCTGGATCAGATCGGTTCCAGCTGCTTTGTGGTTTTTGCATTTATTGACCCCAGCTTCTACTTCTAGCTCGGTGACAGGTAACCAACCCGGGGTATCTTTTAGAGGATAAACATCCTCCCCCAAATGGAGGTCCTCTAGGTCTGCCCCATAGAGTTGTTCAAAATGTGCCACCCATTCATGTGGGGGGGGGGAGGGGGGCGGGATTGGAAATAAAGGCATTCTCGGCTCTCTCCCAATAGAGGCATTAACCAGCTGCCAGTAGCGTCTAGCGTCTTGACCTTCAACTGCCTCTATCAACCTAGTCCATTTATCATCAGCATATTTCTGCTTTTTTATGTGAATTAATTTCCTATAATTCATCCTAAGCTGGGCATACTCTGGTGGTGGTCTGGGTAAGTGGGCCCTCCTATACGCTATACACAGTTTTTAATAGCGCCTTGGCCCTCCAGCATTCCCTATCAAACCATGGCTTACCCATTCCTGTCCTAACTTTGGAGCCAACCTGACTGCAGGCCCTAATATGCTCCTTCAGCTGGGCTCGCATCTGCTCGTATATCTCTACTGCCTTAACTGGGTCAGCTGCCGCAACCAATGCTGCTCTCTGTGAGGCTACCTCAGATGTCCCTAGAAAGGTGGCCAGTGACGTAGCCATGGCTTCATCCCATTTCGGTGCCCTATGGACGTCTGGGGAGATATCATTCCCAGAATTATACTAGGACTCCTGCTCCTGCCCCATAGCTGGACCAACTCTCCCACCCCCCCCAGATAGAGTCATTAAAAGCGGTAAGTGATCTCCCACTAACTTGTCCCCGACCCTAAAGTCTGCGATATCCGCCAACGCTGGGCCAGAGACCATGATATAATCAACCACACTACAACCTGCAGCACCCAGGTAGGTGAACTCCCCTTTCAGATCGCTAGCAGCAGTCCCATTCAATACATATAAATTGTGATTGTAAATCAGCTTCCCCAGCTGTATACGTGCCGAATTAATACGCTGATCTTTGGAGCTCCTTGAGTTAAGGTTACCTGTTAAAGTATATGCGGGACACTGGCAGTATGGCTCCAATGTCCAGTCATTTGGCTCTAACCGGGCGTTGAAGTCCCCGGCTAAGACAATCATCCCGCTGGGATATTGAATTTCTAATTTGTCCATCAACTCCTGCAGCCCAGCCCACATAGAAGGATCATTAGTTGGGGGCACATATGCTGCTATCACCACCAAGGTGTACCTGGTCAGTTTGATTACTACCCCCAGGGCTACTGGGGGCTCCAGTATTTCTATTACTTCCCTTGGCTCAAGTTTCTCAGAAATCAAGCATCCAATCCCCCCACAAGGGCACCCCCTTGTATTATAATTAACTGCGGTGATGTTAAAGGCCCTATACCCTTCCACGTCAATAGGTGCCTTGGCCCATGTTTCTTGGACCAGGAAGATATGAGCTTCCCTTATGAAACTTATAAACTCAGGCTCCCCCAGATGTTTGCACCACCCAGCTATATTCCAGGAGCAGATCACGATTGGCTCTGCCACAGGCTGTCCTAGTTGTCATACTACCTCTATTGTTGCTGGAATTTTCCTGGAATTGGCCCCTATGACACTGGGCTCTTTCCTAGCCTCCTTTATTCCCCCATAATCCCCTACTAACTGTTCTAACGGATTATCAATGCCCAGACCATCAGGACCTGTCTGCTCTATACCCAGCGGGGAGTTGGCTACCTGGGGCCCTGAAGGGCGCACTCCAGGACTCTCTGCCCCTGTCACTACTTCCTCCACATATACCCACCCTGGTCCAGGATCCTGACCTGCCAAATTCAGGAGCCTAGATTCAATCGGGGTTGGGCTACCTACCGTGGCGAATCTTTTAACCAAGGGTATTAAATTGGGGTTACCCCTAGTCATCGCTGTCGATAGATTCGTCCTGTCCGTCGAACTCCCATGATTCACAGGCGATAAGGGTGCAGCAGCCATATTTTTATAAACTCTTCCCACATATACTCCCCAACTGGCAAAGAGGTCTGTATAAGTATGCTTTCCGCGATTGCCCTAGAGTGTAGATGCAGTATTAACCTCTGGGCCTGTTGAACCCTTGGCAGCAGATTGTAATGCGTAATATGATTGTGTGGTACACAGTGCCCCAATATGGCAGATAAATGTGCGCATATATTCTGCTGTTTCCCATAATGGGCACCAGCCACCAGGCAGGGGCACCACCCTTAGGATCAACGCTGTAGGGCTTGTTTTGCGTTTTACAAACGACCTCCTTCCCCCCTCCCTGCTTGTCCGCCTCTCATGCGGGAGGGGCTGGTTAGAGGACCCCAATGCCCCACTCTCCAAACTCTGGGTTACCACAGCTATAGGGCTTAATTCAGATCTTACAAAAGACCTCCTTCCCCCCTCCCTACTTATCCCCACTTTGGGGGGAAGGCACTGGCCAACGGGCCCTATAGCCCCATCCTCCAGGGTCTGGGTTGCCACAGATTCCACCATACCACCCATATCTGCCTCCACCCTCTTCTTTCCTTCTGAATCCCTCTGTACCAGAGCAGTAAGATTGGCCAGCATATTCTGCTGCTCTGAAAGTTGGGTATTAATCCTATCTAATTGCCCATATAATTTCTGTGTCCAATCCCCAATTAACAAACATTGAGTCCCCAAAAGCTCGAGGCTTAAATTATCCAGGGGCAGGGGCATGGCGACACTAGCTGGGGCACCCCCTTCTCCACCGTACTCCTCCATAGGCGCTCCAAGTTCCTGCGATGAGAAAATCTCACCCCCCCAGGGGGTTACTCCTCCCTCGGCCAGTTCATCACTCTCTGTTGCAGTGCACTCTGCATGGGGCTGGCCCTGGTGATGGTTCGGAAGCTGCAGCTGGTGCAGAATGCTGCGGCCCATCTCCTTACTGGGACAGGCCGCAGAGAGCACATTACACCAGTGCTCCATGTGCTGCACTGGCTGCCTATTGTCTTCCGGGCCTGATTCAGGGTGCTGGTTTTAACCTTTAAGGCCCTAAACAACAGTCTGGGCCCTGTTTACCTGAAGGATTACCTCACCCCCTGGGCTGCTGGGCGGCCCCTGCGGTCACCTGGGAGTGCCCTCCTGGAGGTCCCACATTTCTGGCGGGTCCAAACAGACAGGAGGGCGTTTTCGGTGGCCGCACCATCGCTTTGGAATGCCTTCCCGGCGGAGATCCACCTCAGCCTGGATATCCTTGCCTGTAAGACCTGGCTCTTCTGTCAGGCGTTTGGGGGGGGGGGGGGAGGGAGAGGGGGGGATGGGTTTGGGGAGGTGTCTCTGCATAGAACATTGTGATTTTATGCCTATTATTGTTTTATTATTTTGTATTTATTTTGTATTTATATTATTGTTGTATTGTTGTATTTTAATTTGATTGTTGAGCTGCCCCGAGTTGCCTTTGAGTGAGAGCGTTGGGGTAGAACTATTTATAATAAATAAACTCCAGTTCTGTATCATCAGCAAATTTGATAAGTATACTTCATCTAAATAAACAGAGCAGTAAACTTTTGGAATAGGTTCCTAAGGACAGTTGTGGGGGCAAAGAAACTGATTAGTTTTAAAGCTGAGTTGGATAAATTTGTGAGATGCTAAGTTTTTCTTTTGATGCTATAGGAACAACCTTTTATTTTATTTTATATTTACTCTCTATAACATATTTTGGTTTTTATTTTCTTTCTTCCCAAAGCATTAAAGATGTGTGCATGTCTGGAGGTGGAGTCAGCAGAGTGCTCTGGTGCCTGGATATTATAATTCTATAACAGGTGCCTGACTGGTGGGTCCTGTACAGATGCCCAGGGTCTGATTGTCAAATTTGGGGTCAGGAAGGCATTTCCCCCATTTCTGTCAGATTGGCAGTGAGTCAAAGATTTGTTTGCCTTCCCCTGCAATGCGGGGCACGATTTGTTTGTTAGAGTCATCTGCATATATTTGAATAACCCCTTCCTCTTATTTCAGGCATTGGTGTGCTCTGGTCACACCCACTCTTTACTTGTGGCAGATTTGTGTGATGGAAACGTATCAGGGCAGGGGGCCAGACTAGATGGCCCTTGGGGTTACTTCCAGCCCTATGACTCTAGGAATAAAGAAGCCAATGTTGTCCCGTTCTCTGGATGCACTCCCTGCACTACCCCTGTCTCACACAGACCCATGGAAGGTAACAGCACAAGCTCTTCAGGGGCGCGTTGCGTGAGGGGCTGCACGAACGCAGAGTAGGATATCCCGTCCCATAGAGCAGCTCACAGTGTAGGGCAAAGCAAAGTGAACGGAAGAGTCTGTGCTGTGGCTGTTGGCTGGCTGGCCTACAACAGGGTGACCTGGGGGAACTGCCCGGGCCCCCTCTTTCCAGGGACCCTGCAGTGGTCCCTGTTTTTATCAGGCCAGGGTATGGGGGCCCCATTCCCTCCCAGCAGGGCCCCAAATATGACCACCTTAGGGCCCTGTGGAGGGTGAACCCCAGGGGGTGGGACCACAAGGGCCCCCACATTTTATCTTTGCCCTGGGCCCCACAAATTAAAAGGCTTTGGCTTGAGCACTGGATCTGACAGGGGTCCTCCAGCAGCTCCTATCACCAACGGCTTGTATAAATCACAACTCCAGGGAGTGCATGGAAATCACCATGCAATCTTGCGCAGTCTGTGAGATTGTGGAGTTCCTACCCTCGCTGGCAGAAGGGCAACGCAGAGCTGTGGAGGGAAGAGGAGCTGAGTCTCAGAGTTAGAAGGGATGTAGGGAAGTCAGGCAGAGGGCCTGCAGGAACAGGATGGATAGTCTGGTTGTGCAGTTAGCATTGCAGAACCATGTGATCGAGGCAGGTCACTAAAACCAGAATGTCTGAGGTGACCTCTAGCTGCTGCTCGCGTCTCTCATTTCCTGCCTGTCCTGCCTGAAGCACCATCCTGGGCTAACTCTGCTGGGGCCCTGACTGTTCCCAGTTGTAACTGGGGACTAAGCTCAGAACATAGAAAGCTCCATTCAGCCCCCTGGCAAAGGCCACACTGGCCCCCAAAATCAACTTACAGTTTTGGCCTTAATCTCTCTAGGTCTCAGGCCTCCATCTAAATATGGGGAAGGTAAAACAGGGCTGTGTGGAAGGTGAATCCATCAATGGGCTGGTCAGAGAAGTAATACCAGTCCACCCCCTTTGAGTCCCACATTGTAGACAGGAAAGAATTAGCTGAAAGGGCAGAAGCATGGCCTTAGGTCAGGCTAGTAGAGGCCACAGGGGCTGTGCAGTCAGGAAGGGCCTCTGTAGAGAGAGCAGCCCTAGTAACCTCCAAAAAGACACACCTCCTATGGGACTCTCTCCTTGGGTATGAAAAATACATGTTTCAAGACCTGCATTAGCACCAGTGCAGGGCCCTGCAACATGTATCTTTCATAAGTGTTCCTTAAAAATGTGCATAGGTGGCAACCAGTCTCTCCCCACTTGCCATACAGTAGCAGGAGCAGCTGTTTCTTGCAGGGGCCCTGCCCACCCTTGCCTATTCTACTGACAGGGAGTGGTACAGGGGTCTCCAGGAAGCATCTACCCCCATGGACCAAGAGTTGTGCACAGGAGCAACACTCTTCTAGCAGAATCCTGTGCTACTGCTACCCCTAAAATTCATGCTAGCTGCCCCCCACTCCCAGAGCTCAAAGGCTCCTTGGGTAGGGCTGCCAGGTATGCACATTCTTTCAGGACACTTATGAAAAATACATGTTACGGGGCCTGCATTGTCACCTTAAGGCACCAATGCAGGCCCTGCATCATGGATTTTTCATAAGTGTACTGGAAATATTTGCATATCTGGCAACCCTATCCTTGGGCCACCTGTTGCAACCTGTATTTTTTATAAGTGTCCTCTACAATTTGCATATCTGGCCACTCTAGAAGAGGGGGAAGGGCACCTCTCTCTAAGGCAGCTGTTCTCTTTCTACAGCCCCGCCCCTTTGCCTGCGAGGTGCTGACCCTGCCCTCAACCTCTTGCTCCACACCCCACCTTTTCTAAGGCCAGCCCTGGGGGAAAGGTTACTAACAGATTTACTGAACAATCACATTGCAACTTACCTTCGTTAATATTTTTGTTAACAATCTTGGTGACAGAAGAAAGAGCGTGTTAATGAAATTTGTTGATAACACAAAGTTGGGAGGTATTGCCAATACAGAGGAGGATCCGAAAATTATACAGGATGAAATTGATGATCTCATGGATCGGAGCACTAGATAGAAATGGGATGGAATTCAATAGTACAAAGTGTACTATTGAATTTAGTAATACAAAATTGTTGGTTACTGATGTTCAAAAAGGATGAATTTAAACTGGAACAAGTGAAACAAAAAGCTACCAGGATGATCAGAGGAATGGAGAACCAGTCTTATGAGCTGAGGTTAAAAGAACTTGGCCTATTTAGCCTAACGAAGGGTGTTTTTAAATGAGACAGCTCCATGCATGCACCCCCCCCCCCCCGTCCATGTGGAAAGCCACTCATTTGAAGTTGGTGCCACGGGAGGTGTGCTCCGTGATCCATGTACCAGCCACCCAGGAGTGCCATGCTCCATGCAGGGATTGGGTGGCCAGTACGTGGACAGGGCAGTCATGCGAGGAGCCGCCCTTGTGAAGCGCTCCCCATGTACTTCCCATGTGCGGACTTACCCCACGCACCAACAAGGGACCCCACTTCTCTTGTATAAAAAAAACATCCAAAGAGAAGACTGAGAGGAGATACGATTATTATGCTGCACCAATGGGGGGGTTAATACAATGGAAGAGGAAGATTTATTTAAACTGAAGGTACATGGAGGTACAGGAAGAAAAGGACATAACCTGGCCCTTAAGAAATTTAGACTGAAAATTAGGAGAAACGTTTTTGTCACTGGAGATGTGAAATTCTGGAATAGGAACAGTCTTGGGGGCAAAGAACCTGATTAGTTTTAAATAGCTGGATACATTCATGAGAAGTAATCCATAAAGAGTTTTCCACCCGTAGTCACCTACTAGGATCAGAAAGGAATTCTTTTCTCTCTAAGATATTTTCTTTCTTCCTCTGAAGCATCCAAGATTGCTGCAACAAGAGATGGGGCTTCAGGTAGAGTGTGCTGGTGCCAAGTTGCTATATGGAATTGTATCCGAGGTGCTTGACTCTGGCTCTAACTGATCTCCATATTTGGGCTTGGGAAGGAATTTTCCCTCAGATCAGATTAGCAGGTGCCTATGGGGGAAATTCCCTTGCAGTGTGGGGCAGGGCTCATTGTTTGCTTCATGTGGATGTGCCTTACTAATCTGCAGTTATTTCATGCACTAGGGCACCCTGGTTGCTCCTACTCTCTGCCTGTGGGACACTGTAATTTGGCATTGTCATATGCTGTATTTTTCTGTTCTGTTAATGATCTCTTAGGGTGGTTTGGGTACAGTGAATCCTGCCTTGGTCTAGATTATCCTTGAGGTCCCTTCCAGCTCTGATTCAAAGCCCCTGCCCACTTACCCAGTTTTCAGGAAACTGACATGCACAGGGGGAGCAGAGCAGCCCAGAAGGCAGTCCCTTCCTTAATCTCATCCCCTACAAACCCTGAAGCAGTGGGCATGCCACTTCAGGGATCACGGGGTAGGGGGGAATTAAGAAGGGTACTATTGGCCCCTATACTCCAAACCTTGTGGGAGGTGTCCTCTCAATCTCTCCTGTTCTTACACACATGGGGCTACCATAGTACCAGAGAGAAGTCCCTGAAGGGTTAAATACTGTATCAGGACAGAATTTGAGTAGTGGTCAGTCAAAAAGGGATTGGAATAAGGGGGATAAAAAGAGCCCTTCTACAACCATGGTCCATCTTGTGGCCTGAGGGAGGCAGGAAGCAGTACATGACTGTGGAATTAGGGAGTGCTCACTCAATGGGCTTGTAACCGTGGCATTTCTTAACTCTGCCTTTTGCTTCATGATCCCCCTGCTAGGAGCGTGAGAGCCCTGGAGAGAGGGGGTAGGCAGCAGGCAGCACATCTCCTTTATCTCAGCCCCTTCTCTGCCAGTTTGCAGCTGACATGGGCTGGGAGATGACTGTGCCCCACTGACCGCACGCATTAACTGGCAGGAGGTTTACTGGTTGTGACATGAGCACGAAGGGGATCTCTGTGTGAAAGCCCCTGTGCAGGGATCTGCCTCAGGGCTTGGCTGTTCCAAGAGGAAAGGCGGCTGCCTGTTCTAGGACCGGTCACTTCTGCTCAGACCGGTTTGTCACTCTCGGTGGAGAGGGTGTGGCCACTGGCCAGGCAGACTGGGGACATCACATCCCTGAGGCCTGATTCATACATCAGTGCTGTCAACTGACTTGCTCATCATGAAGAGGGGGAATGGGTCAACGAGGGAGAAGGTGTGTGTTCCTGGACTGTATGCTGCCTAGAAAGAAGGCACCAGGCAGAGCAAAGAGCCACCAGCCCCGACCCTAGAGAGGGTAGAAGTAACTTGCCCAAGGCCACAAAGTCAGTGTCTGAACTGGGGATGGAAACCAGGAGAGCTGGCTGCCATTCTCCTGCTCTTACCACCTGTTGTGTTGCCTGCCTGTGAGTTTTCTCTACACTCAGTCTGCCCTCTCTGCTGCATCCCATCATTCTGTAGCTGGGACTTATTTGAACTGAGGAGCAAGGCAGTGAATGAGACCGGACCAGACCCCATAGACAGGCTAGCATAATCAGAGCACAGGGGTACTGGCCAAGCACTGAAAGTGCCCCTGGCTGTGGTGAGAACTGTAAGCAGAGGAATCCTGGAGAACTGGTTGGAGCCCTTCTGTCTGTGCAAACTGGTTGGAGCTGGGGTGTGGAGGTAGGGGGTGAGACTCCACCCACCACACAGGCATATAATCTCCCTAAATAGGCCACCGGCACTTTACTCACACTGCGTCAGAGCTCCCAGCCACTGCAGCCAGCCCATCTCACTCAGGAGGCACAAAGGGACACAAAACAAGCAGGATGGCATCCATGGGGCTGCAAGTACTGGGCATTGCCCTCTCAGTCATCGGCTGGCTGGGCACCATCCTCTGCTGTGGGCTGCCCATGTGGAGAGTGACGGCCTTCATCGGGAACAATATTGTGGTGGCACAGATCATCTGGGAGGGGCTGTGGATGAACTGCGTGGTGCAGAGCACGGGCCAGATGCAGTGCAAGGTCTATGACTCCATGCTGGCGCTGGCACAGGACCTGCAGGCCGCTCGCGCTCTCGTGATCATTGCCATCATACTGGCCGTGCTGGGCATCCTCCTGGCCATCATCGGTGGGAAGTGCACCAACTGTGTGGAGGATGAATCAGCAAAGGCCAAGGTCATGATTGTTTCTGGGGTCGTCTTCCTTATTTCTGGCATCATGATCCTCATCCCCATCTCCTGGTCGGCCAACACCATCATCCGTGACTTCTACAACCCCATGGTCACTGAGGCCCAGAAGCGGGAGCTGGGTACCTCACTCTACATCGGCTGGGCCTCCTCGGCACTGCTGCTCATTGGCGGGGGGCTGCTCTGCTGCAACTGCCCCCCCAGAAATGAGAAGCCCTACTCAGCCAAGTACACATCTGCTCGCTCTATGCCAACCAGCAACTATGTCTAGAGACTGAGCCTGGACCCAGGGCTGCCTGCCTGCTGCCACCCCACAAAGGCAACACAGTAAGTGACTGCATGATCTGTCCTGGCCAGGCGCCCCTCACCTGCTGATGAACTGCATGCCACTGCCTGAGCCATGACACCTGGCATCTTGCTCCCTGCCGAGAAGACAATGGCCTCTCAGAGAGTGGAGTCCCCCACCCCAGCAGGGTTCACACGCTGCACAGGGACATGTTTGTTGACTGCCAGGGGCACTGCCCCCATGTGAAAAATTGGCTACTGTAGCTGCTTGTGCCAGAGCAGACATTCTCAAGGTCACCTAGCCCCACCCAGGCTATGGCTTTGCTGGTCAGCTGCTAGAAGCCTCTTTGCTACTATACCCAGCCAGAAGGGACTGTGGCTGAGGGGGATGAGGGCAGAGGGGCTGGCAGAGTCAGCTCTGCTTGCTGCAAAATGGAATATGAATCTTTAATCTGAGTGCACAGAGAAACCATCGCTCGCTGGACTGCAGGGGAGCGGAGAGCAGAGCCCAGCATTCCCAGCAGCATGGCCTCCTTCCCTCCTTCTGTAGCAGCCCCAAAAGAAGGAACATCCCTGTGACACCGGTCAGCCAGTTCCACAGCCTGGGGTTCACCAACAGGGGCTGGCACCTTAGAAACACTTGGAGACTCTCAGGCACTGCAGGGGCTTTCTCTGGGTGCCTGTCAGTCTGGGTGTCTGTGGGGCACGTCTTTATATCTCTATTTCATTGTGTCTGTCTGTGCCTGACTCAGTGGGTTTGTTTCAGTGTCTGCCTGCCTCTCTTTTTCAGTATCGATGTGGCCTGTGTCTTCATATGTTTCAGTGCCTTTCGGTCTCAGTATGTGTTTCAGCATCTGTCTGTCTCGCTGTCTGTGTGGCCTACATCTGTCTGCATGTGTTTCAAGGTCTTTCGCGGTTTTATTCTGTCTGTTTCTGTCTGTTTTATTCTATCTGTGTCCATTGGGTGATCTCTTTTCCAGTAGTGAGAGTGTGCAAGCTTCCCAGCTACACAGGACCATCCCAGCGACTCTCATCTCAACCACATTGTCTCCATCTTACATTGGGACGGACAACACAGCAACCACCCTCTAGACTTGTCTGCGTGTCTATCGCAGTGTCTGTGTGTCTGTTTCAGTGTCTCTGCTGTACTGACCATCAAAGTGTCAGGCTTAGAAAGGGTCCTCCTGACTCCTGTACGTCTCTGGGCTGCCCACTCCCTGGCCCTACTTTTCTTCTCCTACTCATTCCTATATCTCGGCCTGGCCCCATTTGCAGGCACATCCTTGTTGTCGTGGCCCTGTGGTGGAGAAGTGGGAGGGAGTCACGGCCCTCTGGACTGGAAGGCACAAGCCCAGCTGTGGGAACCGGTCTGGGAGGAGGGAATGCCAGAAAGGTTAAGCAAGAGCAGGAAGGCAGGAGCTTCCTCCAGTGGGTCAGAGAGCTGTTTGTTTCCACAGTGGTCATGGAGCCCAGCAGGGCCCTCTCTAGATATACAGCAGCCCTGTCTGTGGCTTGCAAGGAGCTTCATGCTGTGCTGCTATCCACAGTCACTGAGTGAGCCATAGGCAGCCACGCCAGCTGCTAGGCTGCCTCCTGGTCCACAGCACCTGCCCCAAACTGGGAAGCTCAAGCAGAAGGGTCTGGCAAAGTTCACAGACCAGCCTAGTAGCTGGGGAAAGGGGTGCAAGAGGAGCAGTGGTGCAGGGAGGCATGGGCTCTGCTAGGCAGTGGCAGGAAAGGGAGAGTCTGTGGGGATCTGGTAGCATGGTGCCCCCCCCCCCCAATGTACTGGATTCTGAGTTCCTGTCATTGGCCGGTGTCTGTAACTTGATAATGTGATATGATTTTCTACATTAAACTCTAACACTCCATGAAGCCCTGTGCCATGATTCATTTACCCCGTGACCCCCATCAGTTGCAGGGTCAGGGAGGGTGTGTGGGTCCCAGCAGCAGGGAGGTAGGCTAGCTAGGGGAGCCATTGGTCCTGTTTTTTAATGGCTTGTCCGCTTTCCTTTATTTACTCCTTTTTGTCTTGTATTTTCCACATGCTGCCAGCGCTGCCACTACCACCCCCACAAACCCAGAAGTCATGATCTCATGACTTCCGGGCGGGAACAGCGCTGTCGGCAGCATGTGGACTTGGAGGTGAGCCAGTGGCCTCAGCACAGGGAGTGCAAGGGTTACCATAGCATCTGGATTTTCCAGGACATGACCACTTTTTTGATTCACCCAACCCCATCCGGGTGTTTTTAAAATATGCACCCACGGCCGGAATGTTGCCAGTACCGTTGCATCCCCTTCCCGTGTTGCTCAGCCCTGGCTGGGGAAGTAGCCGAGCCAGCTGCACTCCTCCTACCCCAATGTCCTATATTCTAGCGATGTGTCAGTGGCCACACTAAAGCTAGCCCCCACCCCCTAACTGGCTTCCAGCCCACAATCTCCTCCCAAGTCTTCTCCCCAGGAGCTGGCCTCGTGGTGGCGACAGCAGCTCCACCATGTGCTGGTCACTCTGGAAAGACAGTGCTCAGCATTGAGGGTGGAGAGGAGCAGAGTCTTCGGTGCTAGCTCGGAGGCCCATCACAAGTTATTGGAGGACCTCCGAACCCTTGGCAAATCATTGGCACTGGGAGATGGCTTAGCAGATGGGGCAGTGCTCTGAGACATGGGCTGTTTTTAGACGAGTGCGGTGGCGCCCGCGATTGTTTTTCAAAAGACCCGGCCGTCCGTTCTACACGTGGTGATGCTGCCGCCGAATATGCGTATGCGTGGGCGATGCGCATCCATTTCCGGCCGCGAACTGATCGAGGCCGGTCATGCGCGGCTGGAAATGGATGCGCATCGCTCGCGCATGCGCATATGTGGCGGCATCGGCATCATGTGTAGAACGGACTGCCGGGTCTTTTGAAAAACAAGCACGGACGCCGCCGCACTCATCTAAAAACGACCATGGGGTCAGGCCTCATGTGATGCTCCCACATGCACCAGGAAAACCAGCTCTGGCCTGGCTCCTAGGCAGCGTAGTGCTGTACAGACTGTGAGCATGCTGCGCGGATCACCGAGGTGCCCAAAGCAAGGGCTGCATAGGGGGCATGTGCCACACAGACGCCTCTTTCACCGTTACATGAGCTGACTGTTTCCTCCCCATGCTATTGCTGCTAGGCTCTAATGCACTAACTCCCCCCCCCCCCCCTTCGTGCGGGAGACAGGTCCCTGCCCAGTGGGCTTACAATCTAAGGTAAACAAGGGTGAGGGGAACACAGGGAAAGACACACACACACACATTCCCATTTTGCAGCTGGGGAACTGAGGCTGAGAGGTAGTGTCTTGCCCAAGGCCACCCAGTGAGTTCACGGCTAGGGCAGGATTTCAACCTTGGCTTCCCAGGTCCAAGGCCAGCACCGTATCCACTACACCAGACTGGCGAGTCTCCATAGCCAGTGGGAGGGGCAGGGCTTGGGCAGCACACATCACCCTGGTCACAAGCAACTGAAAGTGGGGTGGGGTGTTCTGCTAGCCCCACTGCACAGCTTTACAAGAGCCCAGCACAAGCTCATATCCTGCATTTTACACAGCCAGGGCAGGGAGCCTGCTGTGGCTGAGCCAGCAGTTGAACTAGTGTCTATGGCACTGATTAAGTGTATTTAGTGTACCATTCATGCCCCCCTCCTTTGGGAACCCCTAGTCTTATCTTGCCCTGGCTATGTCAGCACGGTCACCACCAAACACCTCACTCTGTGGGGGAAGGTGCCCCAAATGGACAAATAAGTATGGGACTAGGAGCAGTTTCTTTGCCTTCTGGTCTGAGTCGCCCAGCACGCAGGCCACAGCTAATCTTTGTTGTAAGGAATGAGCAGCCTGATCCCAAGCAACTGCCAAAGAGTATGGCCAAGGAGGAGTTGGAGACAAAGAGTTGAGATGATTTATTTTATTGGATGGATGAACTGTTAATGAGTGTGTGCAAGCTATGTGGCCACGTGGCCCTTCCTCAAGCATGTAATATGGCTAAGGGGCTGTGGATAAAACTTAGAAATGTGTTGTGTGATGCTGTCAGGCTCCGAGGTACAGAGCTGTGGGGGAAACCAAGGAGGGAGAAGGAAGGCCAGGATTACCAGGTTCCAGGGGACGGAACTGGGGAGAGGGAAACAAAGAGGGAGGAATCTAGGCCCAGGCACAGGGGGGGAAAGGGTGGCCCCAAGGCGACCCTCTGAAACCTCTCAGTCGCTCTCTTGCACCCGAGAGATTAGGTACTCAGCAGCATTACCAGGCACCCTGGGCTAAGAAGGTACG